>OZ024834.1:15997966-16372966 GCA_964016985.1 Anodontia alba
ATGATTGTTAACCTTGGCCAAGGTGAAAATTCAGACACCGTAACTTCTTACCCTGCTTTCCTAAAATTTATTTAACCTTTAATTACCATTCTCTGGGGGTAGTCAATAGACAACAAACTGAGAATATTTTTCTTCTTTTCCCCAGAAAATAAGCTTTGACATTTCATGCAAATTGTCTCCAAAGGAGACAATTTGCATGAAATATCAAAGCCTATTTCCTGGAAAAAATAAGTAAAATCTCTCAAAATGTTGTCTGCTGAAAGCATTAAAGTAAATTTTTTATTATCTGGTGATGTATCTAAAACATGAAGATGTATAGTTGTCATGATCCTTATTGAATGGCAAACAGTGTGGACCCTGATCAAACTGCTCTTGAAGGAGCAGTTTGATCTGGGTCTAGATTGTTTGCTTATGTATATCTGTCTGAATATTTAGGGTACAGATAAATATTTAATTATGATTTTTTGGTCCTTCCATTATAGCAGCGCAAAATACTTACTAGTCTACAGTTCCAGCATGTTTTTCAGTTAACTCTTAGCACCCTGGTAAAAATTCAGCAGATAACATTTTGAAATATTTTTATTAATTTTTCCAGAAAATAGGCTTTGACACTTCATGCAAATTGTCTCAAAATGTCAATGCCTATTTTCTGGAAAAAAAAAAATCAAAATGTTGGCTGCTGGATTTGCCCAGATATGTAAAGTTTATAAGCCAAATATTTTGTGTGCAGACAGCAGATGCCATGATCTGACATCATTGATACACTGGTACAGGGCTGGGGTGTCACCAGTTATACCTTAATTATCTAAATGCACACACACTGTAACTCCTTATCTTTCTTATCCAAATTCAGACTGAATAAACTCTCTCCATACTATGTATTGGAAGAGTTCAATTTCAGTTTTGGGAATGTCAGCCTATGTTCTTTAGATATTCCTAGAGAAAAATTGCAAATTGTTTTGCAAATAGTGGAGACAGGGCCTCTGATCAGAAGCCACAAAAGTGGCTTCTCTGTCTCTTCAGTGTTTGCCAATTACCCATTGGTGGTCGCCAGATTTTTGTGTTGAGGTTTTATGGCCTAGTCAACCCAGTGGGGTCATGTCAAGCGCAGTCAGTTTACCTAACCATACGTTTACTGGACAGGCATAGTCCTCTAAGCGGTTAACCAGTATTGTGCACATTCTTTCGCCAGAAACTGACAACTGCCCTTCTTGAATCAGGGGAAGGGAGAGAATGACCGTAGAAAATATTTCATGATCAATCTCCACGAAAGAATGTTGCCGACCTCGGCAGGGGTTGAACCCGCGACCTCCTGGTCTCAAGTCGGACGGCGCATCCAACTGAGCCACTGAGGCCGGCATGGTGGTCGCCAGACCAAAATGGATTATCCCTTAAGAATGAATATAGTCTATTTGCCTATGTGATTTAGATATTCCTAGAGAGGATAGCTAAACTTTTTGCAAACAGTGAAGAGGCTTCTCTGGCTCTTCAGTGTTTGCCAATTACCCATTGGTGGTCGCCAGACCAAATTGGATTATCCCTTAAGACTGAATATAGTCTGTTTGCCTATGTGATTTAGATATTCCTAGAGAGGATAGCTAAACTTTTTGCAAACAGAGGAGACCCTGATCAGAAGCTGCAAAATGCTTTTCAGTGTTTTCCAATTACTGATTGTCTTCAGACTAAAATGGGTTATCCTAAAATCTGAATGTAGAGTCTATTTGCCTACCAAGTGGTATGTCTACAGAGTGTTGGAAAAATGACTAACAATGTTGATTCTCATCAGACTGCTCCTTGGAGCAGTTTGAGTTTCTTCTACATTGTTTTGTAAGGATGTGCATCTGTTTATGGTAAATAATGTGTAAAAGTTTTGTGTTAAGTTATTTTCTTTGCTTATATTTCTGGAAATCTTCATTTAACCTTTACCACTGTCTAGGCAAATTAATCAGATGACAGAATGTGATATTTTTCTTATTTTTTCCCAGAAAACAGGATTTGACATTTCTTGCAAATTGTCTCCAATTTGCATGAAATGTCAGAACCTGTTTTCTGGGAAAATAAGAAAAATATTTCAGTGTGTCATCTGCTGAAATCTGCAAAGCACTTAGGCTTCAATTAAGGCAAAAATTTAATATGAAAATTAATGATGTTTCAAAGGGTAAACTATTCTTACCAACGATTCAATCTCTAATTTCAGATGTTTGCCTGATGAGCTCACCTGCCCCAACCCTCATACTGGTGGAGGAAATGGGTTCAAAATCAATAATATACACCTGCGGGGCCTTGCCCAGCCTCCTATGTCACAGGCACCCGCCATGACACAGTCGTCAGGACAACAACATATTCCCACATCTATGTATTGTACTCAACAACAGCAGACACATTTGCCAGTCAGCAATGGTTTGCCTTTCATGGACAGTAACCATATTATGCACACGTAAGTACAGATTGTTTTTATCTCACCTGAGCAAAGCATCTGTTGTCTCACAGCTCAAGGTATGAGGGAGTAGCAAGATAATATTTTTATTATTATAGGAATGAATTTTATTTTTGTGGAAAATAATGTTATACATAGCTCTTGATAAGGTGCTTTTTTTTAACCAAAAAGTATCTATATTTTTTTTTATTTCTTGAAGAAAACGTATGTTGTGGGTACTCATTAGAAGCACCTCACTGAGGTGCTTCTGATGAGTATGAAGAAAATGTATGTTGTGGGTACTCATTAGAAGCACCTCACTGAGGTGCTTCTGATGGGTACCCATAACATATGTTTTCATTGAGAAATAAGAAAACTATTAGAATACCCACTCTTATCTAGACCTATGTGTTAAGTTTGTGAGTGATTTGCCAGAGTTTACACATCAATAAACTCCACAAAAATAATAATTCATTCCATGCAATTATGTCTCCCCCGACTGAGAGGGGTGGAGACATATTGTGTTTGCCTTGGTTGTCTGTCAATTGTCTGCCTGTCTGTCACAAAAGATATTTTCATGAAACTTAATAGAAATATAAAGCATCATCAGATGACGTGCAGATCACAAGAACCACAACTCCTGTCAGTACATTTTTGGAGTTATTCCCCTTTGAAATTTGACAATGGTCATTTTGTGTTTGCACTATAAAAACTGCTCAAGATATTTTTTATAGAAATATATAGCATTATCAGACAACATGCAGACTACAAGAACTGTAACTCTTGTCGATACATTTTTGGAGTTATTCCCCTTTGAAATTTGACAATGCTCATTTCATGTCCGCTCTATAACTTGAAAATTGTTTAAGATAGTATCATGAAACTTCATAGAAACATAAAAAAAAGCATCATCAGACAACGTGCAGACCACATGGACAGTAACTCCTGTCTTTACATTTTTGGAGATATTCCATCTTGGCCCTCTTGTTGAAGTGTAAAACTTTTCCTTTAACCAATCAAATTGTGTGAAGTGTGTATAAAAATGTGGAGTTGGAATTATTTCTCCATGAAAACATATAATATAGGCACACACTAGAAGTGCCTTAGTGTGGTGCTTGTAATGAGTATCCACAAAAATGTTTTTATAGAGAAATAAGAAAAAAGTATCAATACTTTTTGGCTGAAAAAATGCCTAGTCTCATTATGAAAACATGCCTATTCAAGTATATAGAAAATTTCACCTGCAAAAACTGAAAAATTTCAGATAAAAACTCTGATATTTTTCATATTTCCGCTCAAAACATAAATTGAGGGTACTCATTAGAACTGCATCAGTGAGGCAGTTCTAACAAGTACCCACAATCTATGGTTTTAGCAAAAATAAGAAAAATAATGTATATCCCTGTGAACCCTAGTTTTACTATATATAAAAGTGGGGTTTAATGGGGTCATAACTATATAGGCATGTTTTCGTGATGTGGAGCTATTTTGTCTGTCCCTGGTCTGTCTGTTCACATCAGATTCTTTGAATGACCTCTGAAAAGTCTGGGCCAGTTTTGACAAGACTTCGTGTGGTGTCTTCTGTCAAAAGCTGGATAGAAAGTTATTTGAAATGGTTGAGATGTTTTTCTTCTAGCTGGCTGCTGTTACAAAACTAATAGAAAAAAATATATATATCATTTTACAGAACAGGTAGGCAGATGATGATGAAACTAACTCTTAGCATGCTGGGTAATTTTGCATGTTTTTTTGTCATTTGTGGATTTTTTTTTTTAAATTAACTTTTTCCAAAAAATCTTTCAGGAATACCTTCAGAGTGTCAATCAGTTTGGATCCAGATCAGGCCCGATGTTTTGTTGGGCCTGATCTGGATTCAAACTGTTTGGAAAGGTTATCAGCAGATGACAAAAGTTGGCACTAGCAGGGAGAGTTAAGAGAACACACAATCTAATTTTGTTCAAAGCATTCTGATCAGATATAGCAACCAGCCATTACTAAACATAGAACAAAATTTTATGAGATTTGGCACAAAAGAACATCCAAGTGTCACTGAAAAAATCTGGCCCCTCTGCGCATATACCCTGCCTTTGGGATAATATACACAGCCTCCTTCGTACCCAAGATGCAACTGATTTCCCAACTTCAGAAATTTGATGCAGTGCTACAGGCTAGATGTAAACATGGATAGAGGGGAAAAAAAAACAACAACAACAGCAGTTTTCATACCCCATCACACAACAACAGTTTTTATACCCCGCCACACAATAGTGGCGGGGTATTATGGTACAGACAACTCTCTTTATACCGACACTCGATACAACAACAAAATTCGTTATAAAGACTGTCACAAAACCTTTGCATAAGAGGTAAAAATTGGTCCCAAGTTATACAAGAATATAATGTATTTAATACTCTAAAGAAACATATGTTTTGGATATTTGTTAGAATTGCTTCTCTGAGGCAATTCTAACAAATATCCAAAACATATGTTCTATGAGGAAATAAGAACAAAAAAGGAACTTTCTTTCAAATCAGTCTGCTCATTAAATATTCTGTACAACAGCAAATTCATTTTTTATATGGCACCTTCTTTTGGAACAAATGCTTCATTGTAACTAGGGCTCACTGTATCAAGTTGGCTGTTCGCATGTCCATCCATCTGCCTGTGGTACGTCCGTCCATTTGTATTTTCATGTCCAGACGATAACTTCAGTAAATGTTAATGGAATTTCACCAAACTTGATATGTGCATTGATATTGTGGAGATCTGGTTTGGGACTGCCAATGGGCAAATTTTGTCAGTTTATGACAGAGTTATCTGCCTGCAACACATCCATGTTTTCATTTCCAGATGATAACTGTAGTAAATGTCACTGGATTTTCAAGCTTTGTTCTATAGCAGATACTTTTAACAGTTTTTAGTTTTTCCTGATATTAGGGATTGTGTTTTTGAATAAAATTTCTATTCTTGTTTATTGAAAGAAAAGATAAGAAAAAATACTACCTATTTATTGCCTAATGATGTTAATGGGTGTTTATACTATGGAGTAAAAGTGTGGTAGCTCAGTGGTGTGCGCACTGATCTCAAGAGCTAAAGGTAGCGGGATCAGTCCCAGGTGAAGGCAAGAAAATTGGTGTCATTACACACTTTCCTTCATGTCATTAGCAGGGATGATAGGAAAGCAGTGCGCCGTCCATCGGATTGGGACGTTAAGTTGAGGTACCCTGTTCATGGAAACTCATCCCCAGTGCAGGTTAAAGAGCCCTTCAGTAATTCAAAATGTTACTTGTAGGTCTCCTGAAATGGGATTAGCCTAGAATGTCCGCAAGGTTTTTTTTTAACACTTTGCATGCTGGGTAAAAATTTCAGCAGACAACGTTTTGAAATACTTTTTCTCATTTTTCCTAGACAAGTTGTCCCCTGAGGAGACAAACTGCATGAAGTTTCAGATCCTATTTTCTAGGAAAAATAAGAAAAATATAATCAGTTTGTTGTCTGTTGAATTTACCCATAGCATGGTAAGTGTTAGCCAATTTTTGTGATAAATTTCAAACGTTTGGTGTGCTTTTGTATTTTCTGTGTATTTAGCTCAAAAACAGAGACAAATGTGGTATCCTAGCCAACTTGACCTTCAGCTTTTTATTTCATATGTTAGCTCATCACATCTTTGGGCTAATTCAGCAGACGACAAAGTGATGACATTTTGCTTATTTTCCCAGAAAACAGGGTTTATCATTTCAAGCAAAGTTTATTCTTAGGAGACAATTTGCATGAAATGTCAAAGCCATTTTCTGGGAAAAATAAAAAAAAAGTTAAAATATTTCAACATGTTGTCTGCTGAAATTTTTAAGCCACTTGCTAAGCATTAAAACTGTTGTTCATTTTTGAAAAATTGTCATTTTGATTAAGAGATGAGATAAAAGTGAAAAGGCCTCAAGCAGACTAATTTACTAATTTTGTGACCATTTCGTATAGGTTAGCAAGTTTTTGAATAATAAATGAACCATTTAACACAAAAAAAAAGACACAAAGATCATATGCATCTAGCGAAATCTAAGATTTCGCTAGATGCATATGATCTTTGTGTCTTTTTTTGTCTAAGATTGGCCAGCATAACTGTATATTCTGATCAGGATGTTTGATTTCTGCCAGTCATTTCCTCAGTGTCGAAGCTTCAACCAGACAAATTTGGAAAACTCTGATCAGACTGCAGATGTGCAGGCTAATCTGTTCCTTCACTGTTCACAAATACACTTAAGCCCTTATATGCATGACGCCATCCAATTCTGTCTCATGCTTGACACTCTAGGTAAAAATTTCAGCAGACAACATAATGAAATAGTTTTCTTATTTTCCCCAGAAATCAGGTTTTGAAATCTCCGCTGAGAAAAAATACCAGCAATTTGTCATCTGCTGAAAATTTTACTCAGAGTGCTAAGCATTAGCTTTTAAAGGTATGCCGTAAAAAGAGTTCCTATACAAATATCAAAATAATCAGTCTTTGTTGTCAGTGCCAGGTACGGCAGTGTTCTTCAGTTTGTCTCTTGACATGATTCATTTAAACCATCAAAATCCTTTTATTCGAATGATATTGTTGATATAAAAGAAAAATAACCTTCGGTTAAGAAGTTATGGGTAATTGATCTACCATATCTATGGCTTTTGTTAATGATAGTTTGAAAAATGTTTTTATTTTGACATTGCCCGAGTCCAGTGTTGAGCAGTACATGGTGGTCTTAAAACATGAAGGGTACCAAGTCATAGCTCCAGATGAAGGGCAAGTTCAAAGATATTACTTCTATTTTTATGGCAAAACATACTTGTTAGTATCAAAACTGTAGATTTCAGGTGGTATAAACTTATTATTTTTCTTATTTCTCTACAAAAACATATCTTGTGGGTACACATTAGAAGTGCCTCTTCGAGGTTTCTAATGAGTACCCACAACATTTCTTTTCATGGAGAAGCTGGCTTTGGTGGTTCAGTCAGATGCTCGTTCGACTGGTGATCTGGAAGTTGGTGGTTCTAGCCCCACTAGGTCCGGCAACATTTTTTTGTGGAGATCGAACATGAAATACTTTTTATGGTCATTCTCTCCCTTCAGTTGATTCAACAAGGGCAGTTGTCAGTTTCTGCAGTTTCTGGCAGAAGAATGCATACAAATACTGTTTAACAGCTTAGAAGACTAAGCCTGCCCAGGAAAAGGGTGGTTAGGTAAACTGACCATGCTCAGCATGAACCTAGTGGGTTGACTTGGCTGTAAAACTGCAACACACACAAACAAATTTTCGTGGAGAAATAAGAAAAATATCAATAATTTTTTATAAGAAAAAGCCCCTTTTCTTGGAGCTATGGTGATTACCTGGACAAGATCATGAAAAATATGAAAGCTATCCAAATGAAATTTGATATATTTATCACATCACGGAAACACGCCTATATAGTTTTGACCCCCTTAAACCCCACTTTTATACAGTAAAACTGGGGTTTACAGGGGTATTCATTAATTTTCTTATTTCTGCTCAAAACATAGATTGTGGGTACTCGTTAGAACTGCCTCAGTGAGGCAGTTCTAATGAGTACCCACAATCTATGTTTTGAGCAGAAAACGAGTACCCACAATCTATGTTTTGAGCAGAAATATGAAAAATATCAGAATTTTTTATCTGAACATTTTATTGTTTTGGTGGCAAAATTTTCAGTATATTTGAATAGGCCTGTTTTCGTAATGATGGGCATAGAAAAGGTAGTGTAGAAGGCAGCAACCGTAACCTTATCTTGAATAATTAATTAATTATTTCCATTTAAACTGTTTTTGGTTGATTGTTTACCATTGAGCCATAGTATACTGATGCCAAAATTTCCTTAAGGTAGTTGTCCACCTGTTTATCATTGACATTGACCAGTGTAATCAAACCATGTGTTAGACGAAATCCAGGTAACTGTTCTTTATAGCCACGCTATTCTTGTTGTTGTAACATCAGAGTGCAGTGTAAAGAAGTTTATCTGTAAAACCTGGACTAGGACATTGGCAAACAGTGCAGACCCAGATCAAATGCCACAGAATGCAGCATCTAATCAGGGTTTGCACTATTTGCTCAAACTACAAGAGGTTAAGGGTTAAATGAAACAGTCCCCGTTCAGGATCATTTTCCAAGCCTACACTCAGAGACAATCGACCCATTAACCCGTAGAGCGCCAATCACAACTGCAGCAGACGACAT
This sequence comes from Anodontia alba, assembly GCA_964016985.1. NCBI lineage: Eukaryota > Metazoa > Mollusca > Bivalvia > Lucinida > Lucinidae > Anodontia > Anodontia alba. Next base: position 16,006,608 of record OZ024834.1, read on the forward strand.
TTTGAATTTTTTTTTTAATTTTTCAAAGAAAACAAGTCTTGATATTACATGTGAATCGTCTCCTTGGCAGACGATTCGCATGAAATATCAAGACTTGTTTTCTTTGAAAAATTCAAAAAATAAAAATAAATGTTGTCTGCTACAAATTTTGCTTGGCGCTTTAAGAGATAGTGCTGTCAGTGCTTTGATTTCTTCTCTCTTCATATATAGAGTATATTTGTTAATGGTAATGAGTTAAAGTGGATAAGTAACATTGTATGAAAAGAAACAAAGCAACTGTAGAATAGAATACACAGGAATCGCTTAATAACATAATTTATTATAGCATGGTTTTGGATAAACCTCAGTTTAAAGATGGCACCTAAGAAATGTTGTAGCCAAACAAAAGTGTATAGATTATATAGAAAAATGGCCATTTATGGTCATTTTTCTATGTAGTCTATACATTTAATAAAAGTGTATAGATTATATAAAAATTGGTCATTTATGGTAATTTTTCTATATAATCTATACATTTTTGCTTAGATGCAATCATATTAGCTAATTTTGGATCCCAGCAATAGTGTTTTACAGCAGTTATGGTGTACATGTTTTCTACTATTCCATTTTTCAGAACCCTTCCTGATAGTCCACCAGATTCAGAGCCCTACTCCCCACCAGATGGCCACCCTAACAATCATCAAGGTAAGAGAGTGGTACTGAACTCAGAAAGATAAGATGTAACAGTGCCTTAGATAAGATTTTAACCCTTGTCCTGCTGAACCAGGATAAACCCTGCCTTCGGAAACAGTGTAGATCCAGATCAGTTGGCTTCTGAAGAAGTCAGCTGATCTGAATCTGCACTGTTTGTCATTCAGTATATGTATTTATATAAATAATTTGGTTTAAGTAATCTGATTGGCTTATAATCAGAAATGGACATGCTTATAATTAGAAATGGACATGACATCTTAATCTATATATTCAGCATGACAATGGTTAAGCAATTGGGTATTTTGGGCTATTTTTACCCACCCATTTCTCATTGAATTGGGTATCAGGATTTCTCTTTTAGGTAACCTGTTTTGTTAATGGATGAAATACTGGTATTTGGGCATTTACCCCATAAATTTAACTTGGATTGTTTTCAGGAATTTTAGTTGGGTAAATACCACAAAAAGCAGCTTACCTAAAGTATTGATGTAATGGTGGAGATAAAGCCATAGATCTTTTTTTCTTATATTATCTCCATGACAAAAATACCTTGTGGGATTTTTTGCTTATTGAGATGGTTCTGATATGATTAGGGGACTGGATGAACTTGGTAGTTCTTCTTTCTTTTTTTTTCATTTTAATAGACAATGTTTTAGACTTCTGTTTTCTTTTCTGAAAACCAGTTCCTTAACCCTTGTCATGCTGAACCTGGATAGCCTTTGCAAACAGTGTAGATCCAGATCAGTTGCCAACTGATCTCGATCTGCACTGTTTGCCATTAAGTATATGAATTTATAGCAACAATCAGAATCAAGCAATCTGATTGGCTGAAAATTAGAAGTGGGTGTGGCATTTTAATTTATTCAGCATGAGCAGGGTTAAAAGGGTCTACACTTTAAAGTAAATTCTTTCCTTTTAGAGAAGACTCTTTTCCAGAAGGGGGGTTAAACAATTTGACAGAGTTGCCTTCCTTGAAAGTGTATCCATTCCACTTAAACAAGATTCCAGAACTTACGTACCTTCACTTTGTAGACTATTTGCATGAAATGTCCAGCCATCTTTTCTCTGAAAAAAAAAATGGGAATTTTGATTGATACGATTTTGCATGGTAGTTTAAGAGTTAATTCTGGATGAGACCTTTCAAAGATTTAAAAAAAATAGAGTTATTGTTGTCTTGCCTATTGCTCAGCATAAAAACATTTGTAGAGGGAAAACTGGTGATTAATCAAAGTATGATATACTATTTGTCTGGGGTAAGATATTTCAGAGGCAGTAACACACACATGCATGCACACACACATGCACACACACACACACACACACACACACACACACATGTGCTCTTATGTGCTCTTATTTCTCTTTTGCCAATAGATGCCAACAAATGTTGGACAATGACTGACCATTAATTGTTTGTTTTTTTTTTTGTTTGTTTTTTTCCACGAAATGGCTAAAATAGTGTTACAAGGCTGTAAGTTTCTAACAACTATACATTCTTGTCATGTTTTATTGTGTGCCATATCTTTATATTACTGTCCATTTATCTTATTACCCATTTCAATACCAGCTATTTCACACTTCGGTGCTACAATACAATAACAGAATTTTCAGTTTCGTACTATCGCTTACATAGTGGCTTGATGACCGATTGTATCACAAAAATGTGTCAGTAGTCACCTGTTACGGCCATCTACTAGATGGCTACCGCAGAAAACTAGACCAGGATTTTCAATAGAGTGTTATAATATATACTTTAGAAAAGGCTGTTATTTACTTTATCGCTGATGACCTTTAGATGCTGATGTCTTTAATTTTTGTGAATATGTCGAAGATTATTGAGCTAGGGCTTTGGTTCTGTTGGAGTTTAATGGCCCAGTCAACACTTTTAAGGTCATGTGGAGCCGGTCAGTTTTCCTAGCCACACTTTTTTCCTGGGGAAGCTTAGTCCTCTAAGTGGAAAACCAGTCCTTGTGCTCTTTCATACAACCCTTCTTGAATCAACAGAAGGGAGAGAATGACCGTAGAAAATATTTCATGATCAATCTCCATGAAAGAATGTTGCTGGACAGTAGGATCTAACCCGCCACCTCCTGCACCAGTCATCTGACTGAACTACCAAGGCTGGCTTGAGCTAGGGCACATCATTTCAACAAGATTGCATGTATGCCCAGGAAAGACTCAGATCAACTTGCAAATCCATGATGTCAATGGTACTCCAATGGCGTACAAGTTGACCGATTCCGAGGCGTGTAACCACCATATGTGCAGATTCAGCAGACGACAAATTGGTGATATTTTTTCTTATTTTTCCTAGAAAATAGGATCTGACACTTCATCTAAATTGTCTCCTTTGGATAATGCATGAAGTGTCAGATCCTGTTTTCTACAAAAAATATGAAAAATATTTCAGAATGTCATCTATTGAAATGTTTAACCAGCATGCAAAATGTTAATTCCATTTGAGAGCCTTGATGCACTTGGTAGGTTTTTTTCTTCATTTTTATGCCGCTCCACAAAAATTGGCAAGGGTATTAGGTTATACTTTCTGAAATTTGAATATCTGTCCATCCATCCAGACATCTCTCCTGGCCCACAACTGGTCATATATTGGGTAGGTATATATTGGATAATTACATAGTTTGCTTTATTCCATCTATAAATACCAAATAAAAATGAGGGGTCTTGTTGGGTAGTTTTTCTACTGTTGGATTCTTTTACTTTTTTTTGTCTATGGAAATTTAACATTGAGCACCCAGTAAGTGTCCATCAGTCAGGATGTTTGTTTGTTCATTCATCCATCCATCCCTCAGCACTTCCATCATTCGTATCTGCTCCATAACTCTGATGCAATCCAAGATATTTTCAAGAAACTTCACATAAATGTAAAGCACTATGAGAAGACATGCAGAACACATGAACTGTAACTCTGGCTTGCCTACTTTTGGAGTTATAGCCCTTTGAACTTTGTACATAGCCATTACTACCATGTACTGGTGTCCGGTCTCTAAGTTGAAAACGGTTCGAGATGTTATTATAAAATTTCTCACAAATATAAAGTACCATAAGGCAACATGCAGAACACAATAAAGTAACCCTGGTTAACCTGCTTTGGAGTTGCAGCCCTTTGAACATAGTAGGTATTGAAAATGGCCATTTCTACTATATACTCGTATCTGTTCTGTATTTTCACGAAACTTCACACAAACAGAAAGCACTATCAGATGACTTTCAGAACTCATGAACCGTAACTCTGGTTTGTCTGCTTTTGGAGTTGTTGCCCTTCGAACATGGAACATAGCCATTTCTGCCATGTACTCATGTCCACTCTGTAAGTTGAAAACTGTTTGAGATATTATTATGAAATTTCTCACAAATATAAAGCACCATGAGACAATGTGCAGAACATAAAAACTGTAACTATTGATGATATCAAGCCAACATGGCCCCCAGATGCCTAGTTTCCTATGATTTCTATGCATTTTGTATTGCTGTGGATAGGAGGAATATCCAGATCATATCTGGGTCTGCTTTCCTGCCCAATTATCCCCTTCTGAAAAGGGGTCTTTGAAAGGAAACAATTTGCTCCCAAGGATAGACCCCCTTTTCAGAAGGGAGGCAAAACATTTTTGACAGAGTTGCATCTCTTAAAAAGGTATCTGTTTCCTTTAACCCAGGTCCTGCTGACCCCAGATATGCTCTGTCTGTGCAAACAGTGTAGAGTCAGATCAGTTGGCTTCTTTAGAATCAAGTTATCTGATTGGCTGAAAAAGGGTGTGGCTTCTTAATTTATTTAGCATGGCAAGGGTTAAAGTAAAAATGATATGGCCTCTAAGTCATTGAGAGGGTGTGGGCTTGTAATGGACAATACCACTCCAAGTGTCAACTTATTACATATACAAAATAGGGTTTGACATTTCAGATAAACCTCTCCTTCTTGGGGAAAAAAAGTAAATATCCAGTTTGTCCTCTGAATTTGTCCAGAGAGTGTTAAAGGTTATTACCAATACCAATAATTCATTGGGGGAAAAAAATCTATCATAAGGTGTTATAAGCTTAGTATGTGTACAATGAGTACACAAAACTAGGGTCCTCGAGCCTGAATGTTCATAAAGTGTTGGCTTTCAAAATCACTAGCAGCTAGTGACTTCCTCAACCATTCAAACTGGCCAGGCCAAAAACAACTGACACATGTATTTATAATTGTGTCAACCCCCAAATCATCTAAAATGAATCTGATACTTTAGGTAAAATTTTCAGCAGACAACATTTTAAAATATTTTACTATTTTTCATTGGAAACAGGATTTGACTTTTCATGACAAATATCACCAATTTGTCATCTGCTGAATTAGCCCAGAGAGTGGTAAAAGTTAATGCACTTAAAAGAATTTTATTTAAGTATTTAAAATGAATTGGCATCAAATTTAAATGCATGCATATTATATAACTTACAGTTTACATTATTCAAGGCCTAATTGCTGAAATGAACTAACTTGACTCGATAATAATTAAATTTTGAAGATCTAACGAGCCGTCTGATTTATATTCATAATGGGAAATCACCCTTAGCTGAGCTGTCATTTTATTTAGAGATAGCCTTTTCAGACACAAATACTTTTGTCTAATATTTCAAAAACTATTTTCTGAAGGCAGTTATTCGTAAAATCAGAAACGATATTATTTCAACCTTGTCTACTTGAGACCACCTATTTATTCAAGGCTCGCGTCTTTTTTGTTCAGCTTGTCAAAAAGTAGGTGCTTTGTAATATTAAGTTTCAGCTATAGTTAATTAGTGTTAATTTTCAACATGTTGGAAAACTTGGGTCTTTACAATTCAAGATGGCTACCGGACTCGTACGAGTGACTCTTCATTAGCATTGTAACTTTCTGACATGAAATCAAGCTGATGTTAGTAAAATGAGCACTGGTTCAGAAAACATGGGTGAGAATAATATATATCCACCAAACTTGCCCGCTGGTGCTTGGAATTTTAACATGGATTATCAAAATGGTGAGATATGTGTTATGGAATTATTTTGTATTCTTGGTAGAGAACAATTTAATGAACTGTGACTTTTAACAATAATGCTCAGCGAGCTGGGCAAAAACTATAGCAGACAGCATTTTAATATAGTTTCCCTATTTTTCTTAGAAATTAAGCTTGACATTTCATGCAAATTGCCTCCTAAGAAGATAATTTTCATGAAATGCCAAAGCCTGTTTTAAAAATAAGAAAAATTAACATCAGTCATCTGCTGAATTAGCCCAGAGAGCAGAGAGAGTTTTAACTTTACAATTCTCTGGACTAACTAACTCAGCGGACAACACGATGATATTTTTCTTATTTTTACCCAGAAAACAGGATTTCATGCAAATTGATTCCATTGAAATGTCAAAACCTGTTTTATTGGGAAAAATAAGAAAAAAGTATTTCAATAATGTCTTCTGCTGAAAATTTTACCCAGAGTGCTAAGCATTAATGGTTATGGTATGTTATTTTTGGATTATCAGTGCGCTAAAGTGTCCTTTAGCATCTCTTATTGAACAGGAAATTCTAATATATTATGTTATTATGATGTAGAAGTTTGATTTGATGGTTCTGGGGCTATATCCTCATTTCTTTTATAATGGAATAAAGTATGACAAGGGAGGTAATCAGTATGCAAATAAAGTATCCCAGTTTACTTAAATATTTCATGTATGTAACCAGGCAAGGGAAAAGGCCTTTATACAGGTAGATGTTTTGAAAGCATATCAAATAACCCTAGACACACTGATTAACTCTTAAAGGTCCAAGCAAAATTTGTAGCAGACAAAATTCTGTTTTTTTTTTTTTTTTTGTTTTGTTTTTTTATTCAAAATAAACTGCTTGCAAGTTGCAATTGCATTTTAAGAGTTAATTGATATTTTTGTAGTCAGTGCCAAGTATTGATACCGATTGTTTTCAAGATTATCAAAATTCTTATTGGCTTAAAAATCACATGCAGAACTGAATGCATTTTGGTGTAGGGTGTTTGATTTTAAATTTTAATTCTGAACAAGAAAATAAACTGAGCATTCTAAAGATATTTTAATTATAAGTACATGCTATTTCAAGCCAAGAGTTAACAGCTTTAACATCAGTACAATTTGCATACAGATAATACATGCAAATTAAGAACTTTTTTGACAGTCACTCTGTTGATTTCCAAATAGGATGCATTTTGAAAAGCTCAGACAGTACCCTTAGTCTATTCATTGGTAGTTTTAAAGTACATTAAACCTTTTAAACATCAGTCAACACAGCAGTATGCAACTTTTTTTTTTTTTTTTTTTTTAAATATCGGAAAAAAATAAGGCTTGTTATTTCATGTAAATTGTCTACCTAGTATCAAGCCCATATTTTCTCTAAATAATAATTAATAATATATATATATTTGTTTGTGTTGAGGTTTTACGGCCCAGTCAACCCAATGGGGTTCATGTCGAGCGCGGTCAGTTTACCTAACCACACGTTTACTGGGCAGGCTTAGTCCCTCTAAGCGATTAACCAGTATTGTGCACATTCTTTCGCCAGAAACTGACAACTGCCCTTCTTGAATCAGCGGAAGGGAGAGAATGACCGTAGAAAATATTTCATGATCAATCTCCACGAAAGAATGTTGCCGACCTCGGCGGGGGTTGAACCCGCGACCTCCTGGTCTCCAGTCGGACGGCGCATCCAACTGAGCCATAATATATATATATATATATAGATATATATATATATATATATATATATATATATATATATATATATATAATATATATATATATATATATATATATATATATATATATATATAAGGAGGCTGAAATGATAGGCGTTAAACTACATGTTGAGAGTTATTTCTTTCCCCCCCACCCCCCCACCCCCCCCCCCAATGAAAATAAGAAAATATTTTGACCCTTAACCCTCATCACAACCACAGCATTCTGATGACATTTTCAAATGTTTTAATTTTATTTTTCAGATAAAATAAGGCTTGACATTTCATGTGAATAATCTTCCTAGCAGATGAGTCACATGAAATGCCAAGTCTTTTTTTCTCTGAAAAATGACAAAATTAATTTTAGAATATCCTCTTCTACAAGTTTGCTTAGCACTTTGGGTAAAGTTCTGAATTAGAAAGTTTGTTGCAAAATTTTTATACAAAGTACTTTTTATCTATACAATTTCCTGGCAATATCAAATGTAATTTGTTGACAAAACTTCATAAAATACAATTTTCTCTACAGGGCTTTGTGAAAGGTACACCAAGATTGTTATATGTAGTAGAGGCGATTTTGTTTACTTTATCAGATCTCGTACATCTGGTGACACTATAGATGATTTGAAACCTTTTAACAAAAATTACTCATTGTTTCAAACTCGCACCTCAAATAGTTGGCCATTTGAATAAGGACAAGACTAGTGGAAGGATACATATAAATTGGAGATTGGAGATAGATATTTTATATATAGTTGGAGAGAAATATTTTTCTACCTATATTTTCTGTTTTCTTAGAAAGTTTATTGCTATAAATTTAGTAGAATTATAAAAAAAAAGTTGCAAAAATACATAAACAAATGAATGAATAAATTCAGAAGAAAGATATAGTAACTAGTTTTGTTGGAAGGATGAAATTAAAGATAAGTCTTTGCATGCTAAATGAAAATATCCATAAACAACATTTTAAAATGTTTTTCTTATTCTTCCTAGAAAAAAGAGTTTGCCATTTCCAGCAAAGTAATTGTCTCCTTTCAAGACAATATTGATACACATTTTTTTTTTCTGTGAAAAATAAGAAAAATATTTCAAAGTATCATCTTCTGATATTTTTATTAAACATGCAAAGGGTTTTAAAAAATGTCAAAGCCTATTTTCTAGAAAAATAAGAAAAAAATATTTCAAAATGTTGTCTGCTGAAATTGTTACCCAAAGTGCTAAACATTGAATAACCCTTGAAAACAAAACACCATTCAAAAATAGTGTTTCTTTGGTAGGCAGACAATTCACATAAAATATCAAGCCTTATTTTCTGGGGAAAAATTTGATTTCATTACAAAAACACACCTATTCAAATATATTGAAAAATTTTCAACCCAAAACTGAAAATTTTCAGATAAAAAACTCAGATATTTTTCATATTTCTGCACAAAACATAGATTGTGGGTACTCATTAGAACTGCCTCACTGAGGCAGTTCTAATGAGTACCCACAATCTATGTTTTGAGCAGAAATAAGAAAAATAATGTATACCCCTGTAAACCCCAGTTTTACTATATAAAAGTGGGGTTTAAGGGGGTCAAAATTATATAGGTATGTTTTTGTGATGGATTATCATCTGCTGTTATGTGACTGGTTCTTCAAGGCTTAAAATTAACCCTTAAAGTTCCAAATACTACTGCAGCAGACAACTGTTTTGATTTTTATTTTAATTTTCAGAGAAGACAAGTCTTTCCATTTCATGTGAATTGTCTGCCAAGTAGATGATTCATGTTGAAACTCAAGAATTATTTTCCCTGAAAAATAAAATTTTATTTTAATTTTCAGAGAAGACAAGTCTTTTCATTTCATGTGAATTGTCTGCCAAGTAGATGATTCATGTGAAACTCAAGAATTATTTTCCCCGAAAAAATAAAGAAAACTAAAGATTCTAGAATGTTGTCTGGTACAAAGTTTGTTTGGCACTTTAAGGGTTAAATTGTTTTTAAATTTGACCATTTGGATAAACTGACAAGCTTCACTAGAAGAGAGGAAAGTAAATAAAAATATTTTCAGTGTTGTTCTTCTGATAAACTGACAAGCTTCACTAGAAGAGAGGAAAGTAAATAAAATATTTTCAATGTTGTTCTTCTGATCTTTAAAGCATGCTAAAGGTTAAATTCCAAGTAATTGGTTATATTTATATGAATGATTTCCACTGAAATTTCTTTCTTGCAGAAATTACCTAATAAATAGACTGGAAAGCAAAAAAAAAAAACAAGACAAAAATAAATAAATAAATAAATAAATAAAGCTAAAATAAATAAATAAATAAATGAAATAAACACAAGGACTCATGAAAAAGAAGGAAATAAAAATATTTTTCAATAGCTGTTTAATGTAGCAAAACTTGTAAAAGGTGGCCAGAAAAACAGAACAAAAAATCTTGCATTTTGAATTTTTGTTGGGAATATGTTGAGTTTTTTTTTTTGTCTTTTTTTTTTTTTTGAAGAAGTATATTTTGTCACATAACAAAACTCCTTTTTTTTTTTGGAAATGTATATTTTATTACATAACAAAAGAAAAGTATTAAAAAGAAGTTAAATCTATATAAAAAAGTGAAAGAGTAAGAAGAAAACCATGACCGAGAAGCTGATATTTTTTTTTTGTTTTATACAGCAAACTTTTCTTTCAATTATTTGAAAAAAGAAGAAGATAAAAATGTAAAAAAGGCAATTGTTTTAAAGGTGTCTCTGCTGTCAAGGAATTTTCATTGTAAAAAAATGATACAGTTGATTCCTACTTGGTCTAACCTTGCTACTTGAGGACTGATTTTCAAGAGTATCATAAAAAAACATCATGTTTTTAAAGATGTATATTTTGAGGACTTTGATGGTGGCCAGTCATTATGAAAACATGCCTAATTAATATTGACCCCCTAAAACCCCACTATGATATAGTAAAACTCGGGTTTACAGGGGTATACATTATTTTTCATATTTCTGCTCGCTGAGGCAGTTCTAACAAGTACCCACAATCTATATTTTGAGCAGAAATATGAAAACAAATCAGAATTTTGTGTCTGAAAATTTTCAGTTTTTGGAAATGAAATTATCTATATATTTGAATAGTGTGTTTTCGTAATGGCTCCCAGCTTGCAAATTGTGTCATTTTTTTGGAATATGTTTGATCTGAGTTTGCACTGTTTTCCTGTGCCATTTCGCCAGAAAAGTTGGTGTACAAAATTTCCGGGCCCAGTTGTTAAAAGCGTCGTAGCTTAATGAGCGGGTTAAGGGTCATTTCGTTAACTGTTTTAGTGGATTCAATATACAACAGTTTGATATTTTTTGCTGACAAAATGTGAGTAGCTTTTGCACTGCAAAAGCTACTCACATTTTTTTCAGCAAAAAATTTCAGCATATTTGCATATTACTTGATGTAAATTTTAATGAATCGTTAACTAACGATGTCGTTAGCGTTGAACAACTGGGCCCAGGACAATTACCATATCCTAAAATTTAAACATTCAGAATTTTTTAGGCTCATTATCATATTATCAATTTGCCAAATGGACTACTTAGTGATCTATCTAAAAATTACCATCTGGGCAACAAACAGTGTCAACCAAGATCAAAAGACTAGTTGGTCCTTTGATATGGGTCTACACTATTTGCTCAGGCATGTCTGTCTGAATATTTAGATTAATATGTTAACCCCAGTCCTGCTGAACCCGGATATACCCAGCTTTTACAAACAGTGAAGATCCAGATCAGTTGGCTTCTTAAGAAGCCAACTGATCTGGATCTACACTGTTTGTCAATTAGAATGTGAATTTGCATCAACAACCTTGGTCAGGTAATCTGATTGGCTGAAAATTAGAAATGGGTGTGGCATCTTAATTTATTCAGCATGACAGGGGTTAAATTTAGAGAAGCAGAATTTTTCCTGGCATGTTTGTAATTCATGAACTAATCTGCCAGCATTTGGACAGAAGCAGAAATTTTCCTGGCATTTTTGTAATTCATAAACTAATCTGCCAACATTTGAAAAGCAACAGAAGTTTTCCCCTACATTCTTGTAATTCATAAATTTATCTGCCAATATTTGGAAAGAAGCAGAAGTTTTCCCTGCATTTTTGTAATTCATAAATAATTCTGCCAACATTTGGAAAGAAAATAGATGATATATTATATATTGCTGAATTAATTTTTTCGTGTATACCCAGCATGGGTGCCATGATGTAATTATCGCAATACCTGTCAAAAATCTGTCGTTTGACTTTGTATGTTGCCGTTGAACAAAGGAACCATCGCGGACTGGCCCCATCAACTAACTAACACTGAAACTCTATAACATGGGTCAGCTGCTACGGGCTTTTTATTTACAATAGACATATGGGAATATAAGAAGTTAATAAAACTCAACAAAGACGGAAAATAAAGGGAGGTGACAGTGAATTTAAGATTTATTTTAATGCCCTACAATTGACAAATAAGGATTTGTGAATGCCATAGTTATGACAAAATATAAGGCTCTGTTTCACCGACATGGATTTTTTGGTAAGTTATTTATTACTTTTGGATTTAGATACCTCTTTTTTTTCCTTCCTTTTTCATTGAATTAAATATGACTTGTTTATGGAGAAAAAAGAGAGAGAAAAAAAAAAAACGTCTGAATATTTAACATTTACAACTCTCTTGGGGTAATTCTGCAGATGATATTTTTCTTATTTATCCCAGAAAATAGGCTTTAACATTTCATGCAAATTGTCTCCTAAGAAGACAATTTGTATGAACTGTCAAACCTATTTTTGGGATAAAATTAGAGAAGAAAAATAAAAATGTCATCTACTGAATTTTTTCCCAGCATGCTAAGCATTAATGTTGAGAGATAATGGGAAATGTCATACACAATATTTATCCAAAGTATTGGGTAGCAGGCTTGAGCAAACATCTTTTTATGTAGACCCAGATTAGATGCTGCTGACTATAGCATCTGATCAGGGTCTACACTGTTTACCACTGATTTAGAAATGTTTAGACACCAGTAGATACTTGTAGTTAAATGGACTTCTTCAACATTTGGGACAATTTTGGTAAGGAGCTATGGTGTCCTAATATTTAGTATAAATACGGTAATCCTAAACATGAAATAAAAAAAAAAATAATAGAATAAAAAGATCCTTATGCAAGAAAATCTCCTTAGAAACAAGCCTGAATTACATATATTACCAAAATAACCTTAAATAATGGGACAGACAGCCTGAGCAAACAGTGTAGACCCAGATCAGACATAAAAGAAGACAGCATGTGAGCAGGGTCTACATTGTTTGCCACTGATTAAGTAATGTTCATTCAGAATCAGCAGGTAGTAAACGGGACAATATTTAGGCTAAGTATGGAAAGGAGTCCAGGGCCCAGTTGTTCAAAGCATTGTCAGCTGAACAAGTTTGTTAATGACAACTTTTTAACTGTTGTAGCCAAGGTGTTTTCAAATATTTTGATATTCTTGGTGCAAAAATATTGCCATATTTCAAGATAGAAATTTTAATGTCACATTAGTTAACAACTTCGTTAAGTTTTGAACAACTGGGTCCAGGCTGATATTTAGGAACCTGGGTAAATACGGTAAACCTTAACTGGAAAAAGTTTTTTTATGCAAGAAAATCATCCATAGAGCCGAGTCTGAATTACTTGTACTATTTGTTCAAAAGTAATCATTCTCTCTTATTTGATTTTTTGCATCTGGGGTGTCAAAAATTTTTTGAGTATTAACCCATAAAAGCCTAGTGCCCCATAAAAGGGACACTGGCAAACAGTGTAGACCCAGATCAGATGCAGCAGAATGTGGCATCTGATCAGGGTCTGCACTGTTTGCATTAAGTTATTTCTACAAAACATGACAATAATAAAAACTATCCAGACACCCCTTATATAGGAAATGAACCTATCCAAAGAGTTAAAGTAGAAGAATCCACTCTGCATAAATGGGTTAAAGTACATATGTAGATTGATTATGTCAAATGCAGAAGACAGTTTGATCTGGGTCTACACTGTTTATTCAAGCTTATCTGTCCTAGTACTTTGTATAAATAAGGTGTTTGTAAAAAACAATTAGACTGATATCAGACTGTAAATGTACAGGTTGGCCTTTGTGAAGTTAATATTACAGTGGAAACTCACTTATGGCCAACTCTTCACAACAGCCATCTTCCTATAACAGCCACTTTTCCTACCACCATTGGAAGAATGGTGGAAATGGCATAGTGTTACCCCTGTCCGTCTGTCCATGCATCTGTCCGAGCTCATAAATGGGCATATATGGGGTAGACATGAATTGGGTACTTGCCATTTATTCTGTTAGTGTCCAGAAAAAGTACCCAATAAATTTGAGGCAAAAAAAGTACCCTATAAATTTGAGGCACTTGTTGGGTATTTTGGCATCTTATTGGGTATTTTGAGCTGAATAATTTACACTGTAATACCCAAGAAATGTCCATATGTACGAGCGTCTGTCCATCTCTCTCCAGATCAGAGATGGCGTCAGCAATTTGCGCTTAAGTTTTCATAACTACTACTGCAGCTTTTTATGCACCCCCTCCACCCCACCACCACCCCACTGGCATCTGAATCTGTGTCCTTTGGACACATTTCTTGTTTTTTTTTACCAAATGGCTTTCTTTCTATATATCTAACACTTACCATGCTATGGGCAAATTAAGCAGAGGACAAAGTGATGATATTTTTCTTATTTTTCCTAGAAAATAAGATCTGACACTTCATCAAATGAGACAATTTGCATGAAATATCAATTCCTGTTTTCTAGGAAAAGTAAGAAAAATATTTCAAAATGTTGTCTGCTGAAAATGAAATGCATGTTAGTCCATGTCGTGCTGAATAAATTAAGTTGTCACGCCCACTTCTAATTTTCAGCCTATCAGATTACTTGATCAAGCTTGTTGATCTGAATTCACATATTTAATGACAGTGTAGATGCAGATCAGTTGGCTTCTTCAGAAGCCAACTGATCTGGATCTACACTGTTTGCAAAGGCAGGGTATATCCGGGTTCAGCAGGACAAAGGTTAATAGTATTCTCTATGCAGCAGCCACCTTCCTACTACAGCCAATTATATGCCAAAGATGGCTGTTTTAGAGAAACTGCACTGTATATGGTTCAAAGTAAAGGATGTCTTCAGGCATCTACAAAGTGCTAAGCAGATGAGTCACATGAAATGTCAGGTGTTATTTTCTCTGAAAACTGATAGAAAAAAAAATCAAAATGTCATCTGCTGCAATTGTGATTGGTGCTTTAACCCTTATCCTGCTGAATAATTTAATTAGCCACACCCATTTCTGAATATCAGCCAATCAGATTACATCATATAATGTTTCGTTCAAATTCGCAAACTGAATGACAAACAGTGTAGATCCTGATCCGTGTAGATCCTGATCAGATGACTTCTTCAGAAGCCATCTGATCTGGATCTACACTGTTTGCAAAAGTAGGGGTTGTTGTGGACAGCAGGATATGGGTTAAGGGTTGAATATGAAGATTAGTGTTTGTTCATTTTGACTGGACAAGACTTCTAAATCAGAATTATCGAAACTGAGCTGAAAAGTTACTGGCTTTTTGACAGGCTGATCAGTTGTATTCAGTCTTTTTTGTTTTAGTCAGAATGATCTGAGGTGTCAGAAACTATCATTGGGCTTTGATTGATTTTATTTTTATAAAAATATTTTGTTTATATCATACAGCTTGTATCTTCTTGAGCCTGGCAGTGTCTTCTAATGATTAAACAAAAGTCAGTAATTTATGAATATAATGTCACATTATTGTGTTTATATCTACTATTTATATCTGAAAAAAAAGTGAAAAACAATGAATATTAATGTGCTGATTTATTTCTAGTTGTGTTGATGTAAAGGTGTAATGACGTATTGTTTTGACGGTGTTCTGTTATGACTTGATCCACTGTACATTATACACTTTTGGTTTAACGCTTGGTGAAAATTTTAGCAGACAACATTTTAAAATACATGTATTTTTTTTTTTTTTTTTTTGCATTTTTTTCCAGAAAGTAGACTTTGATATTCCACAGAGGAGACAACTTGCATGAATGTCAAAGCCTGTTTTCTGGGGAAAATATGAAAAATATCATGAATTTGTTGTCTGCTGAATTTACCCACAGTGTGGTGAAGTTAAATGACTGTAAGTTGTATTTATGAAAGAATCTTCCATGAAAGGAATTTAGTGACTAAATAAGATAAATTAGCATTATTAGAATGGAATTATATATCGCAGAAAAATTACAGCACCTAACATGGACAAATACAGGTGACTAAAAATCTACAGATAGACAAAACCCTTTTAACCTTTATCATTCTCTGAGCAAATTCAGCAGACAACATTTTGATGGTGTTTTTCTTATTTTTCCCAGGAAATGCAATTTGACATTTGAAATTTCAAATTCTGTTTTCTGAGAAAAATATTCAACATGTTGTCTGATGAAATTATTACCCAGCTAGCATGCTAAATATTAATCAATGGATATGCATTGAGAAGAGAACACACTCTAAACTGAAAGTTTTTGGCTCCTTTTAAAAAGGGAGACTACTCCAGCAGCAGAAAATTAGCTGTCCCCTCAGAGAAAATTCTTTCCTCCAAAAGTAGTCCATTTGAGAGGGGAAGCAAATACTTTTCGATATTTTTTGTAGAAAATAAATCTTGAATGATGAGTCACATGAAATGCCAAGACTTATTTTCTATGAAAAACTATAAAGAAAACTAGACTGCTGTCTGTCACAAATTTTGCTTGGTGCTTTAAAGGGTTAAAATGAATAATTATACCGTAACTAACCATAATAACATAGACAGTAAAAACTGAAATTACTTAATTCCACCAGTGTAGGAACATGAAGGACCTTTTTTGTAAAGAACCACAATTAAATTAACACCCTTCGCAAAAGTGGATAGAGTGAACTAAAGCTATTACCAAACAAACAGTATGTACACAGATCGGACGCCATAGAACGGCGTCTAATCAGGGTCTACATCTTTTGCATTTAATATAGGAATTGCTATAAAATATGGTAATACTTATATAACCTAACCAGACACCCCTTTTGTTGGAAGTGAACAGGTCCGAAGAATTAAGGTAGAGGAGTCCACTCGGCATAAATAGATTATACTATTCAAAGTTTAAAATTGCACCTCTCCCGAATACATTGGTATCGATTCTTATGGAAATTTACTGTGTATAATGTATGTCCGCTATCCTGCATATCATGTATGTTGAAATTTGTATATGTGCTCATTGGCCATATGGCTTATTGCATGAATAAATTACTTACTTACTTACTTACTTACTTACTTACTTCCCTATTCCAGTATTGGTAAAGGTGACAATTATTTAACACAGGGGGGTGGGGGAGCAAATTCTTTCCTTATAGAGTAGACCCCTTTTCAGAAGGGAGGCAGAAACAATTCTGATAGTTATCTCCCTTGAAGGTGTATCCATTCACCTTAACTTTGCTTGTTTGGTAATTGTTGTCGGGATCGTAAAGCAGCTGTCAAAAATATTTTTAATTAAATTTAAATGTCCAGCTGTTTCCTTTATATGAAATACTGGCCACCCCACATGAAAATTGTTATTTCACAGTCTCTACATAAAATCCTCTTCTGACTATGTATCCATGCTTTCTGAACAGGATCTTCACTGTCATTGGTATTCATAGGATACTGTGAAATGAATTTGTGAATGGCAAGGAACTAAACAGATTATCCAGATGTGCGGGCTGATTTTGACTTTTATCATTTACACATACATAATAATACTTTTATTTGGTTGTTGCTACCTTTACCCAGATTTTTCAACCCTTTTAAAGGTGCCAAATTTAAATATGTTCTTCAGAGAAAATAGGGATTAAAATTTCATGTAAATCATCTACTGCATAGGAATTTTTTTCTGACATAAACTATAACAGCTCTATAACACTATTGCTGGGATCCTTATTCTAAACCATGCTAGCTAAACAACCGTATTTATCCAAACAAAGATGTAAAGATTATATAGAAAAGTGGCTGTGTTGTATCTAAATAAAAATGTATAGATTATATAGAAATATGGTTGTGTTGTAGTGAAACAAAAATGTCTAGATTATCTATACATTTTGGTTGAGATAGAACTTTTTTGGGGTCCATCTTTAAACCATCTTGTATCCAAAACCATGCCATAACAAAAAATGTTACGAAAAATTATCATAAAATTAGTCTGCTAATTTTGAAAGCAGGGTTCTTTCAAATAAACTTGGTAAATAGAGAAAAATAAGGAAAGGAATTTTTTAACAAAAGTGCCAGATGTTTCAGAAAATGAATGTATTTACATTTTCTCGGGTTAAACATTTAGATACAATTTAAATTTCATCTTTGTCAATATTTGTCTTGTGTCGACTCTGTACGACAAAATTGGAAATGTTTACCCGGGCACAAAGACAAATATTATGTGACTGGTACTTCATTGGCAGACTGTGTACCATGTATGTTTTTTGCAGTGTAAAAAAGTTTGTTCTCCACTTTCCAGTATGGCAGACATATTTGCATGGGATAATTATTTTTTCACAGGTTAGGGATTTATTTATTATGTATATTATTTTTGGAATATGTTTATTTAAAATTTTCAATTTTTATATATATCTAATTTTGTTTGGCATTGCTTTAGATAATGTTTGACAGATACATATTTTAAATCATCTGAATGGCTTCTTCTAGCAGATTAATTTCATCACAGTTGAAATTTTTCTATCTAAATGATGAATAATGTTTATCTCTTAAGGCGCTAACCACAACTACAGCAGACCTCACTTTGAAATATTTATTTTCTGTTTTTCAGAGAAATAAAACTTGACATTTCATGTGAATCATCTGTATAGCAGATGATTCACATAAAATGTCTAGTCTTATTTTCTGTGAAAAATATCAAAATCAATTTAAGAATGTTGTCTGCTACAAATCTGCTGAGTGCTTTAAGGATTAAGACACAGAACTTATTGCCTAACAAATGATGTCTTGAGGCTGATAATATATGCAAGATTTTTTTACTTGGAAGATTTAACCTTTACCACTCTCTGGGCATTTTCAGCAGATGGCAAATTGATGACATTTTTCTTATTTTTCCCAGAAAACAGGATTTGACATTTCAAGCAAATTGTCTCCTAAGGTGACAATTTGCTCCTAAGGAGACAATTTGCATGAAATGTCAAATCCTGTTTTCTGGGAAAGTAAGAAAAAAAACATTTCAAAATGTCGTCTGATGAAAATTTTACCCAGAGTGCTAAGCTTTAAATGCTTTATATTTCATGCAGATGGTCGTATTAGAGCATAGTTTGCACAAAATTTCAAGTCCATTTTTTAAAGATAAAATAATATCACTTATGAGTACATGTATTTTCTTTCTGCCAAAGGGTATGGTATTGGGTAATGAATGTAGATGCAGATTAAATGCTGCAAAACTCAGCAGCTGATTAGGTTCTACACTGTTTGTCACCTATCCAACAAGAATCAGCAGATAGTAAAACCAAGCTGATAAAATTTTTGGGTAAATATGGTATGGAGTAAAAATATCCAGGGCCTAGTTGTTCAAAGCATCGTTAGCTGAATGAGCTCATTACGGGTCATTTTGTTAACTGTTTTAGCGGATTCAATTAATAATATTCTGATATTTTTTGCTGAAAAAATATGAGTAACTGCAAAAGCTACTCACATTTTTTCAGCATATTTGCGTATCACTCGATGTAAATTTTAACGAATTGTTAACTGGGCCCAGATAATTGCTGACCTTTTGACATCAGTTGGTAAGATGTTTTTGTTTAGCATTTTATTTTCAATGAATATATTTTGTTCTGATTGACCATGTCTTGTTTTTTCTGTTTCTACAGTTTGTTCACTAATATTTACTCTAAAATTAAATTTATGGCCAAAAATTTTTCTGAGCTACACAATTTCTATAGTAAAAAATATATTTTGGAGCTTTTATTTTAGAACAAACTTTTTACATTTCTTTGCTGATTTTTAATTATCGATGTTTTATTACAATGTTGTGAAAATTTCAGAAAATTTGAATGAGTAGAACTTGTTGAAAACCTGTCTCCAGTTAACCGCCCCTACTGATTTTAGCATAATTTGCAGCTTAGTCTTTTTACTATGGAAAAAAAAAATATTCAAATTTTTAAACCAATGTACAGAATAAAACTTCTTGTGTGTAGGTGATTACATCAAAAGGTTTTGCATTAAATCATGACAAAAATTTGGAACTTTTCTTCTTCAATGTAAAGTGCCAGGTAAAAAACAACTTCTGAAAGATGTCGAAATCAGAGTAGGGTAAATGCAAAATACTGTATCAACCCTAAGTATTGAGACAGACAGACCTGAGCAAAAAGATTAGATCCATATCACATGCCACTGAACACAGCATGTGATCAGGTTCTACACTGTTTACCACTCTGTCCACTAGTTTAATACAGTTCAAGAGGTAGCAAAATGGACTTGATCAAATTTTAGGGCAAATCTGACAAAGATATAAGTTGTCCCAATATTTAGGGTTAATATAGTATGTATACATTTCTACTGCAAGTCTGTAAGCCTGAAGCATTGTAAAGAATGCTCAGGCATAATGTATTAACCCTTAAAGCGCCAATCACAACTGCAGCAGACGACAATTTTTTTATTGTTTTTTTTTTTTTCTATCTTTCAGAGAAAACAAGTATTGACATTTCATGTGAATTGTCTGCCATGCAGAGAATTCACATGAAATGTAAAGACTTATTTTCTCTGAAAAATAGAAATTTTTTTTTAGAATGTCGTCTGCTACAAATTTCGCTTGGCGCTTTAAGGGTTAAAGAAGTTTTGGAAGCACTAAAACTTTACAGTTTTTTTTTTTCAGTATAGAATGAGTTCCAAATGATATGTATTAAAAAAATGAAATAAAGAATTATTACATTTTCATGACAAAAATATTGACAACTGCATGTAAAATACAACACTGGTATGGTTTAAGTTACATGCATTCAAAGTGAAGGCAAACTGTGATCAGAAACAATCCACTATTGTTTTTCTTATAATGTATAAAGAAAATTAATTAGTTTCCATTATTTGATTCCAGATTTATTCATTTTGATCAAATAAATAAATATGACATCAATAAATATTTGGTACTTTTTTTTATTTCAATAAGAAATAAAACATAAAATGGTATTTAATGAGATTTTATTTATTTGTTTATTTATTTATTTTATTTTGATCAAATGAATAAATATGGTGTCAGCATTAAATATTCTGTATTTTTTGTATTTCAAGCAAGAAATAAAACATAGAATGGTATTTAATTTAATATGATTTTTGTTTATTTATTTATTTTATTTATTATTTATTAATAGAGGTACGTTTTTAATATTTAAAAGGCATGGTATCTGTCAGTGTCTGGAAATGCAACAGGCCAAAAAAAAAAAGTATTAGATTTTCAGGCACCACTGCATCTGTCCAAAAGGTCCCGCATATATGATTTTTTTCAGTGATAAGTTTTTTCTGACCCATGAAAATATGTGACAGTGGATTTTACTCATTTATCTGAGAATCATTTCTAACCAAATTGCAATCTAGACCACAGACATACGTGATTCATACTTACTTGCAAAGAAAATAAGTAAATTATGATCTGTTTATGTTGTTTGACACTTTAAGCTTGCATTTTAGATACTTCCGGTAAAACCACTGCCATTTTGTTTAGCCAAACAAACGCAAATGTCCAAGAATGTACCCAATGTTTTTTTTTTGAATGTTTTTTTGGCCTTAACAAAATATTGGGTTGAAAACAAAGCTCCAGATAAGAACAGAATAGAACAGAAACTTTATTTCGACTTGAACTATACAGTTCCATGTCTACAACATATATAAAATGAGCATGTAGTCAAAAGTATAAATATTTACAATTTATGATTTTTTTTTGACTGAGTAAAGACTCTCTAAACACAGAGGATGTTTATAAATTTTGTAACGTGATTTATGCAGTTCACATAACAAGCTACATGTAGCTTATTTATTGTGCTGACATTATCTGAATTTAGCAAGTCTAAGAATTCAGCAACTGAGGGACACCATCTGTAGTATATGTTTATGTATTTTGTTCATAGTCATTCTATATATTACAAATCAAGAGGAAATGGTATTCATCTTGTATATCGCCAGTGGTACACAAGTGACATACATGCTCTTTTCTTTATACTAAACGATTTTGCCCATACCATCTGGACTAGTTAATTTGTGAGATAAATATGTTTTCTTATTTTTCCATGAAATGTAATATGTTGTGGCCTTGTGGGTACTCTTATGAATACTAATAGAGTACCCACAAAATATTTTTTGTTAAGATATAAGATAAGAAAAATAAAATTTTTTACTTGAAAAAGCACTTTTTCTGGAGCTGTGCGAAAATGTTTTAAAAGGTAAATATGTAAGGCCGGTAGAAATTCAGATTTAAATTGTGGAACAATTGTATTTTTATATTTATTTAAATTTATTTTTTAACAAATCAGATTAGTGACCAAGCTGTGTCTTATTAGAATCCTATAATGTAGATATCATATAAACTGGTTAATTTTTGCATACACTGCAGGAATATTTTCAAAGTAATTTTTTTTTTTTGTTTTTTTTTTTTGTGCATTTTAAGATAATACATAAGAACCAATAATGTCATTGGTATGATATCTCATTAATAATTTAAGGGTAAAAAAGGAACATTGTCATATCTTGTCTGCAAATATTTTATCTCAGTTTGCTTATGATTTAGTTTTGTCATCAGTTTTATTGTTACCTGATATATTCTTTTTTACTATTAAATACAAAATCACTTTTTATGCTCAAAAGAAAACAAGTAAAAACAAAATCATTTTTACAAATTTTTACAAATGATGCATAAAAATATCTCAGTATTTTTCATAAGGTTAATTAATTAATTAATTAATTAATTAATTAATTAATTAATTAATTAATTCATTCATTCATTCATTCATTCATTCATTCATTCATTCACTTTTCATTCATTCATTCATTCATTCATCCATCCAACCATCCATCCATCCATTTATACATTCATTTATATGAACACAAACTGATATAGAAAGTATAGGTTGAAGTTTTGTTTCCAGGCTGATGAAGGCCATGAGGCTGAAACATTCCCAAAAATTGAGTGAACAATAAATGTATTTATTTATTTATTTATCTATTTATTTTTTTTTTATTGCTCTTATAAGTACTGTTTGAGGTCCACTGAGTATCCTCGTTATGTGGTACCCCATTTATATGGTCCTGGACTAACTACATGTATCATATAACTGGTTATTTTTACCGCTGTGAATCTGTATTTTTATTAATTTGTGTATTACCGTAATCACACTAAGTATTGGGATAGACAGACTTGAGCAAACAGTGTAGACACAGATCAAATGCCATAGAATGCAGTGTCTGATCAAGGTCTTCACTGTTTGCCACTCATCCAGCAGTTTGTAGAAACATCCTCAAGTAGCAATATAGACTTATTCAAAGTTTAGGACAAGAAGGGTAAGGAGTTGGATTACCCAATATTTAGGGTAAATACGGTACTTATGAATTGAATATCAAGTATTGGATTGAGTTACAGTCGACTCTCGTTATCTCGAATTCCAAGGGACTCACTGAAACACTTCGAGATATCCGTACTTCGACATATCAGAGTTGAGAGAGAGAGGAAAACAATAAATTGAACAACCACATTTAACAAATGAATATATAATTTGACTCCTGAAGTTAGAAATATATATATAAAATAATGTGGAAAAGAGGAGAAATTGCTCCTTAGGAGCAATTTCTCCTCTTTTCCACATTATTTTATTACCTGTTGTCATAGTTTCATGTTAAAACAGGGACCAGATTTTCACTTCGAGATAAGCGGTAATTCGAAATAAGCGAGTTCGAGATAACGAGGTTCGACTGTATATGGTTGGCTCTCACTATCTCAATGTTACCTACTCAAATAACTGCTTGTCTGGAAGTGAAAATCTGGTCCCTGTTTTAACATGCAAATCTAACACCAGCTAACAATTAATGAGATATTATTCCACAATATTTTCCACAATATTTTCAATATATCTCTGACTTCAAGAGCCAGATTACATATTCATTTGTGAAATGTGGTTGTTCAATTTATTTTTTCCTCAATTCTGCAAATCTGATATGTCGAGGTACAGATATCTCGAAGTATTTCAGAGAGTCCCTTGGACTTCGAGATAACAAGTCATCTGTACTATCATTTTTTTGCTTCCATTTTTTTGCATTTGAAGAAAGCATTTAAGGGGTCTGAACAGACTAGGTAGATTTCAACCATTATTTACAATGTAGATAACTTTTGTGACTTCCTGTTGGCTTTCCTATGCACCACTCCCCTTCTGAAAAGGAGTCTAAAAGGAAAGAATTTGCTCCTAATGGGAGCAAATTCTTTCCTTTTAGAGTAGACCCATTTTCAGAAGGAAGAAAGTGTATACTATACCCCTTAAAAATGGTATGTGAAAACATTTGCTTGTGTTTTGAGAGCCTTTCAGAACAGAGTTTTTGTTTATTTTCAGAAAATTCTAACAGATACACGCTGACGTCCACACCAAGCTCCATGCAGTCACACATGTATCCACCCCATCATCGACCACCTGGGCTGGCTCAGCCCCCGAAGACAATTGTCAGCATGCCTGGGTATCATGAACCACCTGTACTCAACCACCTCCCTCCCTCTCACCAGCCACCACCCTCCATCACTATGCCTCCCAGTATCTCCCCGCAAACAGGGGGAAGCATGAACCCTCAAATACTCTCACCAGAAAATCTCAGGTTAGTTCTTATGTTATCTCACTCAGTACTGCAAATATGCTAAGATCTTTGAAAGAAAGAAAAAGAGTATATTTTTGTATTGTTTTTTTTTTTTCTCCTCCTAGCAGCAATATGGGAAAATGTAACTACAGACATATTGACCTGGCAAAAAATCATGTCAGCCTTTTCATCCATACAGCCTGATCACAGTCTTATCTGTGCACTCTGCTACTTGTTCAGGCAGATGGGAAAGACTGCAGGGTTATGCTGGCTGGCCAGGATCTTAGCTGTTTGTAATAACCCTGAACACTCCTTTTCTCATTGGGCAGCTCAAATAAAAAAAAAAACAACTCGTACCATATTTGACCTAATTACTGCACTATGGGCTTAGGTTTTTAAAATTACTTGAAAAACTTGCAATAAAATATACACCTAATAAGGGCACACTTTAAAGAAAGATCAGCAGAGGACTTCATGAGGAACATATTTAATGCTGCATATGCAATATCATTTTCTGATTTTCTTTATAAAAACAAATGTTGTGGGTACTCATTTGAATTGCCTCAACTTGTCCAGGCAGTTCAAAGGAGTACCTACAACATTTTTTTATGAAGAAGTAGATAAAAGTACACTGGGTGCAATCTAAAGACTACTAAATTGCTTGACTGTGCACTTATAGGAGCATGTGCGGTAATTAAGTTGAATACAGAATTATCATTTTTAATAAATGTAGCATGTTGTTCACTTCCTATCCTATTTTCAAATTGCATTACATATGTAACTCTGTAAATTCCTTCCATTAGAGAAATATTTATATTGTGTGTATCCATTCCTTAGGGCAGTTTGATAAGGGTCTACATTCTTTGCCATTTAGTTATTTTAGACACATCACCAGGGCCCAGTTGTTCAAAACTAACGATGTCGTTAGTTAACGATTCGTTAAAATTTACATCAAGTCATACGCAAATATACTGAAATTTTTTGCTGAAAAAAAAGCTACTCACATTTTTTCAGCAAAAAATATCAGAATATTGTAAATTGAATCCGCTAAAATAGTTAACGAAATGAACCTAAATGAGCTCGTTAAGCTAAGGATGCTTTGAACAACTGGGCCCAGGTAGTTAAATGGGCTTTTTCAAAGTTTAGGTTAAGTGCAGAAAGTTAGAGTGTCTGAATATTTAGATTAATTGAAATAATATATTTTTTGGCGAACTTTTTAATGACATGAGTGTTTAATTTCTTTTGATTATGATAATTAAATTATAGAATACATATTTTAGACATATTGAAGCAAAAAGGATAGTTTGATCTGTTTTAAGTGTTTTGCAGGGAATAAAATTCTGTCTGCATCTTCGATTTTGATAAAAAGGAAATAATGTTCATTGCTTTAAATAATAGACTTAGTGTGTACGTGTGTATGTGTTTTAATCAAGAAGAACTACCTGTGAATATATATGAACTGGGCCACAGCAAGTCTATGTGGTATTTACAAACCCACATTTTCTGGAAAAAAAAAAAAAAAAAAATTCAGAATGTCATCTGCTGCTTATCACTCTGGGTAAATTTTTCAGCTGATGACATTTTGAAATATTTTCTTATTTTTCCCAGAAAACAGAATTTGGCATTTCATGCAAATTGTCTCCAGTGGCAACAGTTTTCATAAAATGTCAAATCCTGTTTTCTAGAAAAATTATGAAAAATGTCACCAATTTGTCATCTGCTGAATTTGCCTAAAGAAAAGGTTATAATAAAGTTTAACCCTTGTCATGCTGAATAAATTAAGATGTGACGTCTACTTCTAATTTTTAGCCAATCAGATTGCTTGATCCAGTTTGTTAATACAAATTCACATACCGGTACTTAATGTCAAACAGTGTAGATCCAGGTCACAGATCAGTTGGCCAACTGATCTGGATCTACACTGTTTGCAAAGACAGGGTATATCCGGGTTCAGCAGGACCAGGGTTAAAATTCACTTTTTTCTAAACATTAATAACTTACTTGTTAAATTAGCAAAGTTGTAATGTATCTGTCTTATTTCAGCCCCCAGAACAAAAAGAGGAAACACATGGACTCTCCAACTAATAATGTAAACAGTGCAATATTTGGTGGCAGAAATGGCTTAATACCCACAATAAAACAGGAGCCGACAGGTTCAGGGGGCACAGCGTACACAAACTATCTGCCCGACTGTGATGATGAATACAGTACGTACGACCCTATGGACAGTAGTAATGGCTATGTTGATGGGGTGTATCAGGTGATCAAATGGCAGTCATATTTGATGAACAAATGGGCAACCCTTACAGATTCAAACCTGAAAGACTTGTAAGTTTATAATAGACATCCTCAGCTGGGGATTGAACTTCTGTGGCCTGCATGATAGGCAAATACTTTATCATGACACTACAAAAAGCCTAACTTTACCTCATGGCAATACATGTATTGTATATTTTGTATGTTCATTTTTTGTTTCTTATAAAATAATAGAAATCTTGCCCCTGCAAATAGAAATAATATTAGTACTGAATACATGTACTGTACAATTTTCTGATGAACAGAATGTCTTGATCAGATTGCACATGTGTGTTGGTTGATTTGCACTTTTGCTGTTTGCATAAAATTATGCCTTAAAAAGCCTTATCATGGCTTATGTCCTTTTACAGGGTATTAGCACTTAGAGCATGGTGTGCAAAAATTTCATCAGATGACTTTTCCAAGTATTTTTTCTTATTTTTTTTTCTCCAAAAAATATGCCATATCTGACACTATGTTGTCCCAAAACTCATTTACTTACTTACTTCCTTAGTGTCATTTTCTTATGTCTTGGCTCAGCTAGTTCACTATTGGTATTTTAAAACTTCCTGGTGAGTTTGTATTTAGTTAGCACAACAATGCTTTTTTTTTCAACCCAGAACATTGATATTTGTTCTTTATTTCTTTTGAAAAAATGTATTGTGGTACTCATCATAATTGATGCACTGACAATTTTTTAATAACATATATTTATGCCCCCGCCTATTTGAAGGAAGGGCATTAAGTGTTACCCCTGTCTGTCCATAGCGTACGTCCGTCCGTCCCAATTCGTGTCCGGGCCATAACTCCTAAACCGTATGGAATATATTTATGAAACTTTACAGGTGCATGCATGACATTGAGACAATGTGTCATGAACAAAGAAGACAACTCTTGCTTGTTTGGTTTTTGAATTATCTGCAAATGACTTAGTTCCATATGTCCCGTACGTACGTACGTCCATCCCAATTTGTGTCCGGGCCATAACTCCTAAACCGTATGGAATATATTTATGAAACTTTACAGGTGCATGCATGACATTGAGACGATGTGTCTTGAAAAAGGAAGACAACTCTTGCTTGTTTGGTTTTTGAATTATCTGCCCTTGACTTAGTTCCATATAGTAAACCCTGTCCGGGCCATAACTCCTAAACAGTATGGAATATATTTATGAAACTTTACAAGTGCATGCATGACATTGAGACACTGTGTCCTGAAAAAGGAAGACAACTCTTACTTGTTTGGTTTTTGAATTATCTGCCCTTGACTTAGTTCCATATAGTAAACCGTGTCTGGGCCATAACTCCTAAACCGTATGGAATATATTAATGTTACTTTACAGGTGCATGCATGACATTGAGACAATGTGTCATGAAAAAGGAAGACAACTCTTGCTTGTTTGGTTTTTGAATTATCTGCCCTTGACTTAGTTCCATATAGTAAACCATGTCCGGGCAATAACTCCTTAACTACATGGAATATATTTATGAAACTTTACAGGTGCATGCATGACATTGAGACGATGTGTCTTGAAAAAGGAAGACAAGTCTTGCTTGTTTGGTTTTTGAATTATCTGCCCTTGACTTAGTTCCATAAAGTAACCCATGTCCGGGCCATAACTCCTAAACCGTATGGAATATATTAATGAAACGTTACAGGTATATGCATGACATTGAGACAATGTGTCATGAAAAAGGAAGACAACTCTTGCTTGTTTGGTTTTTGAATTATCTGCCCTTGACTTAGTTCCATATAGTAAACCATGTCCAGGCCATAACTCCTAAACCGTATGAAATATATTTATGAAACTTTACAAGTGCATGCATGACATTGAGACGATGTGTCATGAAAAAGGAAGACAACTCTTGCTTGTTTGTTTTTTTTTAATTATCTGCCCTTGACTTAGTTCCATATAGTAAACCGTGTCCGGGCCATAACTCCTTAACCATATGGAATATATTTATGAAGCTTTACAGGTGCATGCATGTGTTGTGAAAAAGGAAGCTGACTCTTGCTAGTTTGGTTTTTGAATTATCTGCCCTTGACTTAGTTTCATATAGTAATTCATGTGTGGGCCATAACTCCTAAACCATAAGGAACATATTTATGAAAATTTACAGATGCATGTATGACATTGAGGCGATGTTTTATGAACATGGAAGACAACTCTTGCTTATTTGGTTTATGAATTATCTGCCCTTGACTACATATGTAACCTTTTTTCTGAATGGCATTTTGGCGGGGGCATCCATGTCCTATGGACACTTTTTCTAGTTTAACCCTAGTCGTGCTGAACCCGGATATACCTTGCCTTTGCAAACAGTATAGATCCAGATCAGTTGGCTTCTGAAGATCAAGTGATCTGATTGGCTGAAAATTAGAAGAGGGCATGGCATCTTAATTTGTTCAGCAGGACAAGGGTTAATGGAGAAATAAGAATAACCCATTATGGCAACTTTCCAAAACATACTCCTGTTTCCTATGCATTGTATAGTAAAACCCCAGAACCAATGGGTGCCCCCTGTATGGGTATCAAATCTTCCTAGCATGTAATATTTCATGTTGAAAATATATTTTGGGTGGAACTATTAATTTATTTCTCATAATAGAAATCAGAATGTTTTTGGTCCTGTTTAGGATGTTTATATATGCAAATGTAAAAGCCTGTTTTCTGGGATAAATAAGAAAAAATTCAATATGTCATCTGCTGAAAATCTTACCCAGAGTGCTAAGCATTAAGACAGTTTGTAAATAAGTTTATATTATTTAAACTAATACATTTTGGCATGTTACTAATACATTTTGGCATTTAATAAAGCTACTTGTATCTTCAGGCCTGCACCACAATATCGAGTTGATGCTGATAAAGGCTTTAACTTTTCTACGGCTGATGATTCTTTCGTTTGTCAGAAGAAGAACCACTTCCAGGTCACATGTCATATTGGAATTTCGGGAGACCCAAAGTATGTCAGAACCCCGGAAGGTGTGAAAAAAATAGAAATGTACTGTATTCATTTCTATGGAATAAAGGTAATGTTGTACTGAAGTAGCAGGTTTTACCCATATACAATGTATTGTGACACATTATCTCCTTTCCATACATCTTCTAAAATTTGAAAGTCTTTCTGACTTACGTGCTGGTGTGTTAAAAAAGTGCTTGATGAGTGGCAGTGTAAAAGCAAAAGATTCACAAAATTAGCATTTTTTTTATTTTTGTACTTAATTTATGTGGTAGTTGTTCTGATGACCTTAACTAATAAAGTGCCAAGCAAAATTATGGCTGACATTCTACATGTGCTTTTTTTTTTTTTTTTTTTTTCCGGTGATATAAGGCTTGGCATTTCATGCAAATCATTTGCAAGGCAAATGATTCACATGAAATATCAAACCTTATTTTTTCTGAAAAAAATATTTTAAAATGTTGCTTCCTACAGTTTTGATTGCACTTAAAGGGTGAATGGCATACCTTTTGTAGTTTATGTAGTACTTAATTCATGCTTTCCTTATATTTATTTATTCAGATGGAGTCCCAATCCCAGGTAATAAAAGTTGAACAGTCACAGTCAGATAGAAGTAAAAAACCTTTTAAACCAGTCAGGTAAGTTTTTATTTACAATATTTTTGCCAAACTTTCAGGCACCTTACCCCATTACCACACACTAGACTTAAAACTAGAACAAATCCATTTGACTATCTGCTCATGTGTCAGAAACAGATCTGCTTAAATGGCAAACAATGCTAATCCAGATCAGATGTTGCACTATGCAATATCTGATCAGAGTTTACACTGTTTGCCAAAGCACAGCTGTCGGAATATTTAGGATAAATAAGTATTTTAAAGGGAAATACCCAGTAAACAATATATTCCTTAACCCTTGTCCTGCTGAACCCGGATATACCCTGCTTTGCAAACAGTATAGATCCAGATCAGTTGGCTTCTGAAGAAGTCAACTGATCTGGAGCTGCACTGTTTGCCATTGAGTATGAGAATTTATAGCAACAATCTGGATCAAGTAATCTGATTGGCTGAAAATTAGAAATGGGCGTTGCATCTTAATTTATTCAGCAGGACAATGGTTAAAATATGTAGCTTCAGAAAACAAGTATGATGGTGCAAATTTGGTCAATTGAGCCAGCTCACGACAAAATCTACAATAAGGCTTGTGCATCCAGCAAAGACTCAGATCAGCCTGCACATCCAGGCAGTCTGGATCAGAGTCTTTGCTGAACACATGTGCCTTCTACAGCCTATGGGCTATCCAAAGAAGGATAAACAAAAATCATTTAATACTATGTGGGTGTACAAGCTGGTTACACAGGACTTATTGTAGGTTTTGTCGTGCACTGGCTCAATTTATGTGAGCATGAGTGCTGCCATTTTGAATATTTAATTAGATATTTATTTTTTTAAGTCACAAATAAAGGTCACCTTTAGACAGGAATATGTTATTTGTGTGAGCTGGGGGATAATTTATGTGCAAAACAATGAACATATTTACAGGGATATAACAACAAAATGTTGTTTCAGAAGTACTCTTTTTCATTTTTGCATATTTAATTACTGGTAGGTGGTTATGACGTCACTAACTCACAAAAATGGCAGCTTCCATGACAGCATTTTCCAGAAATTCAAAGCCCAATAACTTTTTTTTTTCTCGACCGATTTTCATAATTCTTTCACCAAACTGTTCAGTTTAGCAGGCTCTTTATGTTCTAATATGTGCATTTCCCTTTAATGGTGTTTGCTACAATTTATTATTGCAGTTTCTTTCTTTCTTTCTTTTTCTTTCTTTCTTTCTTTCTGTCCATCTGCAACAAGTGTTCTGTGAATGTTCAGACAGTTTTGTTTTCAAATTTAACTTTTTTTTCTGTTTTAGAGTTGATTTGTCACCAGACCAAGTATCTAAGATGACAGTTGGTCGACTACACTTCAGTGAAACCACATCTAATAACATGCGTAAGAAGGGCCGTCCAAACCCAGATCAGAGATATTTTATGTTAGTAGTCTCCCTTGAGGCCCACTCTGGTGAGAATAGTTATATGATTGCTGCAAGTGTGTCAGAGAAAATTATAGTCAGGGTAAGTTCACAGAAACTGATTTAACCAGGCTGAGTAAAAACACACACTAATTATTTCAACCCATTTATGCATTCAGAGGCTTATAATTCTATTAATGAGGCTATGACCCTCAAAATGAAACCACTTACAGGAGGAAAGTGCCACATCATTGGCTAGCTGGCTTCAGCAGTGATTGGCATTAATGGGTTTGTATAGCCCTTGCTCCAAATTAATATCAGATTAAGAAATGGTTTCAAGTTTAACCTTTGTTATCATACCAATTTCTCTAAGAGAATGCGATTGTATGTCTGATAAACTCTCAGTCAGCAGCCGATCAGATGATAGGAACCCGCACACTACATGTTGCACACCTATACTGGGGAGCTGATAGCCCCGTTAGTAGAATTATAAGCCTCTGGCCGAGTAGACTCTTCTACCATAACTCTTTGGACATGTTCATATAAGGAGTCTCTGTTTAGTGTTTATTATTATATTATATAGAAATCAATGTATCTATTGCAAATAGTGTAGACCACAATCAGATGCCTCACTCTGCAGTGTCTGATCTGGGTCTACACTGTTTGCCAATGTTCCTTTTATGGGACGCTAAGGCATTTAAAAAATTTACTTTCTTGACCTATTTCTAAAATTGGAAAACTCCATTTGTCTACCAGGTGATGCATCAAAGTATACCACAACTCTTTATAAAGCAAAAACCATGTTAGCTAAACAATTGTGTTGTATCCGAACAAAAATATATAGATTATATAGAAAAATGACCTTCATACACATTTTTGTTTGGATACAACACCTTTGGACCCCACATTTAAATTGTTTTATATCCGCTAAGGCTTGCTGATCAGAGCTGAAAAGATAATCGATTATCAGTCCTGCCATTGTGATTGATAATCGGTTAGTAATCGCTGAAGCTTTTATCATAATTTTACCTATTTGAGCATAACCCTTTCATATGTTATACTTTATTGTATGTGTTTTGTCAAACATGTTTGAGCAAACAGTGTAGACCCAGATGAGACTCTGCAAATGCAGCATCTCATCAGGGTCTACACTGTTTGCCACTCACCAAGCTATTTTAGACACAACAGTGGGTAGTAAATTGGACTTGTTCAAATTTTAGATAAAGTATAGTAAGGAGTTGAGGTGTCTGAATACTAAGGGTTAATAGGGTAAAGTAACAAACACAGAAATCAAATGGTCGATTATTAGCAAATCTTTAATGATAGTCATTTTTGTGGAATTTATCGATCAATTAATCGATTATCTGATTAATCGTTCCAGCCTTAATATTCACAACCATCTTATAATGAAGTGTCTTAAATAAAAGGTCCCAGCGTACTAACTGAATGGCAAACAGTACAGACTTGGGATCAGGCATGGCAAACAGTACAGACTTGGGATCAGGTTTGAAATAGGGTATCCTAAATACAATGTATTTGGACATGTAATTCCATACTGTACATCTAAAATTAGACAAACTCCATTTGACTACCTGCTGATTTGTCAGAAATGTTTTGGGTTAATGGTAAACACTGCAGACCCTGATCCAGCTACATTGTTTGCTCAGGTAATTTGAATACTCAGGGTAAATCTATTATCTTATACCTGTATGAACAGTGCATACTGAAACTAGTCGACTTAATGACTTATAGTCTTAGTCTGGTTGTGGAGAAAAAAATGTTTCAAAGGCATTGCATATAATATCCTGGGCCCAGTTGTTCAAAGCTAACGACATCGTTAGTTAATGATTCATTAAAATTTACATTGAGTGATACACAAATATGCTGAAATTTTTTGCTGAAAAAATGTGAGTAGCTTTTGCAGTGCAAAAGCTACTCACATTTTTTCAGCAAAAAATATCAGAATAGTGTATATTGAATCCGCTAAAACAGTTAACGAAATGACCCTTAACGAGCTCGTTAAGCTAACGATGCTTTGAACAACTGGGCATTGGTTTTTAACCTTTAAAATGCCAAGCAAAATTTGTAGCAGACGACAATTCTATTGTTTTTTTTGTTTTTTTTTATTTGACATTTCATGTGAATCATCTGCCAAGCAGATGATTCACATTGAATGTCAAGACTATTTTCTCTGAATAATAAATAAATTAAAAATTTTAAAATGTTGTCTGCTACAAATTTTGCAAAATGTTTAGCAGACGACAATAATTTTTATGCCCCTGCCACGAAGTGGTGCAGGCATATAGTTTTACCCTTCATCATACATACATCGTTCATGTGTCTGTCCATCCAACACACTTTATAGCACTGTTCGTGTCTCTACAACTCCTACACTTATCAAAGTAATGGTTTAAACTTGCACCATAGTATGGATATAGACTGTGCATGTGCATAAAGGTCACAGAATGATCGAATTATCTATGCTAGAGTAACGTACCCTTCATTTACTTAGAAAATTTGTCTTATACACATGGCATAGTAGGGTTCGTGTCTCCGCAACTTCTCCTACAGTTTCAACTTAATGATTGAAACTTGCAGCAAAGTAAGGATATAGGCTGGGCATGTGCATAAAGGTCACAGAACTCTGATCAAATTTTAACTGCTACAGTTACATACCCTTGATTTACTTTGAAATTTTGCCCTATACACATGGCATAGTAAGGCTCGTGTCTCCTCAACTTCTCCTAGTTTTCAAGATAATGATTTGAGACTTGCAGCAAAATAAGAATATAGGCTGGGCATGTGCATAAAGATCACAGAACTCTGGTCAAATTTTTATTGCTAGAGTTACATACCCTGGATTTACTTTTGCCTTATATACATGGCACAGTAGGGTTCATGTCCTCGCAACTTCTACAGTTTTCAAGATAATGATTTGAAACTTACAGCAAAGTAAGAATATAAGCAAAGTATATGCATAGAGGTCCCAGAACTCTGATCAAATTTTATTGCTAGAGTCACATACCCTGGATTTACTTAGAAATTTAGCCATATTCACATTGTATAGTGGCGTTCATATCTCTGCAACTTCTACAGTTTTCATGATTGTGGTTTGAAATTAGTAATAAATCTACAAAGCCAAACCGCTAGTAGCGGGGGCATTCATCCCCTTTAGGGATCTTCTGTTTTCTTTGTCGCAACTGCTTTAGCAAACAGGAGCAACACAGGGATCATCATGTGGTGTAGGCCTTGGCATCATCGGTGTTGTCGACACCAGCAGTGTTAAGTCTGTGCCTTAGCTCCATTTCGCAAACACCAAGGCTCATAGACTAATTAAACATCATATACACATCTGCCATGATGCACCCTGCCATCAACTGGTACTGACCTTGACCTGCTTTTCACACTTGGCTGAGCCGGCCTCGGTGGCTCAGTTGGATGCGCCGTCCGACTGGAGACCAGGAGGTCGCGGGTTCAACCCCCGCCGAGGTCGGCAACATTCTTTCGTGGAGATTGATCATGAAATATTTTCTACGGTCATTCTCCCCCTTCCGCTGATACAAGAAGGGCAGTTGTCAGTTTCTGGCGAAAGAATGTGCACAATACTGGTTAACCGCTTAGAGGACTAAGCCTGCCCAGTAAACGTGTGGTTAGGTAAACTGACTGCGCTCGACATGACCCCATTGGTTTGACTGGACTGTAAAACCTCAACACAAACAAACAAACAAACACTTGGCTGAACAATATTTAGTCTGTAAATTTAGCTCCAATTTCTGTGCATTTAGCTCCATTTCTTGAAGATCAACGCTTCTAGGCTAATGAAACTTCATACACACATCCTCCATGATGCACCATGCCCACTGCCACCAACCAGTACTGACCTTAACCTACTTTTCATGCATGGCTGAACAGTGTTTAGTCTGTGCCTTTAGCTCCATTTCTCAAACACCAAGGCTTATAGGCTAATGAAACGTCATTCACACATCAACCATAATGCACCCTGCCCACTGCTACCAACTGGTACTGACCTTGACCTACTTTTCACACTTGGCTGACCAATGTTTAGTCTGTGCCTTTAGCTCCGTTTCTCAAACATCAAGGCTTATAGGCTAATGAAACTTCATACACATATCTGCCATGACCCATCCTGCCTACTGCCATTGACTGTTACTGACCTTGACCTACTTTTCATGCTTGGCTGAACAATGTTTAGTCTGTGTGTTTAGCTCAGCTACTGGTTATGCTAATGAAACTTCAAGCAAACATTCACCATGACACACCCTGCCCACTGTCATCGACTGTTACTGACCTTGACCAACTTTCCACACTTGGCTAAACACCACCAGCAGTTGTATCATAGCCATTCAGTGAATTTTTGTATATATTTCAGAGAAAATAAGTCTGCCAAGCAGCAGATTCACATTGAATGTCAAGACTTATTTTTTCTGAAAAATAAAAATAATGAATATTTGGGAATGTCGTTGGCTACAAATTTGGCTTGGCTCTTTACAGGTTAAATTCGCCTTCATTGTACAAAGTGTTAACACAGGTTATTTTTTTACCTTCAGGCATCAAACCCAGGTCAGTTTGACAGTGACGTAGATGTACTACACTGGCAGAGAGGACACACCCAGGATTCTGTGTATCATATGGGTCGTGTTGGTGTGAATACTGACCATCCTGACGAGGCAGTCACAGTACATGGTAATGTTAAACTCACAGGTCATGTGCTGCAGACCTCAGATATGAGGGTTAAAGAAGATTTCAAAGAGGTAAGTAGAACATACTTAACCATGAACATATGGATAATAGTTAATTTACCTTAGACAAACATGACAAAATACTTTTAAAATATACAGATAAAATCAGTGTGTAATGTTTGTCTAACCTTTAACTTAGGTTTACACAGGTGACTTCACTTTCATGTGTTGTCAGTCAGTTCTGCGGAGGAGTCAGTTGGAGCAGATCAGTCATTCCCAAATGTTTCCGCTTTTTTTTTTTTCAGTGAAAATAATGTTTGATATTTCATTTGAATTGTCTGCCCAGCAGACAATTCACATGAAATATCAAGACTTATTTTCACTGAAAAATGAAAACAAAAAATCAAAATATGATCTGATGCTGTTTGGCTGGCGCATAAATGGTATGTCATATAAGAGTAATTTGCATCGTAATGAACATATGCATTTGTGCAGTCTGATAGGTCCTTTCTGTTTATTGACAAAATCATTGGCTACTACAGAAAGCTCAAAGGATGGCAAAGACCCAGATCAGACTTTGCAGATGTGCAGGATGTTCAAAATCTGCAGATTCTATATGTGTATGCATGAATACACCTTTTCACTTGACATAGCTGACACAAGGTCAGTTTTGCTGTCATCGGTTAGGTGGTGGGAGAGAAGTGGA
This sequence comes from Anodontia alba, assembly GCA_964016985.1. Taxonomy (NCBI): domain Eukaryota; kingdom Metazoa; phylum Mollusca; class Bivalvia; order Lucinida; family Lucinidae; genus Anodontia; species Anodontia alba. Next base: position 16,043,570 of record OZ024834.1, read on the forward strand.
AGTGGGGCTTTGAAAAACAAAATCATACCAATATTATGCCAAATAATATTACCCTATGACTCATGCAATCAGCTGCCTGGGCCCATTTGTTCAAAACTAATGATGTTGTTAGTTAACGTATTGTTAAAACTTTGATCATTAAATATTGGATATATTCTAATATTTTTGCTGAAAAAATGTGAGTAGCTTTTGCAAAAGTTACCCACATTTTTTTAGCAAAAATAGCTGTGGATTCTATTGTACTTACTAGAACACTTAACATTTTGACCACTAACGAGCTCATTAAGCTAACGATGTTTTGAAGAACTGGGCCCTGGTGATGTTCCTAAACAATGCCATCTGAGTGGCAAACAATGCAGACTGATCAAACTGCTGTTTTATTTTAGTTTGATCTGAGCCTTTACTGTGTCCTCAGACATAGGTTAAGAATGGTATTTTTTCCAGTATGCAACCAGCACAGACCATGGACTGCTTGTCTGTATAGTTGGTTTAAACAAAGCAAATATAAAGTTACATCCATACAACAGATATGTTGAATAGGATCTGACTGTACTCTGTAATGCTTATGAATGTCATCTCCTAGCTGCATAGTTTGACCAGTGTCTTCACCGTTCACCCGTGTAGACATTCTTTTTCCTCCTCTTCCTGATGTAAAAATTGGTAAGGAAGCTAGAGTTTCGGTAGCTCAAGGTCATTCATACAACCCATTTTAGTCTGGAAACCCCCAAAAGGGTAATTGGCAAACAGTGCAGACCCAGATCAGGGTCTCCACTGTTTGCAGATAGTTCAGCCATTTTTCTATAGGAATATCTAAACCACATAGCCTTACATAATTGTCCCCCGCCTTTTTGAACAAAAACGGAGGGACACTGTTTTTGGCTTTCCGTGGTGTGTGGTGCGTGGCGCGTGGTGTGTGGTGCGTGGTTCCGAATTTTTAGTAGGTATCTTGTCCCCTTAACTCCTCCCACAGTTTTTGACCGATCCTTTTGAAACTTTACAGGTGCTTTGAGGATGGTCTGAAGATATGCATGTGTTTTTTTCAAAATCCTGAACTTATTTTTTATCACTTTTTTCACATTTTGAACTTAGACATTTTTAAAGTTCTAATATTACAGCAGTCTATAGGGAGTAGGTACCTTGTCCCCTTAACTCCTCCCACAGTTTTTGGCCGATCCTTTTGAAACTTTACATGGGCTTTTAGGATGGCCTGAAGATATGCATGTGGATTTTTCAGAATCCTGAAATAATTTTTTACCACTTTTTCTGCATTTTTAACTTAGACATTTTTTGAGTTCTAATATTACAGAAATGTATAGGGAGTAGATATCTTGTCCCCTTAACTCCTCCCACAGTTTTTGGTCGATCCTTTTGAAACTTTACATGGGCTTTAAGGATGGCCTGAAGAAATGCATGTGTTTTTTTCAGAATCCTGAACTAATTTTTATTACTTTTTCCACATTTTTAACTTAGACATTTTTTGAGTTATAATACTACAGAAGCATATAGGGAGTAGGTATCTTGTCCCCGTAACTCTTACTACAGTTTTAAGCCAATCCTTTTGAAACTTTACAGTTGCTTTAAGGATGGTCTGAAGATATGCATATGGTTTATTCAGAATCCTGAAATTATTTTTTATCACTTTTTACACATTTTGAACTTAGACATGTTTTGAGTTCAAATATTACAGAAGTCTATAGGGAGTAGATACCTTATCCTGAAATAATTTTTTATTTCTTTTTCTGCATTTTTAACTTAGACATTTTTTGAGTTCTAATATTACAGGTCTATAGGGAGTAGGTACCTTGTCCCCTTAATTCCTCCCACAGTTTTTGGCCGATCCTTTTGAAACTTTACATGGGCTTTTAGGATGGCCTGAAGATATGCATGTGTTTTTTCCAGAATCCTGAATTAATTTTTTATCACTTTTTCCGCATTTTTAACTTAGACATTTTTTTAGTTCTAATACTACAGAAGCGTATAGGGAGTAGGTACCTTGTCCCTGTAACTCCTACCACAGTTTTAAGCCGATCCTTTTAAAACTTTACAGGTGCTTTAAGGATGGTCTGAAGATATGCATGTGGTTTTTTCAGAATCCTGAAATTATTTTTTATCAGTGGTTTCTTGCTTCAATACTTAGGTAAGTGATACAGGACCAATGGTCTTCTGGTTAACTTACCCATTTTTAACAGCTCAAATAAAAATAAGGTGGGGGACATAAATTTCCCATGGAATTTGCTTGTTAAAATTGAAATTGGACTCTTCCAATAAAAAGTTGTGGGTGTGGGCAATTATTGAGTCTGAAATGGGTTAAATATTGTACATAGAGAATGGACTCATTGATGCATTGCTATAATACCATTTATGGCGGACCTTATATTAGGCTGACATGTGTCAGAAACATTCTGCTCTTGAAGTAATTAAGTTATTATTATGGTAATTGTTCTGGGCCCAGTTGTTCAAAACTAACAATGTCATTAGTTAAAAAATTCTGAAAACTTTGATCATTAAATATGGCATATATGCTAATATTTTTGCTGAAAAAATGTGAGTAGCGTTTGCATTTGCAAAAGCTACTCACATTTTTTCAGCAAAAATACTTGTGAATTAGATATCGTACTTACCAGAACAGTTAACATTTTGACTACTAATGAGCTCGTTAAGCTAATGATACTTTGCCCTGAACTGGGCCCTGAAATTTTGTACACCAAATTTTCTGACAAACTGCGTATCAAACAGCAAGAAAACCTGTAAGTAAAAGAAATACTGCTTGACATTTCAGATCATTTTGGCTTTTTTATATATACCTGAACATTTATTCTGTTTCTAGGTTGATTCCAAGGAACAGCTTAAAAAAGTAACAGAGATGAAGATATATAATTATAAGTTTAGTGATGACTATGCTGATCATGTCGGATTACCCGAGTGTCATAGGAAAGATACTGGTGTGATTGCTCAGGAAATACGGGATGTTTTACCAGATGCGGTGCAGGAAACTGGAGATTTGAAATTGCCCAATGGCAGTGAAGTGAAAAATCTTCTTGTTGTAAATAAGGTAAAATCTTTACCATTTATGATCTGAATTTACTAAGGATCGTCTCATTTTGAATCAAGGAAGGCATTTCTTCAGAACTTTTCTGATCAAGATATTTTTAGCTATTCTTTTCAAAAAGTTAATATAAACTTTTAAAGAAATACAAACTCTTTAAAAATTGTATAGTATTTAACATTTAATTTAGGATAAAAATGTTTTAGATGCTGTAAGACCATAAGGGTTATGGTATCAATAAATAAAATATTAATCACTTTTTATTACGGTAAATGTCCTAAAAAATTTGTACACCAAAGTCACTAACAAAATAGCAAATGCAAACATTACAGAGCCAGATCAGACTGCTCCGAAAGTAAGTTTCACATCACTGATTATTTTAACTCATTGAGCTAAACAAGGATGACAACTCTCTCTGTTCTGCTGCTTGTTTTCCACATTAAATTGTAGTATGCAGGTATGACATAAACTTCAATGAAGTTTTTTTTTTTTTTTCAGGATCGTATATTCATGGAAAATGTTGGTGCTGTAAAAGAACTGTGTAAATTAACAGACAATTTAGAAGTGAGAATTGATGAACTTGAAAAAATGAACAGTAAATTATCAAAGTTAAAACGTTATGATAGTTTGAAGTCAACTGTTAGTTCTAAGTCAACATGTAGTAGTAGTACAATAAGGTAAGTGCCAAATTTGTTTTTTGTTTGCTCAACTATTTCAATCAAGACTGGTGATCAACAGGTCATGGATTCGATCCATGGCAGATATGGCAACATTCTTTTGTGGAGATTGATCATGAAATATTTGCTGATCATGAAATATTTGCTGCAGTCATTCTTTCCCTTCTGCTTGTTCAAGAAGGGCAGTTTTGAGTTTCTTGTGAAAGAATGTGCACAAGTACCGGTCAGCTGCTTAGATGAATAAGCATGTTCAGGAAAAGTGTGATTAGATAAAGTGACCAGCTCAACAAAACCGTAATATTGTTGACTGGATAGTTTAACTCCAAGCCAACCAAATCAATCAACACTTAGATAAGATACATTTTCTTTCAACATCAACAACCAAATATACACAAGAACCTCTTAATAACACAATTCTTCATTATAGCAAGGTTTTGGATATAACAGGGTGAAATAATGGGGCCCAGAAATGTTGTAGCCAAAAGAAATGTAGCGATTATATGTAAAAATGACCATAAATAGTCATTTTTCTATTTAATCTGTACATTTTTGTTTGAGTAGCCAAACAAAAATGTAGTGATTATATAGAAAAATGACCATAAATGGTCATTTTTCTATATAATCTGTACATTTTTGTTTGGATACAACATGGTTGTTTGGGTTTTTGCTTTGGACCTCAGCATCCACACAGTCTGATCAGTGTCTTTGCTAGGTGCTCCTTGGATAGTCAATGGTCTAAGACTTCTTCAGACACTCAGTGAAGACTTTGATTAGACTGTGCTGGCTGATCTGAGTCTTTGCTTGGTCACATGTCCAAAGGTACAGTTTCTCATATTGCTGCTCATATGTTTCCATGGAAATATAAAGGTGATAATTAAGGCAATAATTTAGAAGAATATTGTTATTTTTGCACCCAATCATATATGCAAAAATTCCAGTGTTTTCCCAGTCAGCATTCTACGTAAATCTATATCAGGCCGTCATCGGCCCGTCAGGGTAGCTGACGGGCCGATGACGGCCCAATGTAGATTTACGTAGTATGCTAGCTGGGTTAATGCAAAAAAAAGTTTTCTAAACCCTTGTCATGCTGAATAATTTAAAATGCCCCACCCACTTCTAATTTTCAGCCGATCATATTACTTGATCAAGGTTGTTGATACAAAATCACATACTGAATGACAAACATTGCAGATGCAAATTCACATACTGATTGACAAACAGTGCAGATTCTTCAGAAGCCAACTGATCTGGATCTACACTGTTTGCAAAGTCAGGATATATCCAGGTTCAGCAGGACTAGGGTTAATTATGATTTGTCTAGAGCACATGGCAGGTTTGTAGATTCAATTGGTTCCAAGCTAATACAGATTTGTTTACTTTAGCTCAGTGCCAAAGAAGTCACATCGTCAGTCTAACACAAAACATGCCACACCCCCACCACAACCCCCAAGAAGAAACAGTTGGTGCAGTAACAGGTTCATACAGATCACCATCATAATCCTTATATGTATCATGGCTTTCTGGTAAGTTGTAAAAATATCTTCCATGTGAACTCCTTCAAATACAAATTTACCTCTGCAATTTTGTTTCTTTCCTTTGCGTCATCGGTGAAGATAGACAATAAATTTAGATCATATTGATAATTTTCTTTTTGAATTTTTTTTTATCATTTACCATAAGCCATCAAATTTAACAACAATGTGATCTAAATCTGCCTGATTGTGGGGACTTGATAACCTCTTCAAGGGAGGCAACTCTTTTAAAAATATTTTCAATCCCTTCTAAGAATGGTCTACTCTAAAAGGTAAGAATTTGCTCCCTTGGGAGCAAATTCTTTCCTTTTAGGGTAGATCCCTTGTCAAAAGGGACTTGTTGTGCAGGAAAGCAAACAGGAAGTCACAAAAGTGGTCTCCCTTATAAAAAATGATGGAAGATCCACCAACCATATGCAGTCCCTGTGGGTTAGTGACTTTCCTATGCAAACTTGATGACTCTGTTTCTCTATATTGATTAAGTTTATATTGGCAATTATCACATGTGTCCCCCTTAATTTTTCTTCTGCATTTTTATGCTGGGCTCCATGTCACAGTCAATCTATCTGCAGATCCAGGGGTCCCAGGTTCAAATCCCAGCTCGGCCACATAACTTTCTTAGAGATTGATCATGCAGTAGTTTCTAAAAGTACTGGTTAACTGCTTAGATGAAGCCTGCCCAGGAAAAAATATGAATAGGTTAACTGACTGGCTTGACATGCCCTTAACTGTGTTGAGTGGGCCATAAAACTCCAACTCAAACAAATCTGCATTTCTTTGTGTGTGTGTATGTGTGTGTTTGTGCATGTGTTTGTGTGTGTGTGTGTGTGTGTGTGTGTGTGTGTGTGTGTGTGTGTGTGTGTGTGTGTGTGTGTGCACATGTATGTGCGTGTGTGTGTGTGTGTGTGTGTGTGTGTGTCTGTGTGTGTGTCTTACTGTGAACTGGCCTGTGATAGTCACATGATGCCAATTATATTTATCTCTTTTCAGTCTCATATCAATCACAGTCTTGTATATACTTGAACGTCAGAATGAAAAACACCATTCTACTACAATAAATAACCACTATCAGGACACAGGGTAAGTAGAACTGGAAATGTGTACAACAATCTTCAATCCATTTTAATCTGGATACCCACAAAAGGGTAACTGACAAACAGCACAGATCAGATGCCACATAATGTGGCATCTGATCAGAGTCTCCACTGTTTGCAAATTGTTTAGCTATTTTTCTCTAGGAATAAATAAATCAAATAGCCTGACATACTTAAAATTGAAATTGGAGTTTTCCAGTATATAGTATGGGGAGTTTATTCAGTCTAAATTGGGTTAGTTGCCATAGCATGTCCAGATTTTTTTCTTATTTCTCCAAGACATTTGTTGTGGGTACTCACTAGAATCTCCTTAGTGACACAGTTCTAATGAGGATCCCAACATGTTTTTGAGAAGTAAGAAAAAGTTTGAATAACTTTTGGTTCCAAAAAAGCTTCTTATCTTGAGGCAATAACTTCATTATTGCTTGATTGTACCATTTCTTGCTCTATAGCTGTAGGTTCATCAGACTGGGCTCCATAGTGCAGCCAGTAGCCATCTGACTGCAGATCCAGGGGTCATAAGTTCAAATCTTAGATTGGCTACATGACTTTCAGGGCGTTTGATCAAGAAATCAATTCTGTGGCCATTCTCCCCCTTCTGCTGATTCAAGAATGGCAGTTTTCAGTTACTGGCAAAAATGCACAAAGTACTGGTTAACCCTTTAGAGGACTAGGTCTGCCCAGGAAAAGTGTGCCTAACTGTTAACTGAAGGCTCAGTATGACCGTAACATTGTTAATTGGGCTGTAGAAATTTATAGCCATGATGTCTTCAACATCTGATAATATTTTGTGAAAAAAAAAAAAAAAAAAAATGTGACATTAAGTTCTGCAATCAGAAACACAATTTGTGCTGTTTTTTTTTTTTTCTACTGAATGAGCACCAAAAGGTAAGGGGAGAGTGTTTGACATGCATCCCATCGCCATTGCCAAAGCAACAAACACCCATACCTGCAGTTTCTGTCTTTACTTAATGAACAAGTTGTCAACAGCTTACTGTTTGGGTAGCACCAAGTAAAATGTGTTTAACCCTTGTCCTGCTGAACCCAGACATACACTGCCTTTGCAAACAGTGTAGATCCAGATCAGTTGGCTTCTTCAGAAGCCAACTGATCTGGATCTGCACTGTTTGCCATTCTGTATGTGAATTAAGAAATAAATTATTCCGAACCGTGCTCAAATGCCCAAAATAAAGCACAGTTGAGTTTGGGTTGTACCCATTTGAGCACGAGCGAGCGCAGCGAGCGAGTGTTCAAATGGGTACAACCCAAACTCAACTGTGCTTTATCTGCGGCATTTGAGCACGGTTCAGAATAATTTATTTCTTTTCTAACACCCCTCACTGAGCGAATGTTTTGCATAAATCAGATTTTTATTGATTTTTATGATTATTTTTATTACCTGATTTCCCCATTAGGTAGTTGACGTCAACCGTTAAGCATTACGTCACACGGTTACGTAGTTACAAGGTTCGATGACGAACATTCAAAATGGCGGATACTTATGCGAATCAGCTGACGATGTAAAAAATTAAAACGATGTAGGACTAAAACATAAAAATTTGTATCCTGTGTTCATGAAAGAATTGCAAATCGAATGAAATTGGAGTGCCCCGATGGACCTATGGAGGACAGATATAAAACAACAAAATAAGAATGTTAACCGACACTTTTGTTTTCGATAATGTCAACAAATACACGATGGAAACAATGAGTAAAACGAATGTGTTTGAATGGTATAACCTGTAGAGGAACTCTTCAGGTAAAAAAAGTCAAAGAACGGCAATGTTCGTAGATCATTTTTCTCTCTTACTAATATAATTAATTATGTATATGAATGTTTCGACCAATATTGTAAGCTAGCGCCCATAGTTACCAGGGACGCAACTTTCGCAACAGTAATTATGATTGGTTCCCGTTGATAGCGCGCGACGAAATTCCTGTGCTCAAATGTCTCAGATAAAGCACGGCTAGAAATGTAAAGACAAATAAGGAACAACACGTGCAGGGGTGTTAGAATTTCTGTTAACAATTTCGAGCAAGAAATCTGATTGGCTGAGAATTAGAAATGGGCGTGGCATCTTAATTTATTCAGCATGAAACGGGTTAAGGGAACTGGATACTGCTGCAGATGTAACTACAGCTTTTATATATAAGTTTCAGTGAATGCACAGTTTTTAACAGGATCTTACCATATCCAAACATTCTGATCAGTGTCTTCATAGCCACATCAAGTGACAGTCAACAGTATGCTTTATCTGCCATTTGATGTAATTTATTTTTGTGTTTGAACTGATCACATTTTGTGTTATGTTAATTTCAGAGGAACAAAGCAACCTATTTCGCATCCTGTCAGCAATAACAAAACTAGTATACATGTAAATACTCCTGTGCCAACCACAAGAACAACAACTAGAGGTATGTACATTTCTTTATTAACACTGAAAGCACCGTGCAATCACAATCTCTCAGAAAGTCATTTCTGACTGGCACTTCATTCCAAAGACATATTTTGTAATGTTTTATCATGAATTAATGCAAAAGTGTTTGTCTTAATTACCTGGGCCAACTTTGTTTTAGGCTATTGTCCAAGCTATTGCTGCTATAGCACCAACCAAACATAAGTCCCATGACCTCTAGCCACAACCATTGCTAGACCATGCTTGTGTGCATGGTCTGAACTATAGCTGGAAACTACCTAAGCAGTTGACGTATCAGTAATAGTGAAACTAAATTCATGGGAAACATTAAATAAATTTTGATTGTATGATATTTTATGTGGAGTAAACTAGTTCAATAGAAAAGCAGCTGTAGCTAGACATTATCCCAAAATGAAGTCGGCTCTATATGCACTAGCAGTTTTATTCTACTCCATAGATAATCTTACGAATTATATGATTTTTATCCCTAGCATACCTATTTATCACAAAGCATTTTAATGTTTCACATCCCAACCATATATTCCACTTATTGCTAATCCCTTTAGAACAGTTGCCTGCAAATTCTACAAATGAATCAATTGGGTAGGTAGTTTGGAGGCTGGAGTTCATTGAGCACTTTTGTTCAAAATATCTGAATTTTTCCACAACATTGATATGAAATATCAGTCATTAAAAATCATGGAGAAAAGCAAATGTTAGTTTGTTCTAAAAATTAAAAAAAACAACAACATCAATTTAGCAGAGAAATTGAATAGATTAGATCTTTCTGTTGTTTTCTTTTTCTGGCATAAATTAAATTTTAGGATAAATGTTTGAGAACAAAGCATACATATAGATAAAGGGTTTCTGATAAGATATTGCTGAGTATAACTGAGTTTTTTTTTTCATTTAGAAAAGTGCAAATCTTCATATTTTGATGTTCTTTTCATATGTCTTATATCAGGTTTTCTCAAATTTTATTTCAGGGCTTCCTGTAATGATTCAGAGCAATTGTTCAGTGTCACAGTGTGAGAGGAAATGCTGTGGTCACCAATCTGATGGTGGCTATGAACTAAGTGGCTATCTCGCATTTGCTGAATCCATTAGCAAAATGAAGCATAAAGCCACTAACCCACCTTATCGTAAGTATAAATGCAGCTTACTATCATACAATCATCTCAAGACCTTCTCTGTGCCATTAATATGTTGTCTGTTATAAGCATGACTTCTATAGATTATAAATATCGGTTACAACAGTTTCGCTTATAAGTGATGATGTGTCTAATACCTGAATACTCTTGTGCATATATATTTCTCTAAATCAAAACAAGACTATTTTTTAATATATTTTTTAGAATGACATTGCAGTTCTAAACTACTACATGTCAGATTTTTTTCATAAAAAATTCTCTTGGAAATACCCCTTTATTTGTTTGGCACTTTAAGGGTTTTAAAATCTTTTTACAGAAGTTATTGATTTTTTACCTGTGTGAAAAAATTTGCTGATAAAACTGCAACACTTTTCACACAGGTAGGAAATTGATCACTGAGAAGATTTAACTGAGATTTGAAGAATTTGATTGCTTGGAAAGCATCGTTTATTTTGTTGATTAGCCTGTTACCCACAACATTTTCAGTTAAAATAAAATCTACAAAGGTTCCTTTGGAAGCAAAGAACACATACAAAAAAAAAAAATCACAGTTTTATTGAGATTCTTCATATGGCAGCAATCTAGTTTGCATGGCTGCATATCGAGGGTTGAGCGCAAGACTAGCGTAAGTCAGATGGTTGTTTTTTCCCCAAACCTAATCTCCTCACCATGAAGGCGTTATGAAGATTACAACATTTCTTTCTGTAAACAATGAAAATTTAGGTGCCATTGCTCGTATGAGCAATGGCACCTAAATTTGCATTGTTTACAAAGGGGTCCAAGTTGCCCCTAAACAAGGGTTTCAAAAATATGTTTGAGTTACCATAGTCTTGCGCTCAACCCTCGATATGCCCCTTAGTACAGACTTCAGTCGAATTTGATTTTCCAAGGTAAATGTGCCTTGTTGATTGATTTTTACCTGTGCAAAATACTAGTATGTTGCTGTTGGAATTGCCCCTAGTGGTTTTGTCAGACCACAATTAATTGCTAATATTTCTGTTATATTTTTTTCAGATGTTATTTCTGGTAATGAATCTGGTGGTGGAAGTGAAAATAATTCACCAAGTGTAAGTTACCAATTTAGCCTTTATCAGGGAAAGGTATCTTTGATGCATATGCAGATAGTGAAGGAGCCTTAAATGTTTGCATTTGATGACCTTGTTTCACTTAATATACATATTTCTTACTCATACTCTGGGCCCAGTTGTTCAAAACTTAACAAAGCTGTTAGCTAATGTGATGTTAAAATTTCTATCTTGAAATATGGCAAATACATTGATATTTTTGCTGAAAAATGTGAGTAGCTTTTGCATTTTTTTCTAGCAAAAATATCAATATTTGAAAATACCTTAGCTACAACAGTTAATGAATGTGTCATTAACAAGTTTGTTAAGCTAACAATGCTTTGAACAACTGGGCCCTGATGTTTACTGTTCGAAGGTGGTCCCTCTGTTACAATTCTTCTTTGTTTGTGCATCAGATTCTGTATGCAGCATTTGTTTTGTCATTATTTGTTCCTCACCTCACCTTCTTTTGGTGCCTCAGGAAGGCTGTGCTTTGTGATTGTGGCATTGCCTGAATATATTCACATATATTTACATGTCTGTAGAGTTGATGGGATTTATAAGGGAATAGAATGATGTAAATTATCAGGGCCCAGTTGTTCAAAGCGTCGTTAGCTTAACGAGCTCGTTAAGGGTCATTTTGTTAACTGTTTTAGCAGATTCAATATACAATATTCTAATATTTTTTGCTGAAAAAATGTGAGTAGCTTTTGCAGTGCAAAAGCTACTCACATTTTTTCAGCAAAAAATTTCAGCATATTTGCGTATCACTCGATTTAAATTTTAACGAATCGTTAACTAACGACGTCGTTAGCTTTGAACAACTGGGCCCAGATTATGTTCAATAAATTGTTTTCCATGTACATGTAAACACCCATAAACATTAAATGTGTGTGTGTGTGTGTGTGTGTGTGTGTGTGTGTGTGTGTGTGTGTGTGTGTGTGAGTGTGTGTGTGTGTGTGTGTGTTATCTTTGGAGTGTCTGTTTGGTAGTGAGTAAGAGCTTACAGGGGAGACTGATCAGACTGCATGGACGCACAGGTTGATTTGTGTCTTAACTGGGGGTACATGTCCAAATGTACAATTTCTCTCATGAAGGCTCATTAAATGGACTGGATACACCATTTTCTGCCATTTTTCACAAGGGAGACAACTTTCTTAACTTCCTATTTGCTTTCTTGCACATCAAGCCCCTTCTGAAAAGGGATCTACTTTAAAAATAAAGAATCTGCTCCATGGAGAACAGATTCCTTACTTTTAAAGTAAACCTCTTTTCAGAAGGGAGGAAAAAAACAATGATGGAGTTACCTTCCCTGAAAGTATATCAGTTTCCCTTAAGTACAGTCGACTCTCGTAATCTCGACTTTGCTTGTCTTGAATAACTGATTATCTCGAATAACTGGTTATCTCGAAGTGTAAATCTGGTCCCTGTTTCAACATGGAAATCTAACAACAGGTAACAAAATATTGTGGAAAAGAGGAGAAATTGCTCATTCCTCCTCATTTCTACATTATTTTCAATATATCTCTAACTTCAGGAGTCAGATTACATATTCATTTGTGAAATATGATTGTTCAATTGATTTTTTCCACAATTCTGCAAATCTGTCGAGGTATGGTTATCTCGAAGTATTTCAAAGAGTCCCTTGGACTTCGAGATAAAGAGAGACGACTGTAGTTTTATCTGGAACTTGATATCAAGTTGTATTTTACTTTAACAGGAAACAACTACAGTAGACCCTAGCAAGTTCCAAGTTATTATCAGTGGTCAGTACCCAGATATCAATTCTCAGAAGTCACAAGAAACAAATAATCTACCAGGCGATAACTTACCCTCTGGTCCATACAAATACAGAAGAAGGAGAAATGCAGGTAACACAGACTTCTTTTTATTTTTCACACATCTCTTTTGAGCAGTACCATATTTATCCTAAATATTTGGTCATATAGACCTTGGCTAATAGTATAGTTCCAGGTCAGACATCACAAAATTAGGGCTGACTATTGCAGGCCAAAATGACTATTGCTATTGCCAAAAGCACTTTTGCATTTCTATTACTATTGCAGGTTCCTATTGCAATACTATTGTGATAACTATTGGGAACATTATTTGCTTAAAAAAGACCAGGGCCTAGTTGTTCAAAGCGTCGTTAGCTTAACGAGCTTGTTAAGGGTCATTTTGTTAACTGTTTTAGCGGATTCATTGTACAATATTCTGATATTTTTTGCTGAAAAAATGTGAGTAGCTTTTGCACTGCAAAAGCTACTCACATTTTGTCAGCAAAAAATTACAGTATATTTGCGTATCACTCGATGTAAGTTTTAACGAATTGTTAACTAACGATGTCGTTAGCTTTGAACAACAGGGCCCAAATATTTTTATAAAGCTTTAGTTTTGATGACATCCAGTATTGAAATTCCATATGAAAGCCACACTATTGCTGTAATATTTGAACTGAGAACATACTGACACCAAAAGTGTTGTGTATCTTAGAGTTCTGGTATGCAAATTCTGATACATTCCTTATGGTTATAATATGCAAATATTTTCTGTTTATAGACCTATGATTTCTATTTATATGTCTAATATTTCTGTCTTTAGAACTATTGAAACTATTGAATGGTGAAAATACTATTGCCAATGTTATTACTATTGCCACTTTACTATCATGATATCATAGCACTGTTGCCAAGGTCACTTCTGTGATGCATGGATAGTTCCATGTTTTGTTGCATCCCTACACAAAATGCACCTGATAAGAGTATACACTGTTTGCCACTCATCCAGAAGTTTTTAGGCACATCAGCATGTAGTAAATAGGACTTATTCAAAATTAAGAATGAGTTTGGTAAAGAGTTAAGGTGTCCCAATATTTAGAGTACACCCCAACCTCTTTATAACACTATTGTTGGGGTCCATAGCATAAACCGTGTTAGTTAAACAACCATGTTATATCCAAACAAAAATGTATAGATTATATTGAAAAATGACCATTTATGGTCATTTTTCAATATAATCTATACATTTTTGGGATCGATCTTTGAACCGTACTATATCCAAAACTGTGTTATAACGAACCGTGTTATAAAGAGGTTGAAGTGTAGTTATCTTTTATTTATTTATCTCAATGTCTGACAAGATCGCTGAAATGTCAATGCCAAGCCATTAATTAGCAATGCAAGGGGTTCTCACACCAGATGTTAATTTGCTATTACGCTATGGATAGAGAGACAAAACTCAGAGAAAATTTAAATATAATTTTGACCCCTTGTCAGATCGTTGTCCTTTTAAAGTGAGTGTTTGCTAACCATGTCAAATTGGTGAAATAAAATTTTGAGCATAATGTCAGAGATATCATATTTCATAAATAGAATGAAATTTCTCAGTTTAGTGTTTTTCCAGCCCAGTTTCAAATCATGCATATACTTTCTATTTCCTTTCAGTATAAGTAACTGGTCATTTGTCTTTCAGATAATTCAGAATACCATGCTCTCATCTCTATCCCAGAAGTCAACTTTACCCTCAGTGAACGGAACAAGGATGTTCAGCTCTCAATGCTCAACAATTACACATACAACCTGCCCTACAGTGAAAATATAGGTTATGATACTTTCACACTAAAGTTTGAAGTGTTAAGTAGATATGTGGTACATATGTGTCATAATGAGAAAGGTGACCATTGTGAGGAGGCCCCCGACAATGAAGACTGGGATCAGTGGGAGCCAGTTTCTTATGAGGTAATTTTGAATGCTTCATGTGATGTTTACAAAATGTTAAGATCTCTACACGTTATTGTTGTGTGGATTTTTAATCCAACCAGACACCCAAAGCACATGGAGGCAGGACACATAGTTTTCATGGTGATTTATCATGAAATAATTTCTATGGTCTTTCTCTCCATTCTGCTGATTCAAGAAGTGCAGTTGTCAGTTAGTGGCAAAAAAATTCACACAAAGTACTGGTTAGCCACTTAAAAGACTAAGCCTGCCCAGGAAAAGTTGAGTAGGTTAACTGACTGGCTAGACATAACCTTAACAGTGTTGTCTGGGCCCTAAAATCGCAAATAAAGAAATAATAATAATAAAAAACATGGTAGCATTGAATGTGTTTGTATGTATTTTCAGTCTTGCTTTCATGGATTTCATATACACACTTGATGCTGCTATCTGTCTCCAGGTGCCTCCTTGTCCATTATAATCAACCCAAAGCACATCAAGTGTGAGCTAGGGGTACTAATGATCTGAAAAAAAAAAATCCCCTCCCCCACCACACACACACACACTCACACTTGAGGGGTTCAAACCCACCAGCTCAATATGCTTTAGTTTACAACAAGTGCCTTTTCTCTTCATGTTGTTAAATCTGCAGTGTGTATTGTATGAAGAGATGTGTCATGTTTGAGACAGTGGACTCGTCAAAGTTAGAGAAATAGTTATGCACTATTCATTGTTGAAATGGTTATTAAAACTGCTGTTGATAAAATGATAAAATGGGCCGTGCATGAAAACATGTCTTTGGGCATATGCGGACAGCGAAGGCTAGATCAGCCTACACAACAGTGCAGTCTCATCAGGGCCTTCACTGTCTGCTAAACAGAATCATTGGATTCTACAGAATTTATGAAGGGAGAGCCAAAGCCCAGATGATACACTGTGCATGTGCTTGATAATCTGAATCTGTGTATTTTGTGTATGTTCAAAGGCACTTTTTTGCTTGGCCTGGCCTAAGTGTTCCTTGCTACAGTAAAACTTCAATGGCTCGAACCCCAATGGCTCGTTTACCATGGATGAGTCGAACACGTTCTCGAGTCCGCAGGGATTTCCTCCAAATACGATATACAGATAATTTAGAGAGATTTTCTTCTAATATCTTGTAAATGTATGCTAAGTGTACTCATTAGAATTGCCTCTATGAGGCAGTTCTAAAGAGTACACACAGCATACATTTAAAATATAGAACACCAAAAAGATATCCCACAATTATCTCCATTGTGCCTCCTAGTGTGGTATTAATAATAACCTTCTGACACTCGAACTACCGCTGTCTCGAACAAATTTTCATGTTCCCAAAGGGGTTCGAGCCATCGAAGTTCAACTGTATATACATGTATGAGAAAGCCCTGATTGACTGTATGACTGTTCACTCTGATCTAGGCCTTCACTGCTTGCAAAGGATATACTTATAGTTACCTAAATAGTTTGACAATGTACCTCTTTGCCATGCTTAATTTCGCCGGCCTCGGTGGCTCTGTCAGATGCACACCCAGCTGGATGGTTCGATCCCTGCCAAGTCCAGCAACATTCTTTTGTGGAGATTGATCATGAAATAATTTCTATGGTCATTCTCTTCCTTCCACTGATTCCAAGAGAGGCAGTTGTCAGTTTCTGGTGACAGAATGAGCACAAGTACTAGTCAACCGCTTAGAGGACTAAGCCTGCCCTGGAAAAAGTGTGGTTAGGTAAACTGACTGGCTCAATATGACATTAATAGTGCTGAATGGGTGGTTAGACTTCAACCCAATCCATACTTAATCTGAAATTTAGTTAAGTCTGATGTATCCATATGAAGTCTGATATATCCATATGTTGTGACAGAATTGTAAACAATGTTGATAGACCCTGATCAAATTGCCCTTTAGGAATTATAAACAGTGTTGATAGACCCTGATCAAACTGCCCTTTAGGAACAGTTTGGTGAAGGTGTACACTGTTTATGCATCCTGTATTTAAATATTTCGGGTAAATAGGATGAGAAACATTTCCTCACTATGGTCCTTATGTTTAGTGTGATGTATATCTAATTTTAAGATGAACTGATACACTTTCAGGTGTAGGGTGGGCATGTAGGGAAGGCAACTTTTGTTTAGTTCCCTTATGGAAAAGAGTCTACTCCAAAAGGAAAGAATTTACTCCCAATGGGAGTAAATTCTTTCCTTTTAGAGTAGACCATTTCAGAAAGGGCTTGGTGTGCAGGAAAGCAAACAGGAAGTAACAAAATTTGTCTGCCTTGTAAAAATGGCAGAAAGTGTACCAAGTGTATCTTGTCAAATACAGTCAAACCTATGTTCAGCAAGCATCTTAGGGAAGGTAAAAAAGTGATTGCTTAACACAGGTGCTTGCTTTATGGGACCTGAAAAACTTTAAATACAGGTGATTGCTTAATACATGTGGCCTTTAAGATAGGTTTGACTCAGGGCTCGGGAAGACCAAATTTCTTTCGGTCCCAGACCAAAATTCAGAAATTGGGACCGATTCAAAACAGCAAAAGCCCAAAAAAATCGGTCCCATACTGGCCCAATACTAAGGAAAGTTTCTCCAGTTCTGTCAGATATTTAGGATATTCTCAAATTCTAAACTCAGATGTCAGTATTACACATGACTAATCCAATAATCGCCTCGAGTCAAGTTGTGTAAACAAATTACCTGAGATCTCGTAGTTCATCGCGTTATCTCGAATCTTGCGAGATTACAGTGGTTGTGTGAAAGTAATAAGCTTCGGGCTAAATAAACACTCGAGGAGAAATGGAATAAAGTTGTAATGGCTAGCTGCAGCACAATGCACAAAATGAGGTCTTTACCCGGGACAGGCGGGTATCAAATATAGTCGGTCACCAGTTGACATAAAACAACACATAGTGAAAAGAAAATAATCTCAGGAAACCAAAGAAGTACAATAACAAATACATTTCATGTTTTTATTTTTTTTTTCTTTCCCGTTTTACATAATTGGTAGCGCAAACAACAATTCTTGTCCTGGAGTCTTGTCTTGTCTTGTATATGGTCCCAGTAATTATACTTTCAGCCATATCAGGTTGTCTCCCCTGTCCACATGTCAATCAAGTATGATGTCTTCTATCATGTCCGCTTTGCCTACGAACACGTTCTAGTCTTGTATTTGCTTTTACATGCATACCTAAACGTCTTTAAATGTTTGAAACCAAGAACTTCACCAAACACAACAATGTATGACCATTGTACGGAAATCGGGATTAATTCATAAGACTTCACTTATTGTCATTAGCTTTCGTGACAAGTATCAAATTTTTTTCCTATGGAAATAGATAGGTGATGACGTCATCGGCTGGACCTATTTATTTTTCAGTATTTCCCGAGCCCTGGTTTGACTGTACATGTATTTGTATTTTTGTTTCAGTGGAAGATACCATTTGGCAGATACAGGAAAAGTTTCTTCAGATTTCGGGTAACAGATCGAGACAACGAACACGTGTGCAATCAGCCTGGAGAGGAAAGTCCTGGCTCTTTCACAGAATATAACCTGCTGTTTGCCAGAGAGTGCATGAGTGAGGGTATGGAAAAATGAGTTGGAAAGATCATACTCAGGAATTAGGATTTCAAATCCAGAGGAGAAGAAAAAAGTAAAAAAGTGCAAGGACCTAGTCAGCAGAGCTAGATAACTGGTGAAAGCTAGTTCATTCTTACTTAAATCCATTTTAGGCTAAACAGACTCCTCCCACACTATATATTGGAAGAGGCCAATTTCAATTTTAACCCTTGTCATGCTGAATAAATTAAAATGCCACACCCACTTCTAATATCCAGCCAATCAGATTACTTGATCGGGTTTTTTATAGAAGTTCACATATTTAATGACAAACAATGCAGACCTAGAGCAGAAACCAACTGATCTGGATCTACACTGTTTGCTAAGACAGGGCATTTCGTGTTCAGCAAGAGAAGGGTTAGGTATGTCAGGCTGTGTGAAGATGTTTCTAAAGAAAAATGGCAAAATTATTTTCAAACAATGGAGGCCCTGATCAGATGAAATGCAGCAGAATGTGGTATCTAATCTGGGTCTGCACTGTTTGCCAATTACCCAATTAGGGGTTTCCAGACTAAAATGGATCAATGCAAGAATACTCCTTGCTGATAAGTGGTGGAATCAGAGAAATTTCCATGTTAGTTCATTCTTTGAACCAAGATGAAAGAAAAACTTTTGAAGGTCTAAACTGGTCTAGAATGATTTGGTCCAGGTGTTCGCTGTTTGCACACATAATACTGGAATCTTAATGAAACTAGATACTTTTGGTTGTTTTTTTTTGCCATTTTTTACATGGGAGACAAATTTTGTGGCTTCCTGTTTGCTTTCCTGCAAACAAATCCCTTTCTGAAAAGGGGTCTACTCTAATAAGAATAGGGGTTTACTATAATAGCTCTCCTTCATTGCAAATTCTTTCCTTTTGGAACAGACCCCTTTTCAGAAAAGAGGCAAGAACCAATTTAAAAAGGGATCTATTCTAAAAGGAAAGAATTTGCTCCCCTTGGGAGCAAATTCTTTCCTTTTAGAATAGACCCCTTTTCAGAAGGGGGGCAAAAACAAATGTGACAGGGTTGCCTTCCCTGAATGTGTATCCATGCACCTGTACTAATGGGAGCAAAGATTATTCTGTCCAGATTGTGCCAATATCTAGGCAGGTCTGAGACCTCACATTCAGTGCTTGCATATAATGTTCTGCGTGGGAAAAGCACTCTTAAGTCAGATGTGAACATAAATTTTTGTCAGATATATTTAGCAGTCCTACATATTTTGTATTGACTGTGATTGAACTTCAGTGATGCACAGGCTGAGCTGGGTGTTGGCTGTTCACATATATACTACTTTCTCTTTAACGGCAGTGTGACTTGAATATTACCCCAGCAAAAATGTGCTACTGTATATGCATAGAGATCTTCTGTAAATAATGTTGTTCTGTATTTTTTTTTTTTTTTTTTTTGTTTATTTTTTTGTTTTTTGATTTTTAAAGCACCAATTTAAATTGTTGTCCAAAGAAGATAATTTGAATTAAATTATGTCTTAACACTTACCATGCTATGGGCAAATTCCTAAGGAGACAAATAGCATGAAGTGTCAGATCCTACTTTCTAGGTAAAATAAGAAAAAATATTGCCAATTTGCTGAATTTTTTACCCAGCATGCAAAGTGTAGTTTTCAGGTAAAAATAAGAAGCAAACATTGTCGGAACTTTACTTCAGCTGAAAGTACACTACAACCTCTTTATAATACTGATCATTATAACACAGTTTTGGATATAACACGGTTTAAAGATGGATCCCAAAAATTTATAGATTATATTGAAAAATGACCATAAATGGTCATTTTTCAATATAATCTATACATTTTTGTTTGGATATAACACGGCCTCCATGGACCCCAACAATAGTGTTTTAAAGAGGTTGTGGTGTTGTTAGCATTGTTCCAGGAGACAGCATTATGGGTGGAAACTTTGTCATTTCACTGGTACCCTCCTGGGACTTGTACCTAGACTTGTACCTAGACAACTTGCACCCTAAAAAAGCCTGCTAACTCTAATTCTGAAAATTGCTTTTCACCGATGTTTCTGCCACCATTCATACCTGGCCAAGGCAGTCCTTTTTGCATCCCTAGTAACACCTTCCAAATTATATGAAGGCCAGAAAGAATGGTTGCAAAGTGGCATAATGAGCCTTTTATCTTAGCAAGGCTAGGTTTATCTCTTTTGCTGCCAAATTTCAGACAACAATTTGTCGTCTATTTTTTTTTTTTTTTTTTTTAAACAAACTATTGCTTGGAAAGAAGTTTATATGTAAAGTTGAAAGACTGAATGTCAAACAGCATAGATCCAGATGAGATGGCTCATCATGAGCCGTCTCATCTGGATCTGTGCTGTTTGCAAAAGCCTATTATTATCGCCTATGGCAGTGAAAGAGTTAAAGTGACTGTATGCACTTAGTAGATTTGTCATCATTTTTTCAAGGGAGATAACTTTTGTGACTTCCTGTTTGCTTTTCTGTACACCAGCCTCCTTCTGAAAGGTGTCTACTTGAAAAGGAAAGAGCAAATTCTTTCCTTTTAGAGTTGATCCCTTTCCAGAAGGGAGGCAAAACAATTTTGACAGAGTTGCCTTCCCTGAAAGTATCCATCCTCCATTATTAAAGACTAAAACTGTTAAGCACTTTCATGAGAAAATATTCCTTATCATGTATGTAGACAGCAAAGGTCCAAATCAGTCTGCATATTGATCAGGACCTTGGCTATCTGTCAGTATATTCTACTGTATCCAATGAAAACTGTCACCAGACCATTACGAAAACATGCCTATTCAAATATATTGAAGATTTTACAACCAAGAAAGGAAAATTTTCAGATAATAAATTCTGATATTTTTCATATTTTTGCTCGAAACATAGATTGTGGGTACTTGTTAGAACTGCCTCAGTGAGGCAGGACTAAGGAGTACCCACAATCTATTTTTTGAGCAGAAATAAGAAAAATAATGTATACCCCTGTAAACCCCGGTTATACTGTATAAAAGTGAGGTTTAAAGGGGGTCAAAATTATATAGGGGTGTTTTCTTGATGCAGCAAGGTCCTTGATCAGACTGCATGCGTGTGCAGGCTTATCTGAGCCTTTGCTATGTGCATGTGTTATAACAACCCTTTTTTTATTACATGTTCTAATGTTGTTATCTATGGTTGTAGACATGATACATGGCATTTGCATAATTGTCAGGCTTAAGTGCAATACATATGAGCCAAGGAACATTAAAACCTGAAAAATGTCATATACTGTATTAATCATAATTATTGTGACACCTTAACTCCTTGCCATACTTCTTAACCCTTGTCATGCTGAATAAATTAAAATGCCATGCCCACGTCTAATTTTCAGCCAATCAGATTACCTGATCTAAATTGTTGGTAGAAATCCACATTTTCAATGACAAACAGTGCAGATCCAGATCATTTGGCTTCTTCAGAAGCCAACTGATCTGGATCTACTCTGTTTGCAAAGGCAGGGTATATCTGGGATCAGCAGGACCAGGGTTAATTAGAACATTCCCTTTTACTATATGTTGATGTGTCTAAAAACTCCTGGGTGAATAGCAAACAGTGTAGACCCTGATCAGATGCCACAAAATGTGGCATCTGATCTGGGTCTACACTGTTTGCTCAAGCCTATCTGTTCCAATGCTTAGAGGAAATACAACAAATGACCAGTAAAGGTCCAGACCAGTCAGCATATCTGTGCAGGCTGGTCTGGGCTGGCACTGTTCCCATATGACATTTTGAAGGTTTTGCTGTTGCCTGGTCTCATATTGTTAATCATATACTTTTAGATTCACCCATATCTATCAGTCAGTAACAGCAACTCATGTATAGTTTGTACAGGTTTATATTGTCTTAAATTCATATGCATTCCAAAATAATCACATTCCATTTATCGCCTTTGCATCTTTTTATGTCCCAAATTTTTGAAGGGGGCAAATTGCTTTTGGGTAATTTTTCTGTCCATTCATTAATCTGTTTGTTCTCTATGCTTTTTCTTGTCAGCAAGATACCTTGATAACTATTTGAGCTAAGGCCTTGAAACTTTGTGAGATTATTGGGGCTGAGGAATAGATCACCTGATTAACATTTGAAAAAATCAGATCATTTTATGAGAGTTATGCCTCTGTTCAATTTTGGCATTTTGTGGGGACAAACATATACATGTAATTGGGTGGCATAGTGTTTTCTAATTTCTGTTTGAGACAATGTTGAAATGACATCAGAGGACTGGAGCATTCAGTACCACAAGACAAATGAGCTGCATCAAGCGAAAAAGTGCCTTTGAATATGCTCAAAATGCGTAAATACAGATCATCTTGTGCATGTGTGAAGTATCATCGGGGCCTTTGCGCACCATTCATAAATTCTGCAGTATCCAGTGATTCTGTTAGCGGACAGTGAAGGTCCATAGGTCTTGATAAGATGCTTTTTTTCAGTCCAAAAGTATTGATATTTTTCTTATTTCTCCATGAAAACATATGTTGTAGGTACTCATTAGAAGCGCCTCATCGAGACGCTTCTAATGAGTACCCACAACATATGTTTTCGAGAAGAAATAAGAAAAATATTTACCTGATACCCACTCTTATCTAGCCCTATGGAAGGTCCTTGTCAGACTGAGTGGATGCACCGGCTGATCAGGGCCTTTGCTGTCTGCATATGCCCAAAGACCTTCCTTTATCTAGAGCTATGGACTTGACTTTTATTTGGAAAGGCCAATAGTCATATTTGCATTTAATCCTTAACCCTAGTCCTGCTGAACCCAGATATACCCTGACAGCAAACAGTGTAGATCCAGATCAGTTGGCTTCTGAAGAAGCCAACTGATCTGGATCTGCACTGTTTGCCATTAAGTATGTATATTTGTATCAAACTCTTACATCAAGTAATCTGATTGGCTGAAAATTAGATGAGGGCGTGGCATCTTAATTTATTCAGCAGGACTAGGATTAATTAAAGCACCAATCACAACTGCAGCAGATGAAACTTTTAAGTATTTTTTTTCAATTATTTTTCATTTTCATAGAAAATAAGTCTTGACATTTCATGCCAATTGTCTTGCTGGCAGATGTTTCACATAAAATGCCAAGACTTATTTTCTATGAAAAAAAAAAAAAAAAAATAGAATGTCATGTGCTACAAATTTTGCTTGGCACTTTAAGAGTGCTTTGTGAATCATTATCACTATTTAATAATGTGATATTAAAAAGACAAGAGATTGGAGCTTGAATCAATTGCATAACTGTCCTTTTCATGTGGTATGAGTATGTATTTTGATATTTCCATTGTCCATATAGCAGTTGATCTTATAATACTATTAACCCTCTTTATACGAGCACTCAATACAATGACAAAATTCGTTATAATGACAATTTGAATGTCATGAAACTTTTGCTCAAGAGGTGACAGTTAATAAGAAATTATGCAAGAATATTGCATTAAAACTTTAAGCAACATATGTTTTGAATATTTGTTAGAATTGCCTCCCTGAGGCAATTCTAACAAATATCCAAAACATATGTTCTGTGAGGAAATAAGAATAAAACAAGGTCTTTCTTACATATCATTCTGTCTATTAAGGATTCTTTGCAACAGCAAATTCATTTTAATGGCAACATCTTTGGGAATAAATGCTGTTGTTGTAATGAGGGTTCACTGTATGTCTCCAGAGTAGTTTGAAGAAATACTCTGGTCATAGATTTGCACTGGTCAGTTGTAACTACATGTATTAACTTTATGAGATATTCATGACTTTGGATATCAGAGATACTGTTCTCACATTGTCCGTCCATCGGTATGTCCATCTGTTACATTTTGGTCCTTGCAGGGGGTATCTGATAAGCACTGCTTATTGGCAATTTCTTGTTTTTACACAAAAATTTCTTTTATGCTTTTCAATGAAATATAGAATTTTCAGTGAAATTGATACTGATGTCACTGTTTCAAACAGTGCAATTATGACTCTTGGATTTTCACTGTTTAAAATTGCTTTTTTCTTCTAATCAAATTACCCATTTGTATTTTATTTATGTTATACTGAATTTATGTTATACTGTTTTATGTTTAAATTCTTTTTTTTTTTTTTTATCAAATATGTATCAGAAAGTGAAATAAAACTGCTTGAATGATTTATATTATCCATATAAATGTGCCTTGTGTTGACACAGAACTATTTCTTTCTTAATGATGTCATCTTTTATCAGAGCAATCACACGAGCATTAGTTGGGGACTCCCCAGGTGGATTCCAGTGGGAACACAAAAATCAATAAGAGCCAATTAACATATAAAATTTAATTTTTTTTTTTTTTCATTGAGAAGCATAAAAGAAACAGAAAATTTGTTTTGTATCAGTGTAACATTGAATTTTATTTCATCTCGTGAACACCGAGTGTGATTTTTACTCTTGTCTTTGCCACTTGTGAAAATACCACTTTCAGTGCTCATTCAATGAAATAAAATTCAGTGGATTAGAATAAAAAATATCCTATATATATATATACATGTATAATGAGTACACATTCGATAGTCCTAATGACTACCCACAATGTACATTTTTGTGCAAACAGAACAAATGTACCCCAATTAGCCTCTGATCACTCTTCTATACACCCCATCATATTTGTCACCAGAAAAATGTGATCTCCTGAATCATTTTTTTTTTTTTTTTTTTTGTATGAAATAGTAAATATTTTATGTATACATTATACATTATGTTATGTGGAAAAGCTGCTTTAAGCATTCTTTAATATAGTGATGTCTGAAGAAGGGCCATAATATGTTAGGATAATTATGGTACTAGCTACTCTGGAATGTATTGTGGAAAAATGAAGGCCCAGTCAGTCTGGGCAGCATTGCTGATTTGCATTCTGCTATTGTCACACATTACCCCATCCACCACCCCCTTTTTACCTGATATGGTTATGTGTTTTAATATGCGTACTGTATTTACCCTAGATATACGGACACCTTAACTCCTTACCATAATTGTCCTAAAATTCAAACAAGCCCATTTTTACTACCTGTTGACATACTGAAAAACTGACAGATGAGTCACAGATGTATAGACCCCGATCCGATTCCATAATTTTCTGTTCTTGTTCATGGCTGTTGGTCTGGGTCTACACTGTTTGCTCAGACATGTCAATCCAAATACTTAGGGTAAATACAGTGAGTTGTTATTTTTTGTTTCTTTAATTTTGCAAGACATCACGTTATGTTAGTGCTAAAAATGCAATACGCATATTAGATGACTTTGACTTACTTATTTGTATTTTTTTAAGTTAATGTGAATGAATACACATCTAAGGGTGATCACTGACCTGAAAGTATTTGCCTCCCTTCTCAGAAGGGAGCTACTTTTAAAGAAAAGAATTTGCTCCTACCAGGAGCAAATTCTTTCCTTTAAAAGTAGTCCCTTTGAGAATGGGTTTGTCTATCAAGGAATCAAATTCATTTCTGTTTGAATAATCTCCCTCTTAAAGGGAGGCAAAAACTTCCAGTTTAGAGTACCCTCCCTTAGCAAAGTGTGTCCATTCTCTTTAATTGTACAGCAAGTTGTGTTAGTGCTAAAATGCAATAAGCTTATTGCTTCATTTATTTTGTATTTTTCTAAAGTTATTATGTAAATACATTGTATGTTGTTATTATTTGAACAGTTCAAAATGGCCTGTTCAAATTTATATTATCTGAACAGTTTAAAATGAACTGTTGAAAATTTATATTATTTGAACAGTTTAAAATGAACTATTGAAATTTTTTATTATTTGAACAGTTTAAAATGAACTGTTCAAAATTTATATTATTTTAAACAGTTCAAAATGGACTGTTCAAAATTTGAACTTATTTGTGCTAAAGGAAAATGCTCATATATATTAATATTAGTGTTAAATATTCACACAGACTTATTGCAGCTAAATGTTCTTGATCTTGAAATTTAATATTTAGTCAGTCTCATTTGCACATGTCCTCTCTTAGTCTCAAAAGTCTCGTTACATACAAGACTTTATGGTATTAT
The DNA here is from genome assembly GCA_964016985.1 of Anodontia alba. Taxonomy (NCBI): domain Eukaryota; kingdom Metazoa; phylum Mollusca; class Bivalvia; order Lucinida; family Lucinidae; genus Anodontia; species Anodontia alba. Next base: position 16,069,891 of record OZ024834.1, read on the forward strand.
TTTCTCACAACAAAAGCTCTAGAAAAGAGGAGTAGCCATAAAATAAATTACTTTTTTTATTTTTCCAAGGGAACATATGTTAAAGGTACTCATTAGAAGCCCCCCAGGAAGACAGTTGTAATGAGTACTCATAACTTGTTTTCATGGAGAAATAAGGAAAGTATAAGTACTTTTTATGGGAAAAGTACCGTATTTGACTTAATTACTGCATTATGCACTTAGCTTTTTCAAAAATACTTACTTGATGATGCTTATGAGATTTTTTTCCGATTTTCTTTTCAATTGCATATGTTGTGGGTATCCATTTGAATTGCATCAACAAGTCAATGCAATTCAAATGGGTACCCACAACAATTGCATATGTTGTGGGTATTCATTTGAATTGCATCGACAAGTCGATGCAATTCAAATGGGTACCCACAACATATGCCTTTGTAAAGATGTAGACAAAACTTACACTGGCTGGAATCTGATAACCATGGAATTACTTGACTGTGCGCATACAGGGGTATGTGCAGTAATAAGGTTGAATACAGTATTTTATCTGGAGCTATGCAAGTCACAACACTTGATTGTCTCCTTTTATTGATAGACTACCTCTGTAGTTTGCATCTTTTATTTTGAGACTGTGTCTGAAGACTGTACCAACACTGATCAGACTGTACAGATGATCAGGCTGATCAGTCTGCCAGTTTGACAGATGCTCGAAGACCTTTGGCTTGGCATAGTCATATAAGAGTTAATGTTTCGGCTTTCTTGAGTATACTGTAAATGGCTTGCTTTTAATGCTTAGCGTGCTAAGTAAAAATTTCAGCAGACAACATTTTGAAATATTTTTCTTATTCTTCCAGAAAATAGGGTTTGACATTTCATGCAATTTTCTCCATCTACAGAAAAATGTTAAAAAATGTCTGCATGGATCATCAAACCTGTTTTCTAGGGGGGAAAAATGAGAAAATACATGTATTTCAAAATGGCATTCACCCATTTACACAAGTGCTAGAGATTAATAAGCTGATGACAAAAGTAGTAAATACATATGTTTTGTAGAAAATAGTAGGAAAGTGAGCAGACAACAAACTATAGAGCCAAAGAATAAGTGGGATTCTGTCATATACAAACACAGAAGGAACTGTATCTATGGTAAATGCCTAAAATTTTGTACACCAAAGTTTTTGACAAAATAACATATACAAACAGTGCAGACACAGATCAGACTGCTCCTATTGGAGCAGTCTGATCAGGGTCTTCACTGTTTGGCATTCCACTAAGTATATTTACCTTTGTCCTGCTGAACCTGGATATACCCTGCCTTTGCAAACAGTGTAGATCCAGATCAGTTGGCTTCTTCTTCAGAAGCCAACTGATCTGGATCTGCAGTGTTTGCCATTCAGCATGTGAATTTTTATCAGCCTGGATCAAACAGTCTGATAGGCTATTAATTAGAAGTGGATGTGGCATCTTAATTTATTCAGCATGACAGGGGTTAAGAAACAATTGTACAAAAAGCAAAATTCAGGCACAAGAAGTATGTAATGAAGTGGTCAAAATTTTAGGACATTTACCATACACATTTATATTCTATTGTTTCCAGTAATAGCAAACAATGAAGGCCCTGATCAAACAGCATAGATATGCAGGCTGATCTGGGGTTTAGTTTTTTCGCATACGAGATAAGGACCCTTTTCTCATAACATGGCTCATTTTTCTCATTTTCTCTAAAATAAAAAAAAAAGTAAAAGAGAAATAAGAAATAAAGCATTTTAAAATATTTTCTGCAAATATTTAAATTCAGACGCCTGAAGGTTAATAATGGCAATATGACTTCGTTTTGTATGGTTGTCATGATTTTGTATAATTTTGTAAGGTTTGTAAGAAATATTTAATGATGAATTTTGCACTATTTTACTCATTAAAGAAAATTAAAATAAATAATAAAATTCATTAGTCAAAAGTGTTGTGTTTCAATTATTCCTTGGCCTATGAACTGGGCCAAGTTGTTCAAAGCATCATGAGCTTAACAAGCTCATTAGTGGTCAAAATGTTAACTGTTCTAGTAGGTACAATATCTAATTCATAAGTATTTTTGCTGAAAAAAAGTGAGTAGCTTTTGCAAATGCAAAAGCTACTCACATTTTTCAGCAAAAATATTAGGGTATATGCCATATTTGATAATCCAAGTTTTAACGATATGTTAACTAACGACATCTTAATTTTGAGCAACTGGACCCAGGTTGTGAATTTATCTGATATGCATGCAGATCAAGATTCTCTGAGCAAGCAAATATACAAGCGGAAAACCTACCTTCGGACGTGTGCCCAGTGAAGAGTCACATCAGCCTACACATTCATGTGTAGATCAGAATCTTCCCTGAGCAGATTTTTGATAGCCAAGGATGCACTGTTTCTTCATTCCCTCAAGCCCTGGTCGGCAATCCATCTAGAAGAAGGCAACTCCAAACAAAACCTACATACATGTATCTGGATTTGCCTGTTCGAACTATGTAAAGTCTGCTTCGGTAACTGGGGTGGAAGAAATCATTTTACTGATTCAACAGCCCAAACGGCGATGCAGCAGCATGTTGTGGAGCATGAAGAGCATGACAAGGCACTAAAGAAGTCCTGGTCATCTGCTGCATCCGGGCTTAGCTCCAGATGTCTTGACACTGTCTTGCCTCTGGATCCAGCTAGGTCTCCCTCACCATAATCCAATTCACAGTGCATGTCATCTTAATCATATCATATACACACAGTTTCTTCATGCAGACAACAAATACTCAGTTCAGACTGCGTGGATATGCAGGTTGATTATCCCTGCACTTTTCGAAGAAAAAGCGGGATATTGTGATACCCCCATCCATATGTCTGTCTGTAATGTTACACCATTGCTCCTAGATCATTTAAGCTAGGATCTCAAAACTTTTACAGGCAATAGCCATATGGATGAGGACTGGAGGAACACATTTGGAATTTTCATGTAACCCCTGGGGGCAGGGCCAGCGGGGTGTGGCCCCCCAAAGGGTCCAAAATTCATTTTGTATAAATATAGTCATGTTGCATATCAGATCAAAGGTAATGAAGACTAGAATACAGTGGTGCAAATATTTTGCCCCTGGGGCATGTCTGGGGATCACCAGAGGTCAAAAAGTAGGATTGTGAGTCCTTTTTTTTGATTGTCACACAACTCCTCCTAGGCTTTTTGAGCTAGAACCTTGAAGCTGTCACAGGTAATAACTCTATTGATGAGGATTGGAGGAATGCATTTGGAACTTTTGATGTGCGTGTGGATATGGGATAGTGTGCCATCGACTTGCTCTAGTTTGAGTTTTTGTTGGGAGCGCATGTCACAAAGATGTTTCCACACATTGCAGCTGAAACCATTCTGGTCTGTTCTGGAAAGTGTCTGGAATCTTCATACTGATGCTCAAATGAGCAGGACTCACCCACCTGATCAAGTTGGAATCAAAGAATGATACACTACATTTAATTGGAGATGATACATGACCCTAGTCAGGAATTTACCCTTAACCTGATTTAAGTCCTAGTCACAACAACAGCATACAACATTCTAAAATACTTTTTACTGAGAAAATGAGAAAATACGGCTTGGCATTTCATATGAATTGTCTGCCTAGCTTTATTTACTCACCATAAACTAGAGTTGTCAGAAGACAATGCAGCTCGCTGGAAACGTGGTGTGGATGAAATATGAAAGCTATATCTTACATACTTCAGCAGTCATGTACACTTTTCAAAACTTAAACATAGCTGTAAATGACAAAGTATGACCTGACCTTGACCTAGGCAGAAGGTCAAACTGAGGAATGGGTGTGTGCTGTTGAAAGGTCTTACCCTAAGGTAGGTGTTGACCATATATTAAAGCGGTATCTTGAATATTTCAGCAGTTACATACACTTTTCAAAACCTGGATGAGGAATGGAGGAACACATTTGGAATTTTCATGTAACCCCTGGGGGCAGGGCCAGGGGGGTGTGGCCCCCCAAAGGGTCCAAAATTCATTTTGTATAAATATAGTCATGTTGCATATCAAATCAAAGGTAATGAAGACTAGAATACAGTGGTGCAAATATTTTGCCCCTGGGGCATGTCTGGGGATCACCAGAGGTCAAAAAGTAGGATTGTGAGTCCTTTTTTTTGATTGTCACACAACTCCTCCTAGGCTTTTTGAACTAGAACCTTGAAGCTGTCACAGGTAATAGCCCTATGGATGAGGACTGGAGAAATGCATTTGGAACTTTTGATGTGCGTGTGGATATGGGATAGTGTGCCATCGACTTGCTCTAGTTTGAGGTTTTGTTGGGAGCGCATGTCACAAAGATGTTTCCACACATTGCAGCTGAAACCATTCTGGTCTGTTCTGGAAAGTGTCTGGAATCTTCATACTGATGCTCAAATGAGCAGGACTCACCCACCTGATCAAGCTGGAATCAAAGAATGATACACTACATTTAATTGGAGATGATACATGACCCTAGTCAGGAATTTACCCTTAACCTGATTTAAGTCCTAGTCACAACAACAGCATACAACATTCTAAAATACTTTTTACTGAGAAAATGAGAAAATACGGCTTGGCATTTCATATGAATTGTCTGCCTAGCTTTAATTACTCACCATAAACTAGAGTTGTCAGAAGACAATGCAGCTCGCTGGAAACGTGGTGTGGATGAAATATGAAAGCTATATCTTACATACTTCAGCAGTCATGTACACTTTTCAAAACTTAAACATAGCTGTAAATGACAAAGTATGACCTGACCTTGACCTAGGCAGAAGGTCAAACTGAGGAATGGGTGTGTGCTGTTGAAAGGTCTTACCCTAAGGTAGGTGTTGACCATACATTAAAGCGGTATCTTGAATATTTCAGCAGTTACATACACTTTTCAAAACTTAAACTCAGAACTTGAACATGGGTTTAAATGACAAAGTATGACCTGACCTTGACCTAGGCAGAAGATCAAACTGAGGAAGGGGTGTGTGCTATTGAAAGGGCTTATCTGGAGGTAAGTATGGACCAAATATTATAGCTGTGTCTTGAATGCTTCAGCAGTTACGTACACTTTTCAAAACCTAAACGCAGAACTTGAATATGGGTTGAAATGACAAAGGATGACCTGACCATGACCTAGGCAGAAGATCAAACTGAAGAAGGGGTATGTGCTATTGAAAGATATTACCCTAAGGTACGTGTGGGCCAACTATTAAAAAAGTATCTTGAATACTTCAGAAGTTACATTAACTTTTCAAAACTTAAAAGCAGAACTTAAACATGGGTGTAAATGACAAAGTGTGAACTGACCTTGACCTATATAGAGGGTCCAGCTTGAGGATGGGGGTGTAAGCTATTGAAAGGTCTTACCCTAAGATAGGTGTAGGCCAAATATGAAAACAGAACCTTAAATAAATAAAAAACTATGTACACCTTTGAAAACTTAAACACTGTGCTTACGCGGACGCTAACGCGGGCAGACTCAGACGCTGACTGGGTGACAGCATAAACTCTACAGGGACATAGTCCTAGTGAGCAACAAATTAGAAAAGCCTGAATGGCTCTTTAAGGGTAACCAGACAAAATGAACAAATAATGACTGACATTTTTGTTTTCTTCAGAAAAACCAAGCCTTATTATTTGTGAAAAATAAGTAAACGATTCAGCAAAAAATATACTGTATTTGACCTTATTACCACACTGTGCGCTTAGGTTTTTCAAAATTACTGCGAAAATTTGTAGTAAAATGTGTCTACCTACTAAGGGTACACATTAAAAAAAGATCAGCAAAGGACGTCTTTGATGATGTTTATGCAATCAATTTTTTTTTATTTGATTTTCTTTATAAAATACGAATGTTGTGGGTGCTCATTTGAATTGCATCGACAAGTTGATGCAATTCAAATGGGTACCCACATAATCCTTTATAAAGAAGTATACAAAAAGTACACTAAGCTGTAATCTGAAGAATACAGAATTGCATGACTGTGCACTTATAGGGGCATGTGCAGTAATTAGGTCAAATACAGTACTTGCCATATATCAAGATAGAAATTTTAACATCATGTTAGGTAACAACTTTGTTAAGTTTTGAACAAGTGGCCCTGATTGCAGACCAGATGCACCCAGAACTCCAGAATTTTTGTAAGCTGAAGAGAAAACAACAGGTTCTATGCAGGAGGGTAAAATTTTTTCAGAAGCCACTCATTCTGCAGGACTACAAGGCAGAAAATGCACTCTCCCAGCCAAAGTTATTTTCACCTTTAATAACATGTAACATTTGATTGTGTTGGGGTTTAACGACACGTCAACCCTTGTGGGTCATTTTGTGTCGTCTCCCAGAGAAAGGGAGAAAAGAGATAGAAGAGATAGTAGAGGAGATGAAAGAGACCATTAGGGAAGAAATAGGAACAGGAATGAAAGTGAAGAAACAGAAGAAATAAAAACATTCCCCCTCTACCCTTACCTGCTACAAGGACAGCAGGCCTTGCCCAACTGTAAGCCAATTTCAGTTGGACGCCCCGGTGACGTAAGATACACGACACCATTGCCACTCCCGACCACCCCACTAACATGTAACATGAAATTTCTGCAATCAATCTGATAACTTCTCCCATCTTTAAAGCCATGTGACAATGCAGGATCTACCACTTCCCAATCGGTACATAACCATGTCATCCCTCAGAATTGGAGCCTACAGGCACAAAATCTATTCAAAATCAAAATTCTTGTAGTTTCATGTAACAATGACACATTACAGCAGAACATCCACTAATGGTCACCTCTCAACAACTGCCTTTAGAACAGATGCTTTTGTGATACCCCTAAGTGCTGTTTTACTATAGGGATCAAGCATGGTTTTTCATGCATTTACATTCATCAGGTCCCGTAGGAAATGTTGAAAACCAAGGCTGGAGGTTGTGGTTTTCAACACCTCCCAAGGGACCTGGCAAATGTTAATGTATTGAAAAACCATGTACGATCGCTATTATTGCATAAAAACTGAAAACATTTGCTACATTTCGCATTATTTCTTGCACTATTTTGTTTTGCCTTTTCACCGATGTCTCGCGAATGCAATTTCCATGGACTATGCTCGTTCTAAGGCCGGCAGTACACATCTCGTAACAGCAGCAAATCTGTGGCCCCCGTACGAACATATTTTAAGTTGCGTAGCCGTGTATTAACAGCGCGTGAATTGCCTTGATACATGGCTTTTCGCCGGTTAATGCTTGGCTGTTAATAATGTGCAAAACTGCTTTTTATGCAATAATATATATTTAACCTCTCTACAACAGCCTACTCCCTCCAATTGCCAATCGCAAGTTTTTGTTTGTTTGTGTTGAGGTTTGACGGCCCAGTCAATCCAAATTAGTCATGTAAAGGGCGGTCAGTTTAACTAACCACAATTTTACTGGGCAGACTTAGTCCTCTAAGCGTTGACCAGTATTTTGCACATTCTTTCACCAGAAACTGACAACTGCACTTATTGAATCAGCCAAAGGGACAGAATGATCACAGAAAATATTTCATGATCAATCTCCTCGAAAGAATGTTGCCGATCCTGCGGGGGTGGAACTTGCAACCTCCCGATCACCAGTCGGATGCACATCTGAGTCACTGAGGCCTGCCCAATAGCCAGTTTTATTGGTTCCAATGGGGTGGCTATTGTCAAAAGTTGTGCAGCACTGCACATCTATCTTGACTGGTTAATGAAGTGATAACCAGTTACAAAGTTGCATTTCTGCAATGATTTGGCTTTTACAAATTTTGCTGCATAAATTTGTACTCACCTTGTTGGGGGAGTTTCCTGTCAGTTCATAGCATTTCTACTTGCCAGTGTCAGTGGGTGGATGGAATTTCACATCAAAGGAGAAATGATACCTCAGTAGTGGGATCCAGCACAGAGGTTATGTTTCCCTATACAGGAACCATCTACTGGACTCCAGTTCATGTCAGAATCCAAGGAATGGAAGTGCACATTACCAGGCATTTATGTCCTATGCAAACAGTAATGGTTTAGATCAGCCTGCAGATATGCAGGCTGATCTAAACCATCACTGTTTGCATATCACTGGGCATTTATGTCCTATGCAAGCAGTAATGGTTTAGATCAGCCTGCACAAATATGCAGGCTGATCTGGGACTACACTGTTTGCACTGGTCAAACAACCATTTTCTGATATTGGACAGTGTATGCATATACATATTATTTTGTCCTATTTGTTGGCTTATTGTTGTATTTGGTGGGTCCTGTCTGGCAGTGATGATTGATTGTATTGGGGTTTAACAACACGTAAACCCTTATGGGTCATTTTGTCATCTCCCAGAGAAAGGAAGAAAAGAGATAGAAGAAATAGTAGGGGAGCTGAAAGAGACAACGAAGAAAGAATAAGAGTAATGAAAGTGAAGAAACAGAAGAAATAAAAACATTCCTCTTCTACCTTTACCTGCTACAAGCACAGCAGGCCTTGCCCAACTGAAAGCCAATATCAGTTGGACGCCCTGGTGATGTAAGTCCAAATACAGTAAACCCTCGTTACAACGACAGCATTTGTTCCCAAAGATACTGCCATTAAAATGAATTTGCTGTTATAAATAACCCTTAAGAATGATATGTTAGAAATCCCTTGCTTTATTCTTATTCCTTTATAGATTTTTTTTTTTTTATTTGGGTTTTACGGCCCTTTCAAGAATATTTCATTTATATCAAGCCGACTGTTTATGAAAGGTGGGCAAAAACCGGAAAACCCAGGGAAATTCCAACATGTGACCCGAGCGAGGCTTGAACCACAGCAGTGAGAAACCTAATGGATTAAGGGTCAACTCTCCTATCCACTAGGCTACGGGGGCCTGCATTTCCTTATAGAACATGTTTTGGATATTTGTTAGAATCATCTCAGTGAAGCAATTCTAAGAAATATCCAAAACACATGTTGCTTTAAGTTTTAATGCAACATTCTTGCATAATTTCGTAACATTCAAATTGTCATTATAACAAATTTGTCGATGTATCAAATGTCTATAAAGAGGGTTGACTGTAACGAGGTAGAAGAATCCACTAGGCATTAATGGGTAATTAGGCTGTGTTCTGTGATTGTGCACTATCAGGACTCTACTATTTTTTTTTACTGTTGTCAGGTTTTTCCCACTGATGGATGTGTTTGTTGGTGCCCATGGGATTCATAAATACAAAAAAAGTACAGTTATAAATCACATTTTATTACTGACTTAACAATTGAATATATTAGGTAGTTATCATATTTACTCTAAACATTTGACAGACAAACCCAAGCTAACAGTATAGACTCAGAGCAGACTAGAAGCAGTCTGATCAGGGTCTGCATTATTTGCTGTTCAGCAAGCACTTTTTATACCAATCAGATAGCATTTTGATCAGGGTCTGCACTATTTGCCAATCAGTTAACACTGTTTAGATATATCATCAGACAGTCAAACTAACATAAGCAGGTAAGGAGTTATTGTCTGAAGTATTGAGTAATTAAAGCACTGTATTTACCCGAAGTATTGGGACACCTTAACTCTTTACCATACTTGTCCTAAAATTTGAAAAAGTCTATTTTACTCCCTGCTGATGTGTCTAAAATAGTGCTGGATGAGTAGCAAACAGTGTAGACCCTGATCAGATGCTGCAGAATGCAGCATCTGATCAGGGTCTGCACTGTTCACTCTGGCCTGTCTGTCCCAATATAAGGATTATTACCAGTCTTATTTAATCTCATCATATAAAAAGGGTCTAATGTAACATGCAAACAGAGAAGGCAGTATGATCAAGGCCATGGCTGTTCACTAACAGAACCAATCAATATAGGAGCAGTTTGCTCTTAGTCTACACTGTTTGCTCACTCATGTCCATCAGACTCCTTGGAGTAAATGCAAGAGTAAATGTTTTTAGAGCCAATCTCATGAATTTTGCATTTATTCATGATTTTTGCATTAATTCATGATTGTTGCATTAATTCATGATTTTTGCATTTATTCATGATTTGTGTTATTGCATTTATTCATGACTTTTGCATTAAGGTAATTCATGCTTTTGCATTAATTCATGCTTTTGCCAATAAAATACAATCAAAACTACTTTCAATTTGATTTACTGATTACACTGAAAGTCTAGACTATACACAGCGCAACATACATGTACTTAGGTACTTATCACAACATGTATCTAATAATAACACTTAAGCATTTACCCGACATATTTGAACAGACTGGCCTGAGCAAACAGTGCAGACCTAGATCAGATGCTGCAGAATGCAGCATCTGATCTGGGTCTACACTGTTTACAACCCATCCTGCAGCTTTTAGATTCATCAACAGGTAGTAAAATGTATGCGTTCAAATTTAAAGATGATATTGGTGCTTTATGTCCCTTTCAACAGAATTTAAGTCATATAACAAGATGATGGAAGGATGATAATGAAAGGCTCTGTGTAATAAAGAGCCGTACGGTCATAAAATGAATTCTGCCTCCAGTGGGATTAGAACGCAGGGACCTTGAGATCCAAAGTCTACAGTGCTAACCACTTGGTCACCCAGACTCTTCTCAAATTTTAAGACAAGGTAAGGAGTAGAGTGGCTCCAGTCTCCAGTGACTAAATATTTTTTTTCTTATAATCCTGTTTGATAGTCCACAAAAATAAAATCAAAATAATACCTTAACTATAAAGGCTAGTGACCAGCCTTCACAGTCATGATATTATTTTGGTTTTATTTCAGTGGATTACCAAATAGGATTATAAGGAAACAATAGTCACTAGAAACTGGAACCAGTCTAGGTAAGGAGTCAAAGTGTTCAAGTATTTAGGGTAAATACAGTAAGTATTTATCACAACAGATTGTATCTAATAACAACTACAAGAGCTTTATAGCCTTCAGAAGAATGGTTTTTGTTTTTACTTCTCCACAGGAACATACAGTGTAGTGACATGTCACAACTCTCCGAACAGATTCAATTCCTTTCCTTATGAAAACGAAATGTTATGGGATCCCACAACATATATTTTCATGGAGAAATAAAAAAAAATATCCAACAACAGAACTTACCAAGAGTCCAAACTATCACAGATAAACACTTTTTCTTCCAACTTTTTAATATTTAGCATGCTCAATTAAACACCTACCTGTATTTAAAAACAGCAGTGGAGGAGATAAACCAGTATTCTTATTTTTTTCCTACATAATACTGCTTGACATTTTATTTAAAAGGCTTCTTTGGAGACAATTTGATATTCAGGTCTCTGAAAAATAAGGAAAATGTCACCAATCTGTCATTTTATCTTGAGAGACAACTAAAGCCTAAATACCATCAAATCACAATGTAACATATTTGCTGTGTAACACAAAAAAAGGGCCCTTATGATATTTGTGGACAACTTAGGTTCAGCTCAGCATGCACATTTGTGCAGTCTAATCTGGGCATTTTCTGTATCGACATGTATCCACTGATTCTATAAGACAACAAAGGCCCAGATCAGCCTGCACATAAGCGCAGGCTGATCAGGGCCAGTATTGTCTGCAAATTACATAAGGGCCCTTTACATGTGCTGTACATCATTTGGTATATTCAAGAAAATAAAAAAAAAGCCTGAAATTTCCTTTCAAGTTCTATTTGTATCTTTGAAGATGATCTAGATGACATATTATGCACCCGAAATCTGCAGACATTTGCCAGTGGCATGCTAAAGATTAAGCTTCCCTGCATTTACTGAAGATATGTTCAAACAAGCATGAGTGGTAACTCCAAATAAGAAGGAAATACAGATAACTAATGTTTCATTTGTCAATAAAGATACCCACTGTGGATACATGTATTTGTTAGTTATCACACTATGGTGAAGGTAACAAATACCCACATCTTGTTTCTTTTTTTATAGAAAAGGAAAAATCCAATTGCTTTTTTCTTTCTCCAAAAACAGGGCACCTTATCTCAAGCTATAGGACTATTGACATAGCATGCTGGGTGAAAATTCTAGCAGACAAACACTTTGAAATATTCTTCTTATTTTCCAACAAATAGGGCTTGACAGTTTATGCAAACTGTCACTGCATGATAAAGTTTGCGTTAACTGTTAAACCTCTATTTTCGAGGAAACATCAATTTCAAATTCTCTGCTTGATTTCCCCACAGAATAATAAATAGCAAACTGCACATGCCCTGATCAGATGCTCCACTTGTGCAGTCTGGTCAGGTCATATGCAATTTACATAAACCAACATTTCACATTCCACTGATCGTAACCATATAAGATCCAATAGGAGCTATAACACCTTCAGTCATGTGTGCCCAGAGAATAGTCACAGTGGTAAGGCTGGCACAATTAATTGGATAATCGATAAACTGATCGATAAATTCCACAAAAATGCTACCGTAATATACGTAAGTATTGGGACAGGAAAAAATAATTAAATTTCTGGCTGTCCCAATACTTAGAAACACGAAAATTAATTATTTTTTTAGGTGTCCCAATACTTACGTCACGTAGTTGAAAATGGCACCGATTAATGATGAAAATGTGTCATATTTGTGTTCATTGTTTTGTGTATTTTCGGACCACTGTCTCGTTAACCTAATCTATTGTTAATATTGAATAAACAGATTAGCACTCATTGTTTTGATTTAAAATCCCCTCGTTTATCTATCATGTGTTGAAAGCGTCAAAGTGAAAAAAAATAATCATATACTGCTTCCCCGCTTTGTTGGTTAATTGCGCATAACCGATACCGCAAATGCGAGGAACAATCTACCTGTTCTGATGACGTTATTATTGGGGTTCGTCTCAACGATGTTTTGGGGTCATCTCAACAGTGTTTTAGTGTTCCCCCAACGCTGTTTTGCATTAAATCATTATCGGTAAACAATTCTGTCGAATTTCTTTTTATTATTATTACCGGTATTTATTCATAGTTTTTTTTTTGTTGTGTTTGTTTGTTTGTTTTTTTTTTTGTAGAACTTTATTGATGCACTCGAGTTGCAAATTAAAACGTGACGTGTCACGTGACAACCACAAAATGGCGACGCATCCAGACTGATGCAAACGCATGTGCGTTTTTGTTTTTGCAGATTTCTTGAATAAATTTCATATTAATATTCTCAAAGAAATGTTTTACTTATTTTCTACTTTCTAAACCAGCCTGCCGTAGGAACCCCCCTGTTGTATGCTTAGATGTAAAATATTGCGTGACATCGCTTGTAAACAAAACAAAACACAAACCGAGAAAACAGTTTTACCCTGTTAAATAGATCATTTTTTTTTTCACCTAAATGCACTGTCCCAATTCATATGGTACAAAAAATTACTGAAAATTTTAGCGATTTTTGATATGTCCCAATTCTTAGGATGACGAAAAATAATTATTTTTACGAATTGTAAGGGTGTCCCAATACTTTAGGTGTCCCAATACTTAGGTATATTACGGTAATCATTACAGATTTGCTAATAATCCATCATTTGATTTCTGTTTACCATCTTTACCCTTAGTATTCAGACACCTCAACACCTTACCATACTTTATCTAAAGTTTGAACAAGTACAATTTACTATCAACTGTTGTGTCTAAAAACAGCAGGATGAGTAGCAAACAGTGAAGACCCTGATGAGATGCCACATTTGTGGCATCTCATCTAGGTCTACACTGTTTGCTCAGGCCTGTCTGATCGAATACATTCAATAAAGTATAACATATGGAAGGGGTCATGCTCAGACAGGTAAAATTATGACCAAATCTTCAGCGGTTACTAATCGATTATTGATCACAATGGCAGGACTGATAACTGATTATCTTTTCAGCTCTGATTAGCCAGCCTGTCAGTGCACATATGTACAGTATGATCAGTCTTTGTTGGGTGCATTATGGATAAACAAGGACCCGGGACTTCTGATCAATCAGACTGCACGTGTGTGCAAGCTGATCAGAGTCTTCACCAGGGTGCACAAATCAAAAAGCACAAATTCACTCACGTTGTGGCTGATAGAATATATTCTGGACAAGTACAAAAAAAAAAAATCATTTTTGTGTCATCTACCATTCTAAAAGTGAAAGCTACTTTTGTTAAACAATGAGAAATGTACATATACAAGAGATAATATGATATGAGATATGTAAACAATATTGCACTGATTTTAAATTATGCAGCTTAAAGCTTAATCATATTTCAAGCAAAAAGTGGGCCATGCCATAAGAAAAGTGCATATTTGCTTTATGAGTTGTGCTGGTAAAAATGTCTTCATATGTGTACAGCATTTCACACAGTCTGATCAGGGTTCTCACAGTCAGCTTACAGAATCTTTATATGTTATAGATTTGATGGAAAGCAAAGACTACAGTAAATATCCTAAAATTTCATACACCAAAGTTTCTGACAAAATGTCATATGCAAACAGTGCAGACCCAGATCAGACTGCTCCTGAAGGAGCAGTCTGATCAGGGTCTCCACTGTTGCCATTCCACTAAATATTTTAAGAAACAACTGCATGAAAAGCAAATTTAGGAAAAAAGATATGGAATAAGATGTTCAAGATTTTAGGATATTTATCTGACAATTTGGACACAAAGGTTGACCTGGGTCATTTATTGTTTACATACGCCCTACATTCATATGCGACATCCAATGCTCAGATCATACACTCGGTTGATTTTTATCCTTTTTTACAAGGGAGACAACTTTTGTGACTTCTTGTTTGCTTTCCTGCACACCAAGCCCCTTCTGTAAATGGGTCTACTCTAAAAGGGAAGGATTTGCTCCCGAGAGGAGCAAATCCTTCCCTTTTATGGTAGACCCTCTTTCAGAGGAAAATCATTTCAATGAAAGATAAACCATTCCCCTTAGTATGCATCTGTGCAGATTGATAAAGGCCCTGGATATTCATCAATGCAGAGGTCTTGTTAACCCTTGTCCTGCTGAATAAATTAAGAAGCCACACCCACTTGTAATTTTCAGCCAATCAGATTACTTGATCCAGATAGTTGCTATAAATTTGCATACTTGCTGGCAAACAGTGCAGATCCAGATCAGTTGGCTTCTTCAGAAGCCAACTGATCTGGATCTACACTGTTTGCAAAATAGGGTATATCCGGGTTCAGCAGGACAAGGGTTAAGAAGGGGTTCTTGATAATTTTGGGATAATTTTACTTATTTCTACATAAAATATATGCTCTGGGTACTCATTAGAACCACATCAGTTATGTGCTTCCAATAAGTACCCCCCAATATATGCTTTTATGAAGAACTGGAGAAAGTTAAACCTGAATTATTTCCATGACTCTTATCAGACTATGCAGCTGTACAGGATGGTATGTACCTTTACCATTTTGCATACAGAATAAGCACCTTTTCTTATGACACAGCATCACAGCATTACTTCAAGTATAAGGGACTCGTGTCATAATCATGCAAACAATAGATTTTTTTGCCATTTTAAAACTAAAATTCTATTCACAGACTTTCATGCGCCTGCCTAGGCAAAAGTAGGGCTAAATTTCCTTAAAAGTAATGGAGATAGGTACTGGTATATTCGATACAAAAAGGTTGGGCATTAGTAAGGATTTGCAGATTTCATACCTTCAAAAGTTGGTATATAAAAGCAAAAACTCACTAACACAACAAAATTCGCTAATATCAGTCAAAAGTTGTATACTGTTTATCAGTCATTTTATGAAATTACTGTGGAAGCAAAGTAGTTGAGGAAATGTTTTTTTTTGTTGTTGTTTTTTCCCCTTTTTTTCAAACCAATTTTGTAGGATTTTTTTTCCCCAGAAAAAGTAAGAACAAGTAGGATAAAGCTCCAGATAAGGCACTTTTCTCAACCAAAAATATTGATATTTTTCTTACCATATCTGACCTAATTACTGCACATACTTCTATAAGCCCACAGTCAAGCAATTCCGTAGTCTTCAGATTACAGCCAGAGTACTTTTTGTCTACTTCTTCATAAAGACATAATTATGTTGTGGGTACTCATTTGAATTGCATCGACTTGTCGATGCAATTCAAATGAGTACCACAACATATGTCTTTATAAAGAAAATCAGAAAAAAAAAAAAATCGCATAATCATTATCAAGTAAGTCCTTTCCTGATCTTTTTTACAGTGTACCCTTAGTAGGTAGATACATATTTTACCAGAACTGAGTGTTCCCAGTAATTTTGAAAAACCTAAGCACACAGTGCTGTAATTAGATCGGTATTTCTCCATAAAAACACTTTGGGGGTACTCATTAACATTGCTGCTCATGAATAACCACAACATAGGTTTTTGTGAAGAAATTGAAAATATTTATCTGCTACCCACTCTTATCTAGAGCTATGTAAGTGCACACAAAAAGTAGGAGATAAGGAAAAATAGGGCTTATCTGAAAGCCTACATCCATCTTAATTTACTGTCATATGCTAAAAAAAAACCAATTTGCTTCATAGCATAAAATGGAACTCAGAATTATCTGAGCTATGAAAAATCAAGTTATAGACTACATATGCATGGGCATGTATTACATGTTCACATAATTTTATCACCATCCTGTTACCAGCCCTTGTGGTGGAATACACTGTATATCAGTGTGAGGACTTTGATATTGGTAAAAAATATGAATACAAATGCCATTATCAACTTCAACAGCTGAAAAGCTGGAAACACAACCACACATCAGCAAGACACCCATGTACACCACAACCTCTTTATAACACTATTGTTGGGGTCCAAAGCATAAACCATGTTAGTTATACAACCGTGTTATGTCCAAACAAAAATGTATAGATTATAGAGAAAAATGACCATTTATGGTCATTTTTCTATATAATCTATACATTTTTGGGATCCATCTTTGAGCCGTGTTGTATCCAAAGCATGGACCCTGTTAGTTATACAACCATGTTATATCCAAACAAAAATGTATAGATTATATAGAAAAATGACCATTTATGGTCATTTTTCTATATAATCTATACATTTTTGGGATCCATCTTTGATCCATGTTGTATCCAAAACCATGTTATTACGAACCGTGCTATAAAGAGGTTAATGTGTACTGTATTTGAAAGGGAAATGATCCAGTCAATCAGCAAGACTGTAGATAAGAGCTGGGCAATATTATTATCTCAATTAGCCTACTATGCTAATGGAATGCAAAGCAAAACAAAATAACCAACAAAAATTCGCGTCTATTTCCAGTAAGCCAAAGCACATTATAAGCATTAAACCCACTTTATAAGACAAAGTATAAACAGAAAATGCAAATTCCTCTTTTTATCTACAAACTGGAATGTGTTGACATATTCAAGAAGAAACAAAACTGTGAAACAGCAGTTGTTTAGTTAACCCTAAAAGTGCTAATCGCAACTGCAGCAGTCATCGTTTTGATTTTTTTTTTCAGAAAAAGTAAGACTTAGCTTTTCCTACTTCATATGAAATGTCAAGCCTAATTTTCTCTGGAAAATAGTTAAAAAAAAAGAAAGAAAAATTCAAAATGTTTCTCTGAAATAAGTATCTATCTGAAAAATCTTTCAATAATAATACTAATAAAAAAAAATCAACATGTCATCTGCTGCCCTGTGATTTGTACCTTAAGAATTAAGCTCACAGTGCACTCTTACATCACCTCATCCATTTCACTTTGATGACTATTATTGCATGTTACTATTACTAAAACAATGATATATTATGGATACTTGGGTTGTAATAACAACAAAAACATTAACAATAACATTGTACAAAAACAGTAAATAAAAACAGCACCTAACACAGAACACAGTGTCATGCAGTCTTCTTTGTGTTGAGGTTTTACGGCCCAGTCAACCCAATGGGGTCATGTCGAGCGCGGTCAGTTTACCTAACCACACGTTTACTGGGCAGGCTTAGTCCTCTAAGCGGTTAACCAGTACTGTGCGCATTCTTTCACCAGAAACTGACAAGTGCCCTTCTTGAATCAGCGGAAGGGAGAGAATGACCGTAGAAAATATTTCATGCAGTCTGATCGGGGCTTTGCTGTCTATTCACAGAATCACTAGATACTGTAGCTACGGCAACAATGAGACTGCAGGACAAGCAGGCCCCAAGATTATAAAACTTTTTTCATGCTCAACTCAGCCTGAGCATGAAATTTGTTTTGCTTATAAATCTTAAAATACTGACAAAATTTTGAAACTTCTTTCATGTTCAGCTGAGTTGAGGATAAAAAAAAACAACTTTAACTGTTGGTATTTTTCTTTTTATGACCAAGTGAAATTTCATGCTCAGTTGAGTTGAGCATGAAAAAAGTTTCATAACCTCGGGCCCAGGATGATCTGAGTCTACTCATTTAGCAAATGCTTGAAGCATAGCTCCGAATAAAGGGATCTCAGGAAAATATATTTCTTATTTCTCTGTGAAAACATAATCATGTTGTGGATATGTCACAGAGGCACTACTAATGAGTACCTACAACATATGTTTTTGTGTAGAAATAAGAAAATATCAACATTTTTAGACTGAAAAAAGCACCTTATCTAGAGATATGTTGAAGATATCTTTTCATTTGATGCATCTCCAGTACTGTAACACACTTATACACTACAACCTCTTTATAACACGGTCTGTTATAACACAGTTTTGGATATAACACAGTTCAGAGATGGATCCCAAAAATGTATAGATTATATTGAAAAAATGACAATAAATGGTCGTTTTTCAATATGATCTATACATCCCAAAAATGTATAGATTACATGTATATTGAAAAAATTACCATAAATGGTCATTTTTCAATATGATCTATACATTTTTGTTTGGATATAACACGGTTGTTTAACTAACAAGGTTTATGCTATGGACCCCAACAATAGTGTTATAAAGAGGCTGTGATGTATTCGGAGGTCATTTTAGTTTGGCTCTATTGGCGGTCAAGGAAAAAAATGCCAAAATAAAGAAATGCCAGTAATGATCAAACAACGCAAAAGATTAACAAACTGGCATAAATATACTCCCAATACACATCGCAAGTATGATGTAGGGCAATACAATGTCAATCTTCATTAAAGTCATAGCTTAAGATAAGTAAAACATTAAGATGACCCCATTGTTCATTCTCATTGAAATTAACTTGATAACTGAATAACTGACACATTTATTTAATGAGTCAGTGTGTAATTAAATAGAAAAAGAACTGATTTGTATTCACTCACACACCAAGAACAATGCAATGTGGAAAGAATTGAAAACCGTCGTGTATCACTTGCAAATCACCACACAGAACCAACCTGCATACACAAGACACACAGGGCTATGTCAAAAAATTTGGATTTTTTTTCGAAATCGAAAACCTGCCAAAGTATAAATCTGCCAAAAGGTTCACTCATAAAAAATGCCAAAATTTGCTGCCTTCAAATTTAAGTGTTTTACAGTATCTTCTTTTTGTTGTCCAGGTATGGATCATTTCAGTCTGCTGAGTAATATTAGATGAAATAACTACAGGACCCTCTCCACATAGAAAACATCCTTATGTGTAAGGATCTGATCAGTATTTTCTCTGTTTACAAATAGGATGTTTATGGTTTATACATGTCCTAAACTTTCATACACCAAAGTTTCTAAGAAAATGGCATAGGCAAACAGTGCAGACCCTGATCAGACTGCTCCTTAGGAGCAGTCTGATCAGGATCTACACTATTTGCCATTCCAATAAGTATTTTAAGAAACAACTGCATAGAAAGCAAAATTAGGTCAAAATAGTATGCAATAAAGTGTTCAAAATTTTAGGACATTTACCATTGTTATCAACCAGTGCAGACTCTGACACTGGTCAGACTGCATGGATGAGGAAGCTGATCAGGATATGAACTGGTTTTTTATGTCATAAGTCGATTTCTTTTGGGAGTGAATTGTATGCTCCTATTTTTCGCTGCAAACAGGACTCATTTCATTCTTACTTTCTCCTGAGATCATTAAAATGAAGTCAGAAAAAAAAATTGGAGATAAAAAAGAAGAAAATTATCTCAGCTGTTATCAGATTCTGCTACTTTTAAAGGGAACTGATATGGTTTCAGTGGAGGCGACTGTCAAAATTGACTTTGCAAACCTTCTGAATTGGAGTTTTCCCTAAAGGAGTGCTTCAAACAGAGCTTTAAATAAGTGGAAGTTAACACTAAGCATGCTGGGTAAACATTTCAGAAGACAACATTTTGAAATATTTTATTTATTTATTTTTTTTTTTGTAGAAAATAGAATTTGAAATGTCAAATCCTATTTTCTGGGAAAAATTAGAAAAAAATTCATCAGTTTGTCCGCTGCTGAATCTGCCCATAGCCTGATAAGATAATTGTGAGTGTACATGGCTCCAGATAAGAGGGGTATCAGGTCATTAGTTTCCTTCCTTCTCCACAAAAACGTATGTTGTGAGAACTTATTAGAAGCATTTCAGTGAGGTGCTTTGAATGAGAACCACATGTGTTTTTGTGGAGAAACAAAAAAAAAAATTAATACTTTTTTATTGAAAAAAAAAAAATGCCTTATCTGAAGTTATGTGAGTATGATAATAAAAATGAAAGTCAGAATTGTGTTATTAGCTTAATTTTCACCACTCTGTGCTTATTCAGCAAATGACAAATAATGACATCTTCTTATTTTTACTATGAAATAGTATTTGACACAGGAAATGTCAAAACCCTTTTTCTGTGAAAACTAAGAAAAAAAACTACCCAGAGTGCTAAGCATTAATCAATCTATAATTTCAAACAACATCCGGTTAATTGACTTCGTTCTATACAAGTCAAACAGAAAAATGGCTTTGTATTGTACGTCAGATGGAAAATCATTAGATAATTCAAATAAATTACTATCACAAACAGTATAGCTTTGAAAGAATAAACAACAACAGTTTAACAACAAATATCAACAATTTGATTCTTTCGTGTATAAGAAATAACAGCTAGGCAACTTTCACCTGGCCCAAACGTTCAGAATGGATGACTCTTAACATAAAATTACCACAGAACTCAGTAGGATTTTGTTCTAAATTGTTATCTCTTTTTCTTCACTCAATGGCACTGAAAGAACTAAATCAGGTTTCGTGACTCGGGTAAATAATATACCCCTATGATGACCTATCATTAGCTTTGCAAACTGTCATACCATAATTACCCAAAATATAGCGATACCTTGTGTCCTTACCACATGTCCTAAAACTTTACAAAGGCCATTTTATACCTACTGGTATATCAACAAACTGATGGATGATAGGCAAGGAGAGTAAACCCTGAGCACCCAATCTGGGTCTACACTGTTTGCTCAAGCCTATCTGCCCTAATACTTAGGGTAAATATGGTAGCTTTTGATCAATTTTACATTAACCCTTAAAGCGCCAATCACATCTGCTTGTGATTTTAAAAGTCATTTTTGCAAACTGTGTGGACCCAGATCAGACTGCTCCTCTAGGAGCAGTCTGATCAGTGTCCACACTGTTTGCCTGTATGCAAAAATAGGTTTGAAAAGTTTGCAAGAATATTCAGCAGACGACATAAACAGACAACATTTTCAGATGTAGGTTTTCTTGGCATTTTAAGGGTTAAGTGGCCATCTATGCAAATGATAACAAATAACTTTGAAAAAAAAAAAAAAAAAAAAAGTGTATTTGGCAGGATAAACATGCAACCTTAAGTTATGGTAAATGTTCTAAAATTTCAAACACTTTATTCCATACCTTTTTGCCTAAAGTTTGCTTTTTATGCAGTTGTTTCTTACTACTCTTAGTGAAAAGGCAAACAGTGTAGACCCTGATCAGACTGCTCCTTGAGGAGCAGCCTGATCTGGGTCTGCACTGTTTGCATATGCCATATTATTGGCGATTTTGGTGAACAAAATTTTAGGGCATTTACCGTAACCTCTTTCATAATCCATTTTCAGTCTGCACATCAGTGTAACCTTGCTTCAGCCTTCACTGTTTGCAGACAGAAAATTTCCACCACAAAGACTTAAGCTTTAAGCACTCTGGGCAATTTCAGGAAACAACAGACTGATATTTTTTTTCTTATTTTACCAAAAAGGATACTACATATGAAAAGTTAATTCCAATGTCTTGGGAGGATACACTATCAAGTTATTGTTTACTGAAATTGTTACCCAGCATGCAAAGCATTAAAAGCCTTAAGCATAAGCCCTGATTGGACTGTGTGTATGCAGGCTGATCTGGGCCTTTGCAATAACAATGTGGAAAGATAAACCATCAAGAAGTAATGAGTATTATATAACTGAGATTTTTCTTACATCTGTGCCACATGTATATAAATCATTAAAGTGCTATTAACAACAGGGCCCAGTTGTTCTAAGCTAACGATGTCGTTAGTTAACGATTCGTTAAAATTTTAATCGAGTGATACGCAAATATGCTGAAATTTTTTGCTGAAAAAATGTGAGTAGCTTTTGCAGTGCAAAAGCTACTCACATTTTTTCAGCAAAAAATATCAGAATACTGTGTATTAAATCCGCTAGAACAGTTAACGAAATGACCCTTAACGAGCTCGTTAAGCTAACGACGCTTTGAACAACAGGGCCCAGTTGTTTTTTTTTCTACAGAAAATAAGGCTTGAAATTTCATGCTAATCATTGTCAAGGAGTTGATTCACATGAAATGCCAGGTCTTACTGTCTCTGAAATATAATTAAAAAAAAAAAAAAAAGAATGTTATCTGCTACAATTTTGCCGAGTGCTTTAAGAGTTTAAGACATAAATAAGAATTTAAGCCCTTGAAAGCAAATTCTTTCCTTTTTAGAGTAGACTCTTTTTCAGAAGGGACTTGGTGTGTAGAAAAGCAAACAGGAAGTCATAAATATGGCAAAAAATCTACCAAGTGTATCAAGTCCCCTACAATTTGTGGCAACACAAGATATTTTTGTCAAAACTCCACAAAGAGTATGAAAAAAAGCAGGCAAAACAATTTACTATCTAATTACATGTGGCAAGCAGTTATCACAGATTTCAGGCCAAGGATATGGTTCTTAATTTAACCCATTTACATCGAATGGACTCTTCTCTCACAACTCTTTGGACTAGTCATTTCCAACAGCAGGGTGTCTGGTTAGTTTTTATTATTGCTATGTTTTAAAAAAAAATCCTGTATTTAATGCAAACAGTGTAGACCCTGATCTATGGCATCTGATCTGGGTCTACACTGTTTGTCATTTACCTTTTTTTAGGGGTTTCTTGACTAAACTGGATTAAACATATTTTATTGCCATAATAAAATACAAACAAATAGGCTGAACCATAAATTCTAACATTATTTACAGTCCTCTCCATAATATCTAGTTCTTCCATAATAAACAAGCTGTTTTTGGACAACATTATTACGGACTAAGTAAGATTAGATAGGAAGATGTTACAATGATAACTCAGAAAGAGTATCTCATGGCTTTGGATGAAGTATTTTTTTCCCAACAAAAATTTCTGATATTTTTTTACTTCTCTATGCAAACATATGTTGTGGGTACTCATTAGAAGCACATCGGTGAAGCACTTCTAATGAGTACCCACAACATAAGTTTTTGCAGAGCCTATGCACAGCAATTCCTACAATTTACATAATTATGCACCCGGTGAAGACTCAAATCCACACAGTCTGATCAGAGTCTTTGCTGTGCATTCTATGGACAGCTATGGACCAAAAAGCATCTCCATTCTGCCAGCAGACTCTAATCAGACTGCACAAATTTGCAGGCTGATTGGAGTCTTCACTGGGTGCTCACTGTCTTAGTCAGAAATGAAGCTATGTAATTTTATGATTTTGGAGTGACCAGGTATTGGGTTTACTTTTTAACCCTTGTCCGGCTGAACCCAGATACACCCTGCCTTTGCAAACAGTGTAGATCCAGATCAGTTGGCTTCTGAAGAAGCAAACTGATCTGGATCTGCACTGTTTGCCATTAAGTATGTGAATCTATATCAACAAACTTGATCAAGTGGTCTGATTAGCTGAAAATTAGAAATGGGTGTGGCTTCTTAATTTATTCAGCAGGACAAGGGTTAACAACAATTTTACACTCTTTATCCTACACAAAAATGAACTGCATATTACTTTTCATTTTGTACAATGCTCTTTTTAGGCCTGACTAGCCCAAGCATGAGTTAGCTACATCTAGACAGAACAGTTTTTTTTTTTTTTTTTGTTTTGTTTTTTTACTAAAATCAGCAGTCTGGCCTCTTAGGTACAGGAGGGAGAGGGGCAGGCCTTGATGGGACAGGTGGACCATTGAATACTGCATCCTCATTGGTGAAATCAAAATCAGGTGGTATCACTGGTCTTGCTGGGATTGGTGGAGCTGTAGCCAATCCCAGACCAGATGGCAATTCATTCTCAAATGGGAGGCTTGAATCTGCTCTTGGGGGAGGGGGAGGAGGATTTGATGGGCAAGGTAAGTTTGGGGGTGCAGGTGGAGGACTAAAACCAGGTTCTGTGGGCCATATCACTCCATAATCATTTAAACCATCATCATGATTTATAAAATTTTCACTAACTGGACTGATATAATTATCATCTGGAGGAACAGAAGAATCCATCGGTCTTGGTGGAACAACTGGAATACTAAATGAGTTCACTTTTTCTGCACTACCTGAAGACCCTTCTGGTACTAATGGAACCTTCCTAGGAATTAAATGACTCATACCACTTGTATCAAAAGGATCTGGTGGTGCTGCTTCTTTTATAGGTGAAATTGGTTCATCAAGAAGTGAATTTGCCACAATATGGTCAGTTCTCTTTGGCACAGGAGGTGGTCCCCTTACAGTCTTTGCTTCTGACACGTCACTTTTGGCCATTTGTCCTAATGAAATTTTTGCTGCTTCAGCATTTCTTATATCAATAGTCTGAATAGCAGCATAATGGTTATCACTTATTTCAGGAGTTTTTGGCACAGGAGGTAACTCTCTGTCTATGATTGATGATTGTGGTCGGGGTGCAGTGGGAGGTGGAGAATAAATATTTTCACTAGTTTCGGGTGCTTTTGGGACAGGTGGTAGCTTCCTATCAATGACAGTTGACTTTGGCCGTGGTGCAGTAGGTGGTGGTGGTCCCCCTGGCTGTGGCTTGCTCTCCTCATTATCTATGTAAGCATTCTGAACATTACGTCTTGGAGTGGGTAAAGGTTTTGCAGCATTTTCATTCTCTTTCTCTATTACACTACTTCTCCTTGGAGCAGGAACCGGGACAAAATCCTCTGTTTCCCTGTTTGTAGATGCTATATTTTCAACGCTACGGAATCTTGCCATTGGTTTGGGTAGATCAAGTGCACTATCATCTTGTGATTGAGAGGTCATGTCTGATGAAGTTTTGCTTCTGCTCATCTGAGGCTGATTTGCCTTTAAACCTGTAAAAAAGAACTTACACCACTGCCTTGAAATAGAAATATAACTGAAAACTATTAACCCTTAAAGCACTCAGCAAGATTGCAGCAGATGACAATCTCATTTTTTTTTCATTATTTTCAGAGAAAATAAGACTTGGCATTTAATGTGAATCGTCTGCCTAGCAGACGATTCACATTAAATGCCAAGTCTTATTTTCTTAGAAAAATAAAATAAAAAATCAAAATGTCATCTGCTGCAGTTGTGATTAGCGCTTTAAGGATTAAGACTGGGGAAGAAATAATCTTATATTTTACCCTTAACATATAGCATGCTATGGGCAAATTCAGCAAACAACAAATTTATATTTTCTTATTTTTCCCAGAAAATAAGATTTGACATTTCATGCAAACTATCTCCTTAGAAGACAATGTGCATGAAATGTCAATCCTATTTTCTTGGAAAAAAAAAATATAGAAAAATATGGGTATTTCAAAATGTCTACCCAGCAGCTGAGTGTTAATATTGGGACACCTTAACTCCTACTATACTTGTCCTAAAATTTGGACAAATCTATTTTACTACCTGGGCCCAGTTGTTCAAAGCTAATGAAGTCGTTAGTTAACGATTTGTTAAAATTTACATCGAGTGATACGCAAATATGCTGAAATGTTTTGCTGAAAAACTGTGAGTAGCTTTTGCAGTAAAGCTATGCACATTTTTTCAGCAAAAAATATCAGAATATTGTGTATTGAATCCGCTAAAACAGTCAACGAAATGACCCTTAACAAGCTCGCTAAGCTAACGACGCTTTGAACAACCTGGGCCTGTTGATGTGTCAAAAACTGTTGGATGAGTTGCAAACAGGAGATCCTGATCAAACACATACCACATACTACAGTGTCTGATCTGAGTCTGTAGTTTGCAAGCTTTGTCCCAATACTTGGTAAACACAGTACAGTAAAACCTGTGTAAGAGAGCCACCTTCCAGACTGACTTTAAACAGTTGTTGATGTGGAAAAAGTTGTCTGTCTTATAAAGGTACATGTCATGTAATTTTGCTAGCAAAATTACATGACATGTACCTTTATAAGACAACAACCTTTCCACATCAACCACTAAAGTCAATTTCAAAGGTGGCTGTCTTACACAGGTTTTACTGTAAAAATCTTTCTGACTTGTACCTGGATTCCTCTGCCAGGCAGACATTGTCAAGCCTTATCTTATCTGAAAAAAAAAAAAAATTGAGAATGTCTTCTATTACAATAATTTACTTGGCACTTTAAGGGTTAAGATCTCTGGAAAATAACGCTGGGGTAATGCAACAGATCTTCATGTAACTTTCACACAGCCAAGTTAACAAATGAAATAAAATTAGTTATACCTCATAAAATATAAAACATTTGAGAACGTTATCTGCTACAATTTTGCTTGGAACTTTAAGGTTTAATATCTGTGGAAAATAACGAGATAATGCAACAGATCTTCATGTAACTTTCACAAGCCTGGTCAGAGTGATTTTCTTTTAAATTTTTTTGTCAACTTTCAGAGTAAATAAATGCAGGCAGAAATGCTGTAGCCAATACAGACCTACGAGGGGAGTTCAGTAAGTTCATAGAACTTGGGGTTTAACTCACAGATTGGAAGATGGTTTCAACATTATTTTTCAATATAATCCCCCTTTACTTCAATGCATTTGGCTCACTTTTCTTTTAAGCAGTCTATGCCTTTGAAATAAAAGTCATCTATTTAGTCCTCAAACCAAGCCTCTGTAGCAGCCTTGAGCTCATCATCGTCCTGAAATCTCGTTCCACTCAAGTGGGACTTCAAATTTCAAAATAGATAATAATCACTTGGGGCCAGGTCTGGACTGTATTGCGGGTGATTTAACTGCTCGAACTTGCACTCATGAATAGCCGCTTGTGCAACTCTGGACTTGTGCACAGGGGCATTATCATGCAAAAGAAGGACACCAGCAGCTAGCTTTCCCCTTCATTTTTCTTTAATAGCAACCCTTAATTGTTTAATGACATTGTCATAGTATTCTCCTGTAATTGAAGTACCAGCAGGCTTGTAATCTATCAATATAATCCCTTTGGAGTCCCAAAACACCATGGCCATTACCTTGCTGGCTGATGGTTGGGTGCGAAATTTCTTAGGTGGGGTGAGCCAGGGCGCTTCCATTGCATGGACTCTTTTTTAGTATCTGGGTCCCAGTGGTGAAGCCAAGTTTCATCTCCTGTTACAAGACGAGTGTGAAAGTCTTCTGGATTGGCATTGTACACTTCCAGAAGTTCTTGACTTGACTCCACCCTTTGCTGACGATCTTGTTCAGGTTTCTGGGTACCCACCTGGCAGATACTTTTGACATGCCTAAATGTTCATGGATTATAGTGTAAACACTTCCAAAAGAAATACCACATTCTGAAGCAAGTTCGGCAACTTTGATTCGGCGATTGTTTAGCACAAGTCTCTCAACACGGTCCATCATCTCCTGGCTGATGACATCAGCAGGGCGACCTGGCCTTGGGTCATCTTCTAAGGAGTCTCGCCCACATTTAAATTCTGCTGACCACTTTGCCACTGTGGAATACTTTGGGCTACTATCACCATACACATCAGCCATGCGCCGATGGATTTCTTTGGCCTTTGCACTCTCCTTAGTGAGGAACTTTATGACTGCTCTGAACTCAATATTCTGACTTTCCATTTTTGCCTATGGGCATAGGTTTTCAAACAAAAAGTAAGAGCAAAAAATGTACAGGTAAAACAATATAGGAGCAATTTCTCCTCTTTTCCATAATATTTTCAATATATCTCCAAGCGTCCAATTACATATACATTTGTTAAATGTGATTGTTTGAATTATTATTTCCTCAAGTCTGCAAATCTGATATGTCGAGGTACGGACATCTCGAAGTATTTCATAGAGTCCCTTGGATTTTTGAGATAGCGAGAGTCGACTGCACTTTTCAGTTGAAAAAATATCTGGAGCTGTAATTGACATCATCATAATAATAGTCAATGACAAGGCAAAGGACATTACTATTATCCAAAATATTTGGACACTATATACTAATGACAAACTTGACCAATATAGTCAAAGCTCGGCCAATACAAGTTGTACTGGCCTATTTTTTCTGTATTGGCCTAGTTTTTTCCTGTATTGGTAGACTTTCTATATATTAGCTGAGGTTGTTATCAAGATGTATGGTATGTGGTTTTACATTGTCAATGAATTTCAGTCATATTAAGAAGGCAGGAGGCTTGATATGGACGACCATATAGCTGCTATAAAAAATCTTCTTTATTGAGATTATCATCACTAAGCAAGATGTTTTAAAAGTGAATTAATGAAATTGTCATTAATCAAGTAAATTTAAGATACATGTCCTAGGTTGACTGTATTAGCCCTTGGCCTTTTGCCTTGGGCCAATACAGGTGACCTCTGACCTGAACTCAGCCATTAGCCTAGGGCCAATACAGGTGACCTTTGACCTTAACTCAGCCAATAAAAAATTACATGATTAATAACATTATATTACTACACAGCATGATCCCAAACTCTGTATCACATCGAGATGTTCCAAGATCACTGGATCACACGACATTTATCTGGAGCTATGCCAGTTTTACTTCATTTGGCACAAATTATAGCCTTTTCTTACCTCCTGCTGGTTTTAAGGGGGCTGGCAAGGTCCCTTTTAGGCCCCCACCATCTGGGCTCAGCAGTTTTTCTATGAGAACAGCAGCCTCTTCAGGTGATTTGGCATGACCACAGTGAGAAACATTAGTGGGCAGACCAATGTTTCTGATCTGTAAATAAGAGACACTGAGAAATATCATACTCATACAACTAAAGTTTAACCCATTTATGCCAAACTGACTTTCCTACCTTCAATCTTCTGACCTGTTCATTTCTAGTGTAAGGGATGAGTTTTTATTATTACCATGCTTTATAGAAATTCCTGTATTTAATGCAAACAGTGTAGACCTTGATCAGATGCCACATTTTGCGGCATCTGATCTGGGTTTACACTGTTTGCCAAAGTCCCTTTTATGGGACGCTAGGCATAAATGGGTTAACCCTTGTCATGCTGAATAAATTAAGAGGCTATGCCTACTTCTAATTGACAGCCAATCAGTTTGCTTAACCCAAATTGTTGATATAAATTCACATACTAAATAACAAATATATGTTCAATGTGCTTCTAATGAGTACTCACAACATATGACAGAGACATTTCTAATGAGTATGTTGTCATGGAGAAATAAGAAAAAATGTTTATCTAAACCTGCTTTTCTAGAGTTATAGCAAACGTATTATTGCATAATTCAAATACAAACCTTGTGTTGTTGTTTGATCTTTCCGATAGCTTGTGGTCCCAGTGGTTGTTTGATAGCCGGTGCACAGCCTCTTGCTCTGGATGGGGAGCCTGAAACATCAGGATTTATGTTACAGTAAATGTCCTAAAATTTTGAACATGTTATTCCATACCTTTTTGGCTGAATTTTGCTTTTTATGCAGTTGTTTCGTAAAATTTTGTTTGCGTTGAGGTTTTATAGTCAACCCTTTAGTGTCATGTTGAGCGCAGTCAGTTTACCTTACCATACATTTTCCTGGGCAGGCTTAGTCCTCTAAGTGGCTAATCAGTACTTGTGCACATGTTTTTGCCAGAAATTGACAACTGCCCTTCTTGAATTAGCGGAAGGGAGAGAATAACCGTAGAAAATATTTCATGATAAATCTCCATGAAAGAATGTTGCCGGACCTGGCGGATATCGAACTTGCCACCTCCTGGTCACCAGTCGAACATGCATCTGACTGAGCCACCGTAGGCCATTTCATAAAGTACATAGTGGAATGGCAAACAATGTAGACCCTGATCAGACTGCTCCTGAAGGAGCAGTCTGATCAGGGTCTACACTGTTTGCATATGCCATTTTGTCAGAAACATTGGTGTACAGAAATTTAGGGCATTTACTGTCTTTACAAATTTTAAATCTTTTAAGGGGACTGGATACATTTCCCAGGGAGGTAACTCTTTCAAAATCGTTTCTGCCTCCCTTCTGAAAAAGGGTCTACCTTGAAAGGAGAGTATGATCCCTTTGCAGCAAACTCTTTCTTTTCAGGACAGACCCCTTCTCAGAAGGGGCCAGGTGTGCAGGAAAACAAATGGGAAATCCCGAAAGTTGTTTCCCTTGTAAACAATTGTGTACAATCTACCAGGTGTATTCTTCCTTAAATATTTTAACACTGTTAAACCATAATTAAATTTGCCATTTCATTGGTATTAAACAATTAGATCATTCCTGTATTACAGTTGGTGTTTTAGAGACAACTATATCAGTACATTCCTTATTTCTCAAAAAAACAACACAAAATATTTTTTTTTCCTTAAATTTACCTTAAAACCCAGTGGGACATTCAATTCAAACTGCCCAAGGAAATGACTGTTTAAACTCGGAAAATTAAAATACAGGAGACTTACAGCGAAAAGTGAAACAAACTATTCAAAATATCATCAATGTATTTTACCTACCATATATACCTCAATCCATTTAATGCTGAATGGACTATTCTACCACATTTCTTTGGACCTGTCTATTTCCAATAGCAGGGTGTCTTGTTAGTTTTTATTATGAATAGGTTTTATAGAAATTCCTGTAGTTAATGCAAACAGTGTAGACCCGATTAGATAGCACACTGTGTGTCAATTACCCGACTAGGGGTTTCCCAGCTAAAATGGGTTAAATACTCGGCAAGAAAATACTTGGCAAACAGTGTAGATGCAGATCAAACTGCTCTGTTTGGAGAAGTTCGTGGAGTCTACACTGTCTGCCATTCCATTGAGCACTTTTGTTTTTGATACACCAAATGGTAATCAAATGGAATCGTTCAACTTTTAAGGTTAAGTATGGAAAGGAGTTAAAATAGCTGAATATTTTGGGCAAATACAGTAAGTCATGCAAAAAAAAAAAATTATAACATATCCCTTCTGTTTGATATAATAGACAATGCTGTGATTTCATAGCAGTTATATAGTTTCAGTTTACCACAATTACTCTGTCCTCTGTTTGATATAACAGACAATGCTGTGATTTCATAGCAGTCATAACGTTTCAGTTTACCAGAATTACTCAGACTATTCACATATCTTAACCCTTGCCTTGCTGAATAAATTAAGATGCCACACCCATTCAAATTTCCAGCCAATCAGATTACTTGATCCGGGTTTTTGATAGAAATTCACGTATTTCATGACAAACGGTGCAGATCCAGATCAGTTGGCTTTTTCAGAAGCTAACTGATCTGTATCTACACTGTTTACTAAGACAGGGCATGTTTTGTTCAGCAAGAGAAGGGTAAATTCCTTTCCATCCTTACCATAAAAATTGAACAAGTCTATTTGACTACTTGGCTGTGTATCTAGAAAGAGTTGGCTGAACGGCAAAGACTTAAGAACTGATCAAAATTTTAGGAGCAGTTTGATCTGGGTTTACAATGCTTGCTCAAACATGCATGTCTGAATATTATGAGTAAATGTTTGTGTTGAGGTTTTACGGCCCAGTCAACCCAATGGGGTCATGTCGAGCGCGGTCAGTTTACCTAACCACACATTTACTGGGCAGGCTTAGTCCTCTAAGCGGTTAACCAGTATTGTGCACATTCTTTCGCCAGAAACTGACAACTGCCCTTCTTGAATCAGCGGAAGGGAGAGAATGACCGTAGAAAATATTTCATGATCAATCTCCACGAAAGAATGTTGCCGACCTCGGCGGGGGTTGAACCCGCGACCTCCTGGTCTCCAGTCGGACGGCGCATCCAACTGAGTAAATATGAGATCTATTTCTCAATTGTTTAGGTGCAGCGAAACACAGCCCATTTGTGCCTAGCATCCCATAAAAGGGACATAGGCAAACACTGCAGACCCAGATCAGATACTGCAGAATGTGGCATCTGATCAGGGTCTACACTGTTTGCATTAAGTACAGGAATTTCATTAAAACATGGTAATAATAAAAACTAACCAGACACCCCTTTTACTGGACATGGACCAGTCCAAGGAGTTAAGGCAGAAGTGGATTACTCAGCATAAATGGGTTAATATTACCTGGCATTGGTTGAGTTTTAAGAGCCACTCCTCCTGGTGGTGCTGGTTTAGGGGGACCACCGGCAGGTCTCTGGGGTGGACGCGGTTTAGCTGGAGGCCCAGGTCTTTGTACAGCTACTGGTCTGTTTGCCTGCTGAACAGTAAAAAATCAAAATTATCAAAGTTCAGTAAGTTCTTTTTTAATGCTTATCCATCTTCGACTACTGCCTAGGCCCTCCCTGGCATTTTTGGCAGGGTCCAGTATTGGTAAAAATTCCTTACTTTTCCCAGAAAATAAGCTTTGACTTTTCATGCAAATTGTCTCCATGAAAGTTGAGGCCTATTTTCTGGGGAAAAAAAAGAAGATAAAATATCAATATCATCATCTAATGATGATTTGGTGTTTTACATCCTTTCAACATTATTTAAGTTATATTGAGATGACAGAGGTGTGATAATGAAAGGCTCTGCACAATGAAGTGCTGTACAGGTTCCTTCATAAAATGGTACTTTACTTTATGACATAACCTGGACCACTCTTTGGGCAAATTTAACAGATGACATTGAGAAGTGTATCATAGCAACAGATAAGGTGCTTTTTTCATCCAAAAAATGCTGGTATCTTTCTTATTTCTCCACGAAAACATCTGTTGTGGGTACTCTTTAGAAGTGCCTCGGCGAGGCGCTTCTAATGAGTACCCAGAACATATGCTTTCGTGGAGAAATAAGAAAAATATTATGTGATACCCCCTCTTATCTGTAGCTATGGTGTATGGGTGGCCGAGTTGTTAGCGCTTGACTTTGGATCATGAGGTCCCAGGTTCGAATTCAGCTTAAGGCAAGGTCAGTTCTGTATAATGTATATAAGCAATATACAGTAAGATGTCTCTCACCAATCCTCTGTGCATCATGTGACAGGGAAAATAAAACAGAAAAAAGAAATTTCCATCAAATGCAAAAAAAAAAAAAAAAAAAAAAAAAAAAAAAAAAACAGAAAAAAAAAAAAAAAAAAAAAAATTACACAACTGTTAAAGAAAAAACATTTTTATTATATACAAAGTAATGAAATATAGAGAATTATTAATGAAATAAAATGCATATTTTCACTAGTGAAATATAAGTTTTATATTTTCACTAGTGAAAATATAAAACTTATATTTTCACTCCTCTGAGCAGTGAAAAATATAAGATCTGGATCTACTGTTTTCTTATTTACATTAATGTTTTCATTACACTAGATGAAAATTTTTATGGTATTCACTAAAAAAGAGTAAATTTTCTTTTTATTTTATTTTTATACGCCAATGCGCGTTTCTGACGTCATATCTAACGTCACCAAACAAAATAAAACATGAACGTCATGGCGCCAAGGGACAAAACTGCGTGTCAGACTTTCCCTTGCAAATGCAAGATTTGCATCTCTTCTATCGAAAGTGATGTATATAATAAAAAGAAAATTCAAATGTTTGTCGTGAATATGACTTTTATTTCATCTCGTGAAGTGAAAAAATGTATATTTCATTCGTGCCTTCGGCACTCATGAAATATACATTTTTTCACTTCACTCGATGAAATAAAAGTCATATTCACTCCAAACATTTGAATATCCTCTATGTACGTGCAGTCTGTGAAGCTACTGACCATAATCATACAGTCTCACCAAAATCTTTGCTGTTCATATTTGCAGAGTACATACTTGTTTTCTCATAGCAAGTTTCAAACAGTAATAAAAGCACTGCAAGCCTAATACCCCGCCATAGCAATTATTTGTTTATGTATTAAAGTTATTGTTGCAAAAATGTCTGGAAAGAAAATGATGGAGGGATAGATAACAATCCTAAACCAGATCTTGATAATATCAATGGACAGATAACAATCCTAAACCAGATCTTGATAATATCAATGCATATAGCAAGTTTGGTTAAAAGGCCTTGTTATTTACTCAAGTTATCGTCTGGAAACGAAAATATGGGCATGTCTCGGGCAAATAACTCCGTAAAAATTTGACGAAATTTGCCCATTAGCAATTCCAAAACAGATCTCCTTAATGTCAATGCATATAGCAAGTTTGGTTAAAATCCCTTGTTATTTACTCAAGTTATCATCCGGAAACGAAAATATGGGTGTGTCTTGGGCAGATAACTCCGTATAAATTTGACGAAATTTGCCCATTAGCAATCCCAAACCAGATCTCCACAATATCAATGCACATACCAAGTTTGGTGAAAATCCATTGATGTTTACTCAAGATCATCCGGAAACGAAAAAAAGGACGGACGGATGAACGGATGTACCATGGACACACGGACGTCCAACGTGAAACCATAATACCCATATTACACATAAAAATGTTAGTGCAAACTTTCCCCACCTCATGCTTTTTATGCAGTTGTTTCTTAAAATAGTTGAATAGCAAACTGTGTTGACCCTGATCAGAGCCCTTCTTCAGGAGCAGTCTGATCTGGGTCAGCACTGTTTGCAGATGCCAGTTGTTCACAAACTAAGGTGTAAGGAAAATTTAGGACATTTACCATATCCTGATAAATATTTACTTACCTCTATAGGATTTCCTCTTACTTTTGGCACTGGTTGTGGGACTATTACTGTATCAGCTATATTATCTGAGGATTTCTGTGCTGGGGCTGGTCCTGGGACTGGGGGTGTAGTTCTGCTGGGAGGGGATGGTCTGGAGGGAGGGGCTGGAGCTACATCTTGGTTACAGGAAGACAGCATGACATCTGCAGGGCTGTTTGAACCTGAAATAATATTTAATGCTTAGCACTCTAGGTAAAATTTCCAGCTGACGACATTTTGAAATATTTTTCTTATTCTACCAGAAAACAGGATTTGACACTTCATTCAAATTGTCACCACTGGAGACATTTTGCATGAAATGTCAAATACTGTTTTCTGGAAAAAATAAGAAAAATATCACCAATTTGTCATCTGCTGAATAAGCCCAGAGAGTGGTAAAGGTTAACATATGTATCCTAAATATTTGAACAGACAAGCTTGAGCAAACTGTATACAACCAGACAAAGCAATTTGATCAGGATCTGCACGTGACATTCAGTCATAGTGGTGAAATGGTTTGCTGAAATATCAATAAACTGTGGTCTGAACAACAGAAACAGTGTACCATGGTTTGATTTTCACAAAACTATCATCTTTTCTTTGCAGCAGCAATACTTCAATCTTTTGTTAATTCCTCAAAAAATGTCCTGTAATGCCAAGTTTGTTTCTGAAATCCATTAACTGTCACAAAATCAAGTGGATTTGAAAGCAAAAGTAGACTAATTTTCCCAGTGCCAGTGTTTCTTGTGTTGAGGTAAAACTTCTATCGGCCTAATGGCATTGTTCTTGAAACTAGTCATGACAATAAACTAGTCATGTAGCGATATGTCCTTTTATTCCCACAAGTTTCATATTGCATTTTTTTCTACACATAACTGTGCATGCAAAAGAGTTGCTTTATACCTAAACTGCTCTTTGCAAGCAGTGACTTTGAAACTGGTGTCTTTTTTCTTTATTTACCTTTCACCAACATGTTCACATATGCTGGTGTTGGAATTATAGCACTAAAGCATGACAAATTTTATCAAATACACATTGTTCATATTAGACGCATTACCACAAAAGGCTTTGTTCAAATCTTAGGACATGTGTTTGTTTGGTTTTATGTTTAATGTCCCTGTCAACAATATTTCAGTCATGCTGAGATGTTGCTTCTAAATTTGTGAGTATACATGTAGATAACTGACTTCATAACCCTGAAACTAAATATACCTATCTCCCAAATATGTTCCAACATTTCTAATTTTAATAATAACTGGGAAAGTTTCATAGCTCTTCTGTATCATTCCATGAAAATCAATTTTAACCCTTGTCCTACTGAACCCAGATATGCCCTGCCTTTGCAAACAGTGTAGATCCAGATCAGTTGGCTTCTGACATTAAGTATGTGAATTTAAAGTAACAATCATGATCAATTAATCTGACTGGTTATAAATTAGAAGTGGGTGTGGCATCTTAATTTATTCAGCATGACAAGGGTTAAACAAATCATCACTGATGTTGTTATCATTGTTTATGTCATCATCATAGCTCAAGATACGGTAATAATTGAAGATGATCATTTTTCTTATGTTTGCATCAAAAAATATCTCAGGGGTACTTGATGAGGTCCTTCCAATGAGCACCCACAATATGTTTGTGTTAAAAAAAAAAAGAAAAAAAAAGAAACAAGAGCTGTCGGAGGACAGCGAGCTCGCCTGCTGGGTACATTTTATATTGTAACATTTTTATCATTAAGCCATATAATATAGGTCACACTGACCTACATGTATTTGTATGTAAATCATTTTGTCACTTAGATATAATAATCCAGGTATGACAATTCTCCATGAAATAGTAATAAAAATAAAAGGCAAAATCACTGACGCATGAAATATAGGTCACAATGACCTAGATATAGTAAATGGTCATTCATTGGGTCACATGAACTAATATCCCAGGTGTGACATTTATCCAACAAATATTCAAGATATAAGGCAAAATCACTGAACCATGAAATATAGGTCACACCAACAGAGATATATTTTGACGTCAATAATCGGGTCACAAGGAACTAATATCCCAGGTGTGACATTTATCCAACAAATAGTTTTCAAGATATAAGGCAAAATCACTGAACCATGAAATATAGGTCACAATGACCTAGATATAGTAAGTGGTCATTCATTGGGTCACATGGAAGTAATATCCCAGGTGTGACATTTATCCAACAAATAGTATTCAAGATATAAGGCAAAATCACTGAACCATGAAATATAGGTCACACCAACAGAGATATATTTTGACGTCAATAATCGGGTCACAAGGAACTAATATCCCAGGTGTGACATTTATCCAACAAATAGTATTCAAGCTATAAGGCAAAATCACTGAACCATGAAATATAGGTCACAATGACCTAGATATAGTAAGTGGTCATTCATTGGGTCACATGGAACTAATATCCCAGGTGTGACATTTATCCAACAAATAGTATTCAAGATATAAGGCAAAATCACTGAACCATGAAATATAGGTCACAATGACCTAGATATAGTAAGTGGTCATTCATTGGGTCACATGGAACTAATATCCCAGGTGTGACATTTATCCAACAAATAGTATTCAAGCTATAAGGCAAAATCACTGAACCATGAAATATAGGTCACAATGACCTAGATATAGTAAGTGGTCATTCATTGGGTCACATGGAACTAATATCCCAGGTGTGACATTTATCCAACAAATAGTATTCAAGATATAAGGCAAAATCACTGAACCATGAAATATAGGTCACAATGACCTAGATATAGTAAGTGGTCATTCATTGGGTCACATGGAAGTAATATCCCAGGTGTGACATTTAACCAACAAAAAGTATTCAAGATATAAGGCAAAATCACTGAACCATGAAATATAGGTCACAATGACCTAGATATAGTAAGTGGTCATTCATTGGGTCACATGGAAGTAATATCCCAGGTGTGACATTTATCCAACAAATAGTATTCAAGATATAAGGCAAAATCACTGGACCGTGAAATCTAGGTGACCTTGACCGTAAAATGTAGGTCACCATGACCTTCACTCTCTTACACTTAAACTGATGTCACATAGTTAGCTGATGTATAACCAGTTGTGTCTATAACCTGTAGGCATATAAGATTTTACAAATGTGTCCTAGATTTTGACCCCTAGCCCCACCCCAAGGCCCACCCTGAGGTATGAACCCAGGGGTATGTTCTTTTGGAATCTTAGAAGACTCGTCCAAGTACCCAAATTCTAAATATGAATGCTCTATGAGGAGTGAAAGTCAAGATATAAGAATTTGAAAAACTTTAACACAGTATTACAAAGGTGTCCTAGATTCTGACCCCTAGCCCCACCCAGGGGCATGAACCCAGGGGTTTATTCTCTTGGAATCTCAGAAGACCCTCCAAGGTACCTAAGTTCCAAATTTGATGCCTCTGTGAGGAGTGACTGTTGAGATATAAGCATTTGAAAAACTTTAACACAGTGTGACGGGAACGGGAACGCAAACGCAAACGCAAACGCAAACGCAAACGCAAACGCAAACGCAAACGTGGACGACCGGGGTGACTACAATAGCTCTCCTTGTACTTCGTACAGGCGAGCTAAAAAAGAAATATTTTTTTTAATACCCCCTTTGTTTTGAGCAATTATTACTACCTCCAATAAGATAACATCATTACCACTGCTCAACACTACTTTCTGTTATATATGTACATTAGAAGTAATTTGTTGGTGATGGTACTGATGATTTCAGTGTTTTATATCTCTTTCAAAATTTATTCAACCATTGTCATGATGAATAAATTAAGATGCCACACCCACTTCTAATTTTCAGCCAATCAGATTGCTTGATCTGGATTGTTGCTATAAATCCAAATACTTAATGGCAAACAGTGCAGATCCAGATCAGTTGGCTTCTTCAGAAGCCAACTGATCTGGTTCTACACTGTTTGCAAAGGCAGGGTATATCCGGATTCAGCAGGACAAGAGTTAAGCCATACTGAAACGATGAAGGGGTGATAATGAAAAGCTCTGTGCAATGAATTGCAACACAGTCTTGAGCTGAACTCCGCCTCTCGTGGCATTCGAACCCAGGACCTCATGATCTGAAGTTAGGAGAGCTAAATACCCGTGTGAAACTATATGTTCTTATTTTGTTTTGTTTTTTTTACATATTAATATTACCTGAGTGTATTGGAGTGTTGCTCCTAGATCTGTCTGACTTTATTGGTTCCAGAAACTCATCAATACTCTCTGTGTCATCCTCATCATCATCACCTGTATGGTAAAAAAAAAAGTTATCTTTGTGCAAGGACAAGGGAAATCCCACTAGTGGTGACTTTTGTCATCTGCTGATAACCTTTGCAAACAGTTTGGACCCAAATCAGGCCCGACAAAATGTTTGATACTCTGATGGTTTTCCTGAAAGATTTTTTTGAAAAAGTTTTTTGAAAAAAAAAAAAAAAAATCCATAGACGACAAAAAAGCATGCAAAATTACCCAGCATGCAAAGAGTTAAGCAGAATATTTAGACAAGTATTTGTTTTCTTATTTCCATACTAAAACCTGAGGGGAATAGATACACGTCTATGGGAAGTAATTCTGATATTGAAACATTTATCTCCCTTCTCTTTCAGAGCTACCCTTAAAGAAAACATTTGCTCCTCTCTAGGAGCAAATTCTCTCCTTTAAAAGTAGCCCCTTTTTTAAAAGGATTCAAATTCTAGGGAAGCAAATTCATGTCTGACAGCAAATTTTGCCTCCTATGTTGGCAGAATCTTTTAGTTGTAGCCATTCAATTTAAATGACCTTGTTCAAAATTTTAGATAAGAACTGCAAGGTATTACAATGTCCCAACATTTAGAGTAATCAAGATGGATTCCAAGCTCTCACCTTCACTGTCATAATTATCCATGATAGGTATATCAAAACTTTCTCCAAGGAGGCTATTAGTTGTGGTGTTGAACAACGGAGGAGGTTTTACTGATGTTGTCTTCATTTCTCTCTGTATTTGTCCCATCCAGTCTTCAGTTTTTAATCTAACACTTATTCTTTTTCCACATATCTGTAGCAAAGAAAAAAAAAACTCTCTTAACCCATTTTAGTCTGGACACTCCAATATGGTAATTGGCAAACAGTGCAGACCCAGATCAGATAATGCAGAATCTGATCAGGGTCTCCACTGTTTGCAAACAGTTTATCCATTTTTCTCTAGAAATATCTAAATCACATAGCCTGACATACCTAAAATTGAAATTGAACTCTTCCAATATAAAGTGTGGAGGAGTCTATTTAGTCTAAAATGGATTTATCTCCTCTTATACTGCTGCATGATTTCAACCAGCATAATTTCAAGTCCTACACTCCTGCAACACCATATCAATTATAAACCTTGATCCCTGGGGTTGGGACACAGTGGGGGGTCAAATCTGGGTACAATTTGTCCATAGCCAAAGTCATGAAAGTTTGAGGATTTATGATGGTGACCAACTGATACCAGTATGCTGGTTTTTCTTACTTCCAAAGAACAGCTCCAAAGGCTGCAATCAAAGCCATAATTGACCTTACCTCAGTATTATTATGCTGTAAAGCAGCTAATGCCATCTGTCCGGTTTTGAATATCAGCCACATGTGCACATCAACAAACCTGCAAAACATTAGATAAAGAACTCCTGTTTATTTTATTTTCTGTAAATAAAGCAGTCAACAAGTTATTTTTTAGTATCGTTTTCAATACTACAAGAAAGGCTTTTTATTCATCTATTAAAGCAGTCATTGTATTTTATATAAAAAAAAATTCTGTTTTTTTTTTCATTTTTTTTTTTTTATTTTTCAATAACAACACAGAAATTGTGAAAGTAGTTGTGGGCACAAACATATGCAAAGATGTACAATTCTCCCATAAACAGCCCTGTTAAACATCACATGCATGTCTTTATCACATGACAATCTAGTTATTCAGTGAAATAACCCATGTCATAAAAATCATATGACCACACGTGTAATAACACCTGTAAGGCTTCCCATTGGTTAACCTAATTACCCTCATTAATATTCGTATTACTCCAATTGTTGATAGCAACCAAGATGGTGTCCCCGTTCGCCGAGAGAACAACTTCCATTTTTGAAACTGATTCTGCCTTCCATTTTGAGATGAACAATAAAGTTCCGATTGATGGAATGGAAGACACAACGCAATCACAGTGTGAATAATACAACTACCAGAAATATTCATGGTGGTTTAAATTCAACCTTTTCCGGCAACATATTTAGGGCACTTTCAATGTTGTCAAAGAGTCAATGAAAACTTTTCACCTCCTCCAAAAAAAAAAAAACATTGGAGGATAACATGACTCTGACAGTCAATAAATGTGTCAAAATAAAATCGAAGCAAACGTTTTATATCCTTGAAAATCTGTCATTTACCTGAGTGTGTCAACCACCGTATAAACTGTATTGATCTAGGTCAATGACCTTTAAATATGACAGCTGACTGTGGGGGATTTTCCCTACTGATTCTCAGTGAAGTATTGGCTCGCTGAATGACATTGTTCAATGGAATATTTAGTTTTGAATTGATTTCTTCAAATGAAATATTTATTAGCTCAAATAAAAATCATCATTATTTCCTACAGTTTAATGAAGTAATAAATGGCATATTTATCTTGTTTCTAGTTATTTTCGGTACTTATCAAATAATATGTGAACTATTTTTGTTGCATAGTACTATTGAATCCTTGGTAGTGAGTTGTTCTGTTTGGTATGGGAAGCCGTTATCTTAATATATTTTGTGCATTTTTTTTCATCGGAAGGGCCTTGTGATAAACAGAATCTTACATGAATGGTCATTTAATATGAAATTTATAGAACTCATTGGGTAATTTTGGTACTTTGCTCGCCAAGGATTGCAATATACTGAAATTACCCAAACTTGTTTCGTAAATTTCATATTAAATGACCATTCATGTAAGATCCTCTATTTATATCATGACAAGACCACCAGAAAAGTTTAAAGTGATCCAGATGGAAGGTGTGAGAGAATGTTCCACCACCTCATGTTGGTTGAGAACTATACAAATGGGGCATAATTCTGCCAAAGAAATGGGTCCAATCTAAAATCCACATTGCACATCATCAAATGAGGTCAAGACCATATGCAATATGTCAAATGTATAAGAGCATCTGTGGCCACCAGAAGTTTAGATAGATGGGAAAACTGTTTGACACATACATCTACAGATAAGGGTAATTTCTATACTCTTCTTCCTACATCTGAGTTACCAACTTACCTGACAAGAATAATCTCCCCTGTACTCAAGAAGGTACCAACAATTTCATCAACTATTTCATCTTCAAATTCCTCACCCTCTACAGCTACAATAACTGTGGCATCTTGTGGTCCCTGCTGTAATAGAACTTCCTCAAAAACTTTGTCCTTGTCTTTATCTCTCACTTCCATCAGCTGAACATCAAACAATGCCATCACAGGTCTGAAAGTAAGAGAACCTCTTATTCAAACACCTGAATTTACTTCATAATTAGCCTTTATATTCAGACTCCTTAACTCCTTACCATTCCTATATTTATCAAAGGGCTGAACAGCCCTGAAATGACAGATTCTATGAGAAACTAATAAATTCCAGGTATCATTCTGTTCTCCATTTCAGTTTGTGAGACGCTTTTTCGTGGAAAACAAACGAGCTATAGCGAACAACAAAGGTGCTGATCAGCCTGCGCGGATGCGCAGGCTGATCTGCGCCTTTTTTGTTCGCACATATATTAAGGCGGCTTTTCTCAGTGACTCATCATAGATCAATCACAAGTCGCACTACTTTTGTATGGATAGCTCTTCAATGGCGTACTAATATACACACAGTAAAACATTAGGTCTACTTTTGTGCGCGGATAAATACGAAATTTAATAGTAGTCAAAGTCACTTTCTCTAAAACCTTGCGTGGCAACGAAGAATGACAGATAGAATCTGTCATTAAAACTGAAGTCTATTTGACTACACAATAAATGTGTTTACAAGGTGGTGACAGAATGGCAAATACATGCAGAGTACATCCTGATCAAACTTTTGCTTTAGGAGCAGTCTGATCTGGATTTACATGGTTTCCTCAGGTATGATCGTTGTTTTTGCCTCCAAAAATTTCATGAATGTCAATGGCCAAGAAACATTGTGGAAGTACAGTAAAAACTCAGTGATTCAAATGTCAACTTTGCATAATTACCAATTGTTTTGAAGATGATTCATGATGGCCCCAACTTTTTATGCTATTATCTTTTGTTAAATTTCGATTATTAAAAAATTTCAATTCGCAGAATAAAATTATCAGTCCTGATCAAAGAAATTCCTATTAAAATCCTCTCCTAAAGTTTGCCCATCAAGATCACACATCATGATTACATTTTCTTTGAGTGATGAGATTGTTGTGGTGAGATCAATTGTTACAAACCCAACTGACTTCACAGATATATTAGTGACTTATATATACAGGTAATCTTCTCCAGATTAACTGTTCACTTGTTCAGGTTATGATCTTTGAGTATAAGGTACTTTTAATTTACATCATGAATAATAATAACTTGAGCTTACATCTGATGTGCAATGCATGAAAAGGACCCTTATGCAATTTGCGCATTTGTGCAGGCTGATCTGGGCCTTCATTTTCAACTTACAGAATCAATGGATACTGTA
This sequence comes from Anodontia alba, assembly GCA_964016985.1. Classification (NCBI taxonomy): domain Eukaryota; kingdom Metazoa; phylum Mollusca; class Bivalvia; order Lucinida; family Lucinidae; genus Anodontia; species Anodontia alba. The sequence goes on from OZ024834.1 coordinate 16,113,607, forward strand.
GTATATGTTGACAAACAGAGAGTGTCCAGACCAGACTGCATGGATGTGCACGCTCATCTGAACCTCCGCTGTTTGCATATGACACAAGGGCCTTTTTCCAATATTGCACATCATCTTTATTTACACCATCAACATGCAAAATAAAAGTTATATGTAAAATAACAATTTTTTTACTTTAATACAAATTGATTTACTAATAATAAGACGAAGAAGAAATGACTCACATAGGCAGTTAGTGAAGATTTATATCAGACTGCAATAATCAGAGTTTTACAGGTCTGAGAGGGCCAACCACACATTTCTAATCACTTCTGTTTTGAATTTCATTTTCTACTTTCACTTTCTACAGTTTGTAAATTTCCAGGAAAACAGTCCACTCTCAGTTTTCAATTATGTTATTTTTGTCATAACCATTACACACTGAATACAAGTGTAACATATCTACTGATATGTCAAGCTTAACCCTTGCCAGGCTGAATAAATTTTAACTGTCATCCAATCAGATTACTTGATCCGAATTGGTGATAAAAATTCACATAATGAATGACAAACAGAGCAGATCCAGATCAGCTGGCTTCTTCAGAAGCCAACTGATCAGGATCTACACTGTTTGCAAAAAACAGGGCATATCCTGCTTCAGCAGGACCATGGTGAAAGGACCATGGGATTAAATTTTACATTGCTCACCATTTTTAATGCTTACAAAGACAGTTTGTGTACATCACCAAAGTGTAAAATCTGGTCAGACAATGTTTGCAAATGAAAACGTCTGAACATTTCAGGAAACTACTGATTTTGAATATTCAAAGTACCGATAATTCAAAGGATATCTGGAGGTCCCTGTCACTTTGAATTATCAAGATTTGATTATAAATCGTTTTTCCTGAATAAAGGAAATGACTTAAGATCTCTGGACCCTTGCAGGTCAGGTCTCAAATCAAAAATGCCAACTGCTGGGAAACCCCTTGGCACTATCAAAATGGATCTGAGCTGCAATATGAGAACATGCACCTTAACTCTTGTCATGCTGAATAAATTAAGATGCCATGCCCACTTTTTCTAATTGTTAGCTAGTCAGATTACTTGATCCAGGTTGTTAAGATGTCATGCCCACTTCTGTTTGTCAGCCAATCAGACTTTTTGATCCAGGTTGTTGATACAAATTCACATACTTAATGACAAAAAGTGCAGATTCAGATCAGTTGGCTTCTTCAGGATCTACACTGTTTGCAAAGGCAAGGAATATACGGGTTCAGCAGGCCTAGGGTTAAGACTTGCACCCAGTGAAGACTAAGATTAACCTGTGCATTCTAGGTCAGACTGTCAATGTATTATGTTTGATGTCAGCACTGAGCAGACTACGTTACACTGCAGGCTAGACTATGCTTTCAATGTTCATGTGCTATGTTGCATGTTCTTTTGTGTGCCAGTAATTTTGTGCAATGCTTACTTTTTAGCTAACAATTTCAGATATGACTTTTGCTTTGTGTACTACATAGAGGATCATAAATTTCATATAAAATGAGAACAAATGTAAGATTCTGTTTATCGTATGACTTCTAAACTATATTTTATGGCAGTAGAAGCTCAACTGTTTTTAACAGAAAACATAACATTGTCGCGGAAGGACTGATGACATTACATGCCAGTTTTATGTTATGTGTGGTCATATTGTAGTACTGATAGGTATATGATACACTTGTACAGCCTTCCAGTACAAGCTGGCTTTTATAGCGATGCAGTACAGAGCAGGACTTTGAGTGTGGCCGACCAGATTTGATCCCCGGTTGCAACATTATAATTTTTTCCGTTACATCTGCCCCCCAACATAAATAACCCCGTCTGATGGGCTTAGTGGCCCTAGAGGCTTGCTGCGGATGTCATATGATAAAATTATACCTGTGATCTGAGGTCTTTAACTCGGATCTGTTATACAACAGCAGCTTTGGCCACTCCTCCAGACCTTCATCTTCACCTAAATGATAGTATGAATTATTTACCCCTAGCAAAAAGTATTGATATTGTTCTTATTTCTCTATAAAAACATCTGTTATGGGTACTCATTAGAAACTTCTAATGGCTATCCACAACATATGTTTTCATGGAGAAATAAAAAACATATTTACCAGATACCCACTCTTATCTGGAGCTATGATTTAATCTTTTACTAAGCATACTGGATAAAATATGACATTTTCTTTTCTTATTTTTTTCCAGAAATAAGGGATTAATATTTATGTAAAATGTCTCCCTATTCCCTCTATTTTGTGGGGAAACGTAAGAAAAATATTAAAAAATTACTCAGAGAATGAAGTGCTAAAGGCTAAGTCGGCTAAATGTAAATATCAGCCTTCATTATTTTTAAATATTTCCAAATTAACCCTATATATTAAGACAGACATCCATAAAAAAACAGTGTTAGACCCTTATCAAATTCTAACAGACCAGCTTGATCAGAATCAGCACAGTTTGCCATTCAGCTATCACTTTTTAGACAGTTCATCAGACAGTCAATTGCAATTGTTCAAATTTTAGAATAAGTACAGTAAGGAGTAATGGTGTCTAAATATTTAGGGTTATTACGGTAGGACCTAGATAAGACAGTTCATCATGGTCTACACTCTTAAGCATTCTGGGACCAGTTGTTCAAAGCATCATTAGCTTAACGAGCTTGTGGCAAACACTTTAACTGTTGTAGCTAAGGTATTTTCAAATACATTGATTTTTTGCTGCAAAAATGTGAGTAGCTTTTGCAATGCAAAAGCTACTCACATTTTTTTTCAGCAAAAAATATCAAAGTAATTGCCATATTTCAAGATAGAACTGTTAATGTCATATTAGCTAGCACTTTCTTTAAGTTTTGAACAACTGGGCCATGTCTGTAATTTAATCAAAATCCTAGCCCTCACTTTGAAATAATGTTCTTGTAGAAATTCAAAGACAGGAGAGTCAATTTGAGACATTTAGGGTTGAAAGAGTTAAGGAAGGTTGTTTACCCATTTTCTGGTGATATTTTATAAAAGGATTATGTTTATATAGCACCCTGTCAGTCCAAGCTGGTACCCGACTCTTGTCACTGGTATCATAGTCATCACAGAACATGTCATACTTGTAGGTTGGGGCAAAGTCAGTTGGTCCCTCTTTATAACCCTGGAATACCTGAATAACAAACAGAATGTCAGTTTAGAAAGATGTTCTGGCAATCTTGAGAACTTAGGGGGAATGGATACACTTCAGAGGAGATAACTCTGAAAATTGTTGTGTTTCCCCCTGCTGAAAACAGGTTGATTCTAAAAGAAAAGATTTTGCTCCCCTTGGTAGATTTGGAGTCAACCCCTTTTCAGAAAGAGTTTGGTGTACAGGAATCAAACAGGAAGTCAAAAAAGTTGTCTCCCTTGTATAAAACGGAGGAAAATCTACTGAGTGTATTCAGTCCTCTTAAAGGGAAAGGCAATGTAGAAAGAAAGTATGTCTGTCAGGATAGAACTTTCTAAGCCGAAAATTTTGATACAAGTTTGATCAAAATTGACCAGCAAATAAGAAAGTTATTGGAGTTTAAATATTTGTAAACCAACTGTCATGGAGGCCATCATTTTTAGGCTTTGTGATGTCACACAGCCCTACTTATAGATGCATAATTAAAATAAACAGCATACAGATAAATATTTTGTCCTAATGTTTCTGAATATGTTTTCCTAAAGTGGTACGCAACTTATTTTCAAAAAACAAATGCTTTAGTTATAAAAATAATGCAAAATTTTAAAGTTTAAAGATTCTTGAAATCTCATTACATATTCAAAATGGTGGCGCCAATGTTGGCCATGTTAAATACAGTTGACTCTCGTTATCTTGAACTTCATGGGACCTGATAAAAATGTTCGAGTTATCAGTAGTTCGAGACAACCAAATTGTGACGTCATAGGTATGACGACTGTTCGCTTCTGTTCGCCAAAACATGCATGGAAGGCACATGTATACGGCAATTTAAATAATTTACGCGTACTTCAGTTTGCACTGTTTCTGTTTCTTTTAGGAGATGCAATGGTTCTCTTGGAATAAAATCATCAATAAATGTTGATAATAATAAACAAACGTCTCTTGTTGTCTTTTAATACTCCTGCAAATTTGGATTTCCATATGAGCTATAAATAAATTACTGGTTTCTGGGTTGTGTTAGCTATACGTTATAAACTGGTTTGGATTAGCTCCCTTCGCATAGACGACTCGATAAAGAGTTGACTAGTTTCCACTTTTGCAAAAAACGCTTACAATGTCAAATGGCAGCTGTAAGCTAGTTTGGATTATCTCCCCTGGCATAAATGAACCCTCTCAGCGCAGCAAACTGTAGATCCTGCAGAGTAAAACTCGTTATGAACCGTCTCATCTGGACCTACACTATTTGTGCGGGTATCCATACCAGTCTACAGGGTCGGAAGGGTTAACATCGGTACCCACATGTGATTTGAGGCCGTGCACGACAACTATTAGATGACTGTGCGACTGTCAAAGACTAGGATCAGCCTGCACGCCCATGAATTTTCTATTATAAGCATAAGCCTTATCTGGAATTACCAAAGAGCACCGCCTGACCAAAGAGTAACAAGCGAAGATTCAGACTTAGCTAGCCTGATCAATACAGGCTGATCTGAGTCGGAACCTGTCGCGCACTGACTTTTCTTGAAGATGCTATATCATTCAGACGGACAGAACTCAATAGTGAAGAGCATATCTAAACAATAAATTAAAGAAACTTCGTTGATTAATCTTCCATAACACCATTCTGGGCCGCTTTTTATCTTACAAATCAATGACAAGAGACGGTGTTGAGCGCCGCATGTCAAACCCGACTCGACACGCATGTGATTTCATAATTACGGATTTTGGACATTGTTTGTGTTGTTTGTAATTACCTGGACAAAGGGGAAAATTAAAATATTGATTTATTTATCAATGGCCTATTATGATTTTCATTAACTGAGAGACCAGCGGCGCCGCATCTTACATTGTTTTTCCTTCGTCATGGTCCGAGTTCCGAGATACGCGGTAATAAAAACTGTGAAAAATATATATAGGGACTGAAAATGATGGACGAGACAGCCGAAGTGTCGACATAAAAGTAGTTTGACATACGCGAAGCTGAAATACAATAAATACATAGGGAAAATAATCGGGACTTAGAAATCAGTTCGACATGAGTGATAGGATCGAGATAAGAGGGGTCGAGATAACGAGAGTCAACTGTACTTCAAACAAGAATAACTTTGTTATTTCTTGACCTATTTTGTTCATACTTTTCTCAATTTTTAGTTTGTTAAGCTCTTTGTTGTGAAGTATATTTTAAATTAGGGTTGTGTTCCCCTTTAAGGCATCTGCTGATATATGAGCATGATGTGAAAAATAATAATATAGTACCTAAAATTTATTTTCTTACTTTAAAATGTTAGACAAAATGTTGATTTTGTTGGCATTTAATTGGGAGGTCAAAAATAAAATACGATGAAAGTATAGAAAATTGATTGTGGAGAAAAAACTAGAACAAATCTGTTAAAAAAGTCTTTTATACAGTTGTCAGTGAAAATCTATTCATTTTTGTAGATTTTTCTATATGTAAATGTTGGCAAATCACTCAGAAACTGAATAAAGGGCTTAATGTTAAGTCTGTGAGTGATATGCCTGCTTTTACACATTGATAAAATCCACAAAAAATAAAATTTATTTCTTGTCATTTTAAGGTTCCATCTTCCTCAAAAAATAGACGTTTTTTATCCAAAAAAGGTTTAATAAATTGATATATAGTATTAATATGATCATAAAATGTGGCATCCGACAGCCTGTAAAATTTCAGTTAGTCAACTGGATCAAAAATTAAATGTTTTTTTTTATGGTATCTCTGAATTAATGTTGGCAACATTAATGGCAACATTAATTCAGAGACACGATAAAAAATCATTTCATATTTCATCCAGTTCAAGAATGAGACTAACTGAAATTTTACAGGCTGTCAGTTGCCACATTTTATGGCTGTATTAATACCATATATCAATTTATTAAACCTTTCCTGGATAATAAAATGTCTATTTTGGGGGGGAATATGGAGCCTTTAAACTCAGTCATGTTTATGTTGAAAATGCAAGTTAGATGGTATATTTTAGAAATTTATGCAAAGCAAAATAGTTTCAAGACTCCTGTTCAGTGGGTTTATTAAAGTATTTATGTTGTTCTGAATTTGCGCTTGACCAATCAAATAGCTCTTAATTAATGTAAGCAAGTTGAGCTGGAGTTATGATGGAAATGACTGTGTATGACCTAAACATTTTAACCATAAATACAGATAAATCAATCCCAGGAAATGAAATATAGAAGTTTAAAGCTTACTGCCCAATCCTGGAACATATCCACTGAATTTGTTAATAAAATAAAAAAAAAAAACAAAACATTCTGCTTACACACAATTGCAAACAAGACAAACTTGATACAAGAAACAATACCAGCTTCTCTACTGGGTTTTTCTATACAGCACTTTTGAAATGTTAAGAATTGAGATTAACACTTAGCACTCTACGGGCAAATTTATCAGATGACAAGCCGATTTTTTTCCCCCTAGAAAACAGGCTTTGACATTCCATGCAAAATATCTCCTTAAAAATGTCTCCTTAAAAGCCTGTTTTCTGGGGGAAAAATATGAAAAATATTTCAAAATGTTGTCTAATGACAATTTTTATCCAGCATGCTTAGTATTAATAAACAACAATGAAGAACTTACATTATTTTGATTTCTTTGTATATTTAACTGGTCCATAGCTTGTAAAGCTCCCCAGTTCTCATCCGCAATCAGGTCTTTAACCTCATCATTTGGCAAGTCTATCCGGTAGTTAAAGTCTCCACACCAGAACACATAATCATGGGAAGGTATTACTCTTCCCTGGAAAATAACAACAGCCATGTCAAGGAAGTATGAAATGATTAATCCATTATGAATAGCCTCTACAATGGCAGCATGATCTGGATACACATACACCACAACCTCTTTATAACACTATTGTTAGAGTCCATAGCATAAACCATGTTAGATAAGCAACCGTGTTATATCCAAACAAAAAATGTATAGATTATATTGAAAAATGACCATTTATGGTCATTTTTTAATATAATCTATACATTTTTGGGAATAATGGTCATTTTTCAATATAATCTATACATTTTTTGAGAATAAATGTTCATTTTTCAATACAATCTATACATTTTTGGGAATAAATGGTCATTTTTCAATACAAAAAAATCTATACATTTTTGGGATCCATCTTTGAACCGTGTTATATCCAAAACCGTGTTATAATGAACCATGTTATAAAAAGGCTGTAGTGTAATTATTTATGGGCAATGCATACCCCTTCAATGGAAATATAGTCGACTCTTGTTATTTCAAAGTCCAAGGAGACTCTCTGAAATACTTTGAGATATCCATACCTCAACATGTCAGATTTGCGGTATCTTCAAGATAAGCAAAGTTGAAATAACGAGAGTCGCCTGTAACTCCTATATGGAAACATGATTCCCTGATTATTGGGAGTTACTATCAAAGAAAATTCTTTCCTTCAAGTGTAGCCCCCATTTTTGAAAAGTTTACAAATACTAAAGAGAAAACTTCCTGTCTGCAAAAATTATCTCTCTTTGGAAAATGGCAGAAAAGTTTCAGATGCAGATTAAATAGCTCCTAAAGGAACAGTTTAATCAGTGTCTGCACTATTTGCCATACTGTCAGCACTTCGTTTTCACAGAAATTCAAAAGCACCATTTCACTTTAAGCACTCTGGGTAAAAATTTCAGCAGATGACATTTTGAAATATTTCCCTTATTTTTCCCAGAAAACAGAATTTGACATTTCATGCAAACTGTCTCCATAAGAGACAATTTGTATGAAATTATCAATTTGTCATCTGCTGAATATGCCCAGAGAGTGGCAAGAGTTATTTCACCATTTACCTTGAAATGTCTGAAACCCAGAGACAAAAGCAATATCATAAATTTTGCTTCTGAATACCTCCTGAGTCAATATAGTTTAAAGATTGATTGGTCTGAACTTCAAGTGCTTGTAATATAACTTTTACCCCTCTCTGGTCAAATTCAGCAGAGGACAAATTGACAATATTTTTCTTATTTTTGCAAGAAAACAAGATTTGACATTTCATGCAAATTGTCTCCATTAGAAAAAAATTGCATGAAATGTCAAATCCTGTTTCCTGGCAAAAATTAGAAAAAATATTTCAAAATGTTGTCTGTTGAAAATTTTACCCAGAGTGCTAAGTCTTAATTCAGATTAAATGAGTTTGTGTCTCTAATAGACTTGTCTCAAAACAACTTATATTTCAAATAAATTATGTCAACTAGATTTTTTAATACTGTAAAAAAGATGAGACAACATAAGAAATCTTGAAAAAAATCTTGAAAAAATTAGTAAAGCATGAAAAGTCTGTCTACTGTACAGCTAAGTAGGTCATGTTTAAGTCAGAGCTCTAGATATAGAGGTATATAGAGGTTACTGCACCCTGAATTTAAAATACAGGAAATATTTCCAGAGAGATTTGCAAATCTGATAAAAAAACAAGTGCCTTAGCATGACTTTGTTTATAAGATTTGCAAGTCTCAAGGGAAATATTTTCTGTATTTTAAACTCAATGCATATTAACATATATTACATATCATAAAAATGATTTTTTTTCTTTGGATTCTGTTTTATGCTCTGTCAATTGATGTCAATAAGTTTTGTGACATTACATAAATTACACTTGTCGCATGGCGTGATCACATTCTAAAGGAAATACTTCCTCCTAGGAATTATAATTCCTGCAAAAATTAACAAAAACAGCTTTGATCAGATACGTAATATATCCAAATATCTGTACAATTGTTGTGCTAACTGAAATATTGTCTTCAGGGCATATCCAAACTGAAAAAGCCCTGACCAGCATTTACATTTGCAGTCTCATTAACCATATCATCCCTGAGTTTCTGAAGTGGGCTCTCTCATCCTTGTATTTAGACATGTCCACTGATGCATAAAGGGGGTTTCAGTCTAAAATCAAAACTAGAATGGCAAACAGTGTAGATCCTGATGAGATGGCTTGTTATGAGCCATCTCATCTGGATCTACACTGTTTGCACAGGTATCTGTTTTTGGTCTGCCGGGCTGACAGGGTTAAGAGTGTTGCCGTACATCAATAGGTTTTACTGTATTCAATGAGTTTTTAATCAGACAACGAAGGCCCTGATCAGACAGTGTTTATGTACAGGCTCATCTGGGACTTTTACTGTCAGCATATACACCCCTAACAACCTACGTCATTATGGTGATGCAGACATCTATTTTCGTCAGTAAATAGTTTTACGGAATCTTTCTGATTACCTGGGGTTTTATGAAATTACGAATATTTATTTTGTGCACCACATTCATTGTGATATGGACCGTCTGTCTTTTGAAAAATTGGTCTTCTGAAGCGGAATGGATAGTCAGACACTTCGACCATCAATGTAGACATTCAACAGCACTAATAATCTAAGCATAATTGTTCGAAGTATCTAAAATAACTAGAATATAATGAAGAATGCATTTTTAGTAAAAGGCAGTACTAAAATAGACATGTTTTGTGCCCTCGGTAATTTGATGCTGCATTATGCACTGTTCATGATTTTGTCATAAATCCGAACAAATGTTACAGTCGCGGCTATGTACATATCACAAGTTTGGTGATGTAGGTTGTTGGTCCTGATATAATTTAAGACATATATTTGCTTGTTGCTTGTTGGAAAGTGCTCGTTTTCTCATGGTGTGTATTTCTGCTTATATTGCTGGTGCATAGGATTGGTTATGGACAGGGATCCAGTAAAATCATGCCAGACATGTTGTAATGACAGTTACATCTTTTGATCTCGATTAGAAGGGTATCTAAATAAGTATTCTTATTTCTGAAAATAAATTTAAACCGTATATCCATATAAATGTTTTTCTTATTTCTCCACTAAAATGTCAAATGTATGCTGTGAGTACTCTTTAAAACTGCCCTAATGAATCATTCTTATGAGTTTCCAGAATATATGTTTGTGTGGAGAAATCAGAAAAATACATGTATCTCTATTTTCTGGCTGAATTATGGAAGAACTATGACCCTATTATCAGCTAGGGAAAAAGGATATCTTTCACAAATTCTGGAAGGGAAAAATACAAGTTAACCCAAAGTTAAACTACCAGGGAGTTTAAATAGATTTTACTGGCACCATAGCACTAGTTAAGGCACTTTTTTTCAATCCAAAAGTATTGATATTTTTCTTACTTCTCCACAAAAACATATGTTGTGGGTACTCATTAGAAGCGCCTCAGCGAGGCGCTTCTAATGAGTACTCACAACATATGTTTTCGTTGAGAAATAAAAAAATATTTACCGGATACCCTCCCTTATCTAGACCTATGCTGGCACCATATCTTCACCCATTGTGCTATTCAAGCAAAACTGTCCTTCTTGAATCAGTGGAATGGGCAGAATGGTTGTACAGATTATTTCATGAACAATCCCTATGAAAGTTATGTGGCCAAGCTGTGGTTCAAAGTCAGGACCTCTGGATCTGCAGTCAGACATGAGGTGCAATGATACACAGACTGCTCTAGGTCTGTTTTTCATATACTGATTGTGGTAAATGTCTTAAAATTTCATACACCGAAGTTTCTGACAAAATGGCATATGAAGGAGCAGTCTGATCAGGGTCTACACTGTTTGCCACTCCACTAAGTATTTAAAAAATGACGACATAAGAAGCAAAATTTAAGTTGAATTGATATGGAAAAAATGTGTTTAAAATCTTAGGACATTTACTGTACTGAAGATATCCTAAATATTCAAACAGTGACCAGAGCAAACTCAGAGTAAAACAGGAGCAAACTGATCAGGGTCTGTACAGAGCCAGTAGATCTAGGACATATCAAACAGTCAAATTGGCTTGTTGGAATCTTGAAATACAGTATAACTTCAATGACTTGAACACCTATGGCTCATTTATCAAGGCTGAATCAAACTCGGTTTTGAGTACCCAGGAAATTCTTCTGATCATTCAAGAAAACAAATACTGTATTCGACCTAATTACCGCAAATACCCCTATAAGTGCATAGTCAAGCAATTTCAGTCTTCAGATTACAACCAGTGTACAAATGTACTTTTTGTCTACTTTATAAAGGCATATGTTGTGGGTATCCATTTGAATTGCATCGACTTGTCGATGCAATTCAAATGAGTACCAACAACATATGCTTTTATAATGAAAATCAGAAAAAACACACAACAACATTGCATAAACACCAGTTCTTTTAGTAGATGGATACATACTTTACTACAACTTTCTCCAGTAATTTTGAAAAACCTAAGCGCACATTGTGGTAATTAGGTCGAATATGGTATTTAGGGCTATTCAGTGTAACTTTCTTATTGTATCATGAAATGGTAAATTGTGTATACTCATTAGAATTGCCTCATCAAGGCAATTCTAATGAGTACACTCAACATACCATTATTTTATTAGAAGATCAAAGACATCCCTAAGTAATCCCCATTTGCCTCCTGACCTGGCACTATGAATAACCCTCAGTTGCTCAAACTAGCCATGTCTAAAACAAATTTCAATGATCCCAACAATGTTCAAAGCACTGAAGTTCAACTGTATATAGGAGCTGAGGAAGCCAAATATTTAGGGTCGTTACAGATATGCACTATTTTGGGGCTAATTCCTGTGCTTAGGGAAAAGAAACAAAAAATTACACCATCACGTTGTCTTGGCTATCAAAATAAAACATAATACAAACAAATAATCTCCAGGATCATCCATGTTACAATTAATTTTGTTAGAATTATTTAAATTGTTGATCATCTCTAAACTTTTAGTACTCTCTGGACAAGTTCAGCAGACGACAAGATTGTGATATTTTTTCCAGAAAATAGGAGTTGACAAGGTACACAAACTGTCTCCCAGAGTGAGTTTGCATGAAATGTCAAATACTCCTTTCTGGAAAAAAAATATTTGTAAACCGTTGTCTGCGGAATTTTTTACCCAGCATGCTAAGCATTAACCCTAGTCCTGCTGAACCTGGATATGTCCTGCCTTTGCAAACAGTGTAGATCCAGATCAGTTGGCTTCTGAAGAAGCCAACTGATCTGGATCTGCACTGTTTGCCATTAAGTTTGTGAATTTATATCAACAATCTGGATAAAGTAATCTGATTGGCTAAAAGTTGGAAGTGGGAGTGGCATCTTAATTTATTTAGCAGGACAAGGGTTAAATGAAAGCAAAGAAAAGACAATATAAATATTAAACAATGCAAGATGATGCTCACTTGTATTTCAAGTTATTGGGGAGTAAAATTCAACTCACCTCCTTACACTTGCAAGTAAAAGTATGGTGAGATTGTCAGAGTAAAACTTACTTAAATCTTGCCTGATAGGACAAGTACAAATTTCTGCGGCAAAACTTGAAAAGACCGAATCATCGTAGGTGCGAAAGTTTGTAATCAGAATTCATTTTGTAAACCAGTCAAAGCAGAAATAATATGGCATTTCTTTCAAACAAAACTTCTAGGAGAAGTAGATTTTGGTGTGTAGGCTGGTCCAACGATTTTCTGGGTGCAGAAAATTTATAGACGATAGGGATGCATAGAATACAGACTGGGAAATTGCAGACTGTAGATGGTATTAAGACTTTTAAAGATGGGAAAAATTGTCAGATTGATTACAGACAATTCATGGTACATTTTAGTAAGGGAGAGTAAAAACTGTCTGGGTGAGTGGCAGTTTCCACTTACTAGTCCCACAGGGTCTGTGGCATGTTCTCTTTACTAGTCCCACAGAATGAGTGGCTTCTGAGGAATTTTACACAAACAAGTTATCTATAGATTCTAAAGGTTACCTATAGATTCTGAAATTTTATATCAAAGAAAGAAAAGAAAAGATCATATTAAATGGGCAACACCAAGCAAAAATGTGTCTTTGGGCATATAGACAGCAAAGGCCCAGATCAGCCTGGGCATCTCACAGAATCTTACAGAATGTAAGAGCAAAGACCCAGATGAGACTTTGAGCATGCCCCCGATGACCTGTTTGAAGGCACTTTTTCATTTGATGTGGCCCACATTAACCCTTGTCTTGCTGAATAAATTAAGATGCCATGCCCACTTCTAATTTCCAGCCAATCAGATTACTTGATCTGGGTTTTTGATAGAAATTCACATATTTAATGACAAACAGTGAAGATCCAGATCAGTTGGCTTCTTCAGAAGCCAACTGATCTGGATCTACACTGTTTGCTAAGACAGTGCATGTTGTGTTCAGCAAGAGAAGGGTTAAATTATGCATAAAGCAGCTCACTAATATATGATTTTCAATGAATTTTGACAATTCTAGTTTCAATACTTTTTTTTCAATGCCGGCAATGGTCTTTCAAAAACTGGTAAAACTTCCAAAACAAGCCAAACCCCATTTTCTGAACTTCTGAGTCTATCTACAACAGCGAAGAAAACAGTCCTTATGCTGCCTGTGTATATCAAGCTTTACTTGTTTTCAGAATTTTCTAAATTTTGCAAAGTGCAAAATTTTGAAAATCTGAAATAAAAACAACCCAAAAAACATGGCTCATAGACAAGAAGGTTTTCTTGTCCGATTGACCTACTGATAACTAGTTTGCTTTGGCTTTCTGATTACAAGCTGATAACCAACAATGTTATCTAATATTTTTTTACCATATTGTTCAATGCTACTCCGTTAATCTGAAATTACCAATTCATGATCTAATATAAATTTATGATGAAACTAAATTACACATGAAACTAGGTACATAAACATGCTTTATATTCAAACATAAAATAAAATAACAAATACAATAAAATACATTAAAATACAAAAAGACTATTTTACATCAAATAAAGATCAGTTCTTTGCATATATATCATATTTTGCCAAACAGAAGTGCCTCCTGAATAAATATGCCCAACCTAACATACAATTAACCCTTAAAATGCCAAGAAAACCTGCATCTGAAAATGTTGTCTGTTTATGTCGTCTGCTGAATATTCTTGCGAACTTTTCAAACCTATTTTTGCATACAGGCAAACAGTGTGGACCCTGATCAGACTGCTCCTAGAGAAGTAGTCTGATCTGGGTCCACACTGTTTGCAAAAATGACTTTTAAAATCACAAGCAGCTGACAAAGCAGACGACAAATAATGTGATTGGCAGTTTAAGGGTTAACTGGTGTATAGTCTATTGGATCCCTATGATCTAATTTTTCCATATACAGTAAAACTTTAACCCTTATCTTGCTGAGCACAACATGCCCTGTCTTAACAAACAGTGTAGATCCAGATCAGTTGGCTTCTTCAGAAGCCAACTGATCTGGATCTGCACTGTTTGTCATTAAAAATGTGAATTTCTATCAAAAACCTGGATCAAGTAATCTGATTGGCTGGAAATTAGAAGTGGGCATGGCATCTTAATTTATTCAGCTTGACAAGGATTAATGACTGGAACAGGGATGGCTCATTTACCATGGCTGATTCAAACTTGTTTTTGAGTCCATGGGAAATTCTTCTGATAGTTCATGAAAACAAATATTTACGGATATTTTAGGGAAGTTTTTCTTATCTTATCATGAAAATGTCTGTTGTGTGAACTCATTAGAATCACCTCAAAGAGGTAATTCTAATGAGTACACTCAACATACCATTATTTTATAGAAGTTGGACAAGACATCCCTAAATTATCCCCATTTTCCTACTGACCTGGTGCTATGATTAACCCTTAGTGGTTTGAACTACCCATGTCTAGAACAAATTTCCATGGTCGAGATGTTTGAGCCACAGACTGATTGTGTTGGGTTTTAATGACACGTTAACCCTTGTGGGTCATTTTGTGTCATCTCCCAGAGAAAGGGAGAAAAGAGATAGAAGAGATAGTAGAGGAGATGAAAGAGAGGGACAGGGAAGAAAGAGGAACAGGAATGAAAGTGAAGAAACAGAAGAAATAAAAATATTCCCCCCTCTACCCTTACCTGCAACAAGGATAGCAGGCCTTGCCCAACTGTAAGCCAATATCAGTTGGATGCCCCGGTGACGTAAGATACACGACACCTTTGCACCACTTGACCACCCCAGTTTGAGCCACTGAAGTTTGACTGTAGTTTGTCAATGCATTTTTACATTAATTAATTGCTCTCTGTAAAATCAGACAAGAATTCCACGGAAGGCAGTGTCGCACATACTGGGGGGCAAGGCAGTTGGGACTCCATTAATACTCATTTAATATAGGTCAAAGTCACCAGGTCAAGGTGCGTGCTGAGTGAGGATGTTGAGAAGAAACACTATGCAAGGTTTGAAGGTTCTAGCAACTGTAGCTGATAAGATCACAAGGGTTGATACGAAATTTGTCAAAAGTCACTGGAGAGTAAAATATAGGTCAAGTCACTGGATCAAGGTGTGTGCTGATTGAGGATGTGGAGGAGAAAAACACTTTGCAAGGTTTCACCATTCTAGCAACTATAGTTGATGAGATTGCAAGGGTTGAGGCAAATTTTGTCAAATTCACTGAAGCGTAAAATATAGGTCAGTTGTTTGTTTGTTTGATTCAGGCTTAACATCGCTTTCAACAATCTTTCAGTCATATCCCGACGGTGTCTGGATGTGGCAGGGAGCTAAATGCCCACTTTTAGAGTGCTGCCTCACTGAAATATCACGCCCTAGACACTTTGACATGATATTCCACCCAGTCACAATATACTGACACTGAGCTGACCAGTTCTAGCTCTACTTTCTTAATGCTGAGCGCCAAGCGAATGAGCAGCTAGTATCATTTTTAAAGTCTTTGGTACAACCCAGCCGGGGATCGAACCCGCAACCTCCCGGTCACAAAGTGGACCCTCTACCACTGAGTCACTGTGCTGGTTAAATATAGGTCAAGATCACCGGGTCAAGGTGCGTGCTTATTGAGGATGTCGAGGAGAAACACTGTAAGGGTTGAAGGTTCTATCAACTATAGTTGTGAGATCGCAAGGGTTGACGCAAAATTTATCAAAGCCACTGGAGCATAAAATATAGGTCAAGGTCACCAAGTTAAGGTGCGTGCTCAGTAAGAATATCAAGGAGAAACACTATGCAGCTATTGTTGATGAGATCGCAAGGGTTTACACGAAATTTGTCAAAGTCACTGGAGTGTGCAATATATGTCACGGTCACCAGGTCAAGGTGCATGTTGAGTGAGGATGTTGAGAAGAAACACTATGCAAGGTTTGACGTTTCTACAAAGTATAGCTGATGAAATCGCAAGGGTTGACCCAAAATTTGTCAAAGTCACTGGAGTATAAAATATAGGTCAAGGTCACCGGTCAAGGTGTGTGCTGAGTGAGGATGTCGAGGAGAAACACTATGCAAGGTTTGTCTGTTCTAGTAGCTATAGTTGATGAGATTGTCAAAGTCACTGGAGGGAAAAAATAGGTCAAGGTCATTCAGTCAAGGTGTGTGCTGAGACAGGAAGTCAAGGAGAAACACTACGCAAGGTTTGACGGTTCTACCAACTATAGTTGATGAGATTGCAAGGGTTGATGCGAAATTGTCAAAGTCACTGAGCATAAAATATAAGTCAAGGTTATCGGGTCAAAGTGCGTGCTGAGAGAGGATATCGAGGAGAAACACTATGCAAGGTTTGACGGTTCTAGCAACTCTAGTTGATGAGATAGCAAGAGTCAGTGAAACTGACGGATGGACGCAAGAACACATGAACGGAAGGAAAACCGGACGCCTGTGTCGCAAGGTGCGACAAAAAGAAAGACATGTGTAACTTCTTGTTTGGTTTCCTGTACATCAAGCTCTTTCTGAAAAAAGGTCTACTCTAAAAGGAAAGAATTTGTTCCCAAAGGGATTTTAAACCCTCAAGGTGCCACTCAAAATTGTTGCAAATGACATTCTAAAATATTTACAGGTTTTGTGCTGTCTCCATAAATATCCCCTTACATTCTTTCTCTTATGCCAAGACAAAGGATATTGTTTGTAAACATCAGCCAATAATGTTCTTTGTTTACTGATGTTATAACCACGTCACATGCATATTGCCTTGTAACATGCAAGTTTTGCCTTCTGACTTCTAAATCCGATGTAAAGCAACCTTTAACTCTGGAAGTATCTGTTAAACAGAATACTACCAAAAACTGGATGAAAATAAAATGCAAATATCAGAACTGAAATTCAGGGCCCAGTTGTTCAAAGCGTCGTTAGCTTAACGGGCTCGTTAAGGGTCATTTCGTTAACTGTTTTAGCGGATTCAATATACAATATTCTGATATTTTTGCTGAAAAAATGTGAGCTACTCACTTTTTTTCAGCAAAAAATTTCAGCATATTTGCGTATCACTCGAGGTAAATTTTAACGAATCGTTAACTAACGATGTCGTTAGCTTTGAACAACTGGGCCCGGATTTGTAGCTTGCACTGGATAATGAAAAACATTAGGTTAAGTAAATGTCTCCGAGAAGCTCTTCAGGCTTTACAGACATTAAAATAGCCTAATGTTTTTCATCATCCCGTGAAAGTTAAAGATCCAAATTTCCATTCTGGTTACACCACTGAAGACCCAGGTGAACCTGTTCATGTGTGTAGTCTTATATGAGGGTCATGCAAAAAGTTCTGTCACTAATAGGCTTCCTTTGTTTTATCCCAGGTATATTTTAAAATGCTTCACTGCACTTGAATGGTGTGTTGAATAGCTAACGATACCCATTTATTTTGTGCAAATTGCTTTCCAACTGACCGAGTTATTTTAAATTGAAATAGATGCAGTCATATACACTTACCAATTTACTTGTTACATTGGAACATGGACCAGAAGACTGAAATTGGTAGCTATATTAAATGCTGCATTAGGCTTAATATAGATTCAAAGCAGATATTTAATAAATTGTGTGGTATATATGGACCTCAGACCATTTCAATGTGCACAGTTTTTAGGTGGGTTAAAGCTTTTAAAGCTGGGAAATTTTCTGCTGAAGATGATACCCATCCTGGAAGGCCTAAAATCTCTGTTACCAAGGCTAGCATTGCTGCTGTAAAGACTGGATGAACAGGATGCGTGATTGTCTGTCAAAGATATAGCTAGTTGTACTGGCATACCAGAAGGCAGTGTGCAAACAATTCTGAAAAAGCGTTTGGACCTGAGAAAGGTTTGCGCTAGGTGGGTACCTCATTTGCTCACAGATGAGCAAAAGACACAACGCCTTAAATGTGCCCGGGAACTTTTGAAAACGTACAAAGGCTGTTATAGTCGGGTTATTTCTAACTTGTTAACAGGTGATGAAACCTGGGTGCACATATTTGAGCCACAAAGAAGGGCTGATAATAAGCAATGGAAGCAAAAAGATCAAAAACGCCCATGTATTGCCAAGAGAACCATAAGTTCGAAAAAGATGTTGTACGCGATTTTCTTTAATTCAAGTGGGCCAGTCATTCAAGTGCCTTGTTCATCTGGTCATACAGTCACTGGCTGATTCTACAAGAATTCTGTACTGAAGAAAGTGAAAGAGCCTTACAATAAGAAACGACCAAGCAAAGGATGGTCAGGAGTCCACCTTTTACATGACAATGCCTCCTCTCATAAGTGTGAGGTTGTTAAGTCTTTTTTGGCTTCTGAAAAGGTGAAAGTTTTAATCTATCCACCTTATTCACCTGACCTGAGTCCCTGTGACTTCTTTTTATTTCCAAGGCTTAAGAAAATGCTTTCTGGAAATAAGTATACATCTAGAAGTTCTCTTGTCTGCACTATTTATCAGTGTCTCCAACAGATACCAAAAGAAGACTATTTATCTGCTTTTCGCGACTTGGTAAAAAGGTTACAAAAATGTGTTTCAGTAAAGGGGGAATACTTTGAAGGTTTGTAATAAAAGTATGTTTGATAAAACGTAGCACTGAAGTAATCTGAACCCAGTAACAAAACTTTTTGCAGGACCCTCATAAGGAACTTCACTGACTGCTTACAGAATCATTAGGTACTCATCACAAAAACATACCTATATAATTTTGACCCCCTTAAACCCAACTTTTATAAAGTAAAACTGGGGTTTACAGGGGTATACATTATTTTTCTTATTTCTTCTCAGACATAAATTGTGGGTACTCATTAGAACTGCCTCAGTGAGGTGGTTCTAACAAGTACCCACAATCTGTTTTGAGCACAAATATGAAAAAATGTCAGAATTTTTATCTGAAAACTTTCAGTTTTTGGTGGTGCAATTTTCAATATATTTGAATAGGCATGTTTTCGTAATGTGTAGAATATATCGATGTAGAGCCTCAACAGACACTGTGGCTTTGCTGCTGACCAGGATCTTTACTGTGTCCTAATGGTGCAACTTATATTTTTGATAAAAAAAAAAAAATGCTATCAGGAATTCTGTTTCTAACAGATTTTGAATACATTTACACATCTAACAAACAAAACTATAACACAGCTCCAGATAAATTGCTTATTTTGAAGAAAAAGTATTTTTTTTTTTCTTATTCCTTTGTGGGTACACATCAGAATTACCTCATCATGATAATTCACATTAGAATTACCTCATCATGGTAATTCAAACTAGTAACAGTGTTTTCAGAGAAAACAGATGTTCCCCAACCATGAATTATTTCTCCTGCTGTGACCTTGAAAATTAGGACAAGGTCACTAAAATCTAATAGTTCTTTGTTAGGTCTTATTAATATATCCATGAAAATCTGGTAAAAATTCAAGCACTGGTTCACAAGATATTGT
The DNA here is from genome assembly GCA_964016985.1 of Anodontia alba. Taxonomy (NCBI): domain Eukaryota; kingdom Metazoa; phylum Mollusca; class Bivalvia; order Lucinida; family Lucinidae; genus Anodontia; species Anodontia alba. The sequence goes on from OZ024834.1 coordinate 16,133,424, forward strand.
GCAGGAAAGAAAGGGCCATGCCAACACCAATGCCAACCCAAACGGGATCCGCACCAAATCAATACATTCCCCTCCCTATAGGTGGGTGGACATAATAAATACCCACAACATATGTTCTAACTTCTTGTAAGGAAAGAAGAAAACTTTATCTGGGTGTGCCACTTATCAAGAGCCATTAATGAAACAAAATGACAGACATGTACATACTCTACAAACTTCCTGTTAGTTTGAAATAGAAATTAACAAAAAATACAAACAATTAGCGTTTAGGTCTGCAAGTAACCATGGTCCTACTGAACCCAGACCTGCTCTGCCTTAGCAAACAGTGTAGATCCAGATCAGTTGGCTTCTTCAGAAGCCAAATGATCTGGATCTGCACTGTTTGTCATTAAGTATGTGAATATGTATAAACATCCTGGATCAAGTAATCTGATTCAGCATGGCAAGGGATAAGCACATACAATTAGCTTACAGGGAATGGCAATGTTTGTAAAGAATGAATCTTAGTTGAAAGATCTTGACTAAAAATGCATTTGGACGCAAATTTAATCAAAATTTTCTGAATAATTAGGAAGCTACTGAGGTTTGAAGAATTCAATACTGCTTTTATAGACAGCACCATTTTGAATATTTAATGATGATTTATGATATCCCAGGGCCTTAACTCTTTCACTGTCACAGGCAACAATAATAGGCTTTTGCAAACAGCATAGATACGCTGTTTGACATTCAGTCTTTCAACTTTACATATAAACGCCTTTCCAAACGATAATTTGTTAAAATAAAAAAAGCAGACGATAAATGTCGTCTGAAATTTGGCGTTGAAAGAGTTAATTTAATAGTTTACTGCTATAGAGCTGTGGAAATAGCTTCTCCTTTTGACATATACTGATTTTACTTGAAAAACTGCAGATTTCTGACAGAAAGATTTTATTCAATATTTTGTTATGTATATATATAGAACCTCATTAACTATTCAAAATGGTACATCCTTGATGAAAGTTTTGAAATCGTAATCATCATTCACTTCCTAAGTTTTTATCCCAGTTTGGTAAATTTGCTTCCAAATGTCTGTTTTGTCAAGCTCTTTCATCTAGGATTTATTTTTTCAGCAACCTTGTTCTTCCCTTAAATTTTACGGTTTCTTACTTGTGTTAAATGACATAAAATCCCTTTGATATCAATAAGCGGCAATGACAGGAAATGTACCTTCTGACATGTGAACACAATGAAGACTCATGTAGGATAATCAGTTTGAAAAAAAAAAACCCGATGTTTCTACTATTTTTGTTACATTCAAGGTAATTCATGTATTAGCCTTTGAATAGATTTTAACTATATGACTCTCTTTTTGCGAAGCTGCAATCAGGCTTAACTTCTGTAGATGTCAGTTTTTCTACACTTTGGTAATGTGTTTTTCTCCAGACATAACAATCTGATGTCAATATGACTTTAAATTATTGTATCTGAAATATATTCACACACACATGATGGATTCCTGTTCTGGAATTAATTAAAACTTTTCCTATAACCAATCAAACTGCATGAAATGTGTATAAAGATGCAGAGTTGGAATTAAAGAACAATAATTTACTTGAAAATGTAATAATAACAAACAAGATTTACAAGTAGCTAGATTCCTTATAAAGTGTTGAAACCCCTAGTCTTTGGACACCAACATAAAACAGCTTCCACAGGAAAAGCTGTTTGCATATTTGACAATATTAGTTTTACCCTAAGTACACCAAACAAGTTCGAGATAAGGTGTGTGTTTTTTTTTGTTTGTTTTTTTTGTCTAAAAAGTGTGGATTGGATATTTTTTCTTATTTCTCCATGAAAACATATATGTAGGTATTCATTAGAAGTGCCTCACTTAGGCACTTCTAATGATGAGTACCACAACATATGTATGACCATCTCCCTGAGGCATTTCGAATGAGTAACATATGTTTCTGTGGAGAAAGAAGAAAACTTTTTACCTGGACGCTCCTCTTATCTGCAGCTATGGCAGTAAAACGAGTCGTCAGAAGATATTTTTTTGCTGATTATGCACAAAAAACTTATCTTGTGGAAAGTCATTGGCATCAGCTTACAAGGACTACCCACAAAATTTTGCTGCAAAAATAACAAAAAAAAATATCCTGAGCCCAGTTGTTCAATGCGTCGTTAGCTTAACGAGCTCGTTAAGGGTCATTTCGTTAACTGTTTTAGCGGATTCAATATACAATAATCTGATATTTTTTGCTGAAAAAATGTGAGTAGCTTTTGCACTGCAAAATCTACTCACATTTTTTCAGCAAAAAATTTCAGCATATTTGCGTATCACTCGATGTAAATTTTAATGAATCGTTAACTAATGACGTCGTTAGCTTTGAACAACTGGGCCCAGAATTGTTACCTCAATTACCACCTCATCTCAAACTAAGCACTAACACAACCTTGTATATAACTCACCATGGGGAATGCTAATTTCTTGCTGATTTCAGCATAATCCTCATTTCTATCTTTAATCTGTGACTGTCCAGCAGCCAAATGAGCACAAACAAAACATATAGATGTAGAATTAATTAGAAAACGTATTGCAACTCCCCCTTTGTTTCCAGCTGCTCCACCTAGCCCCGTCTTTACCGTATCTATAGCAACGTCCCTGTAAAAGATACCATGGAAAAAGAATAAACATTTGATCACATCTGGCATGGATCCAGATACTGCATTTACCTTAAGTATTGAGACCTGAGCAAATAGTGTAGAATCAGATCAAAAACTGCAGAAAGCAGCATCTAATCAGGGTCTACACTGTTTGCTACTCATGTAGAAGTATTTTAGACCCATCAAAAGGTTGTTAAATGGATGTTCAAATGTATGGTAAGGAGATCAGATATCTGAATACTTATGGTAATAATGATAAGCAGACTATCCAGATGAGTATTTTTGTTATTTCTTCATGAAAACATTTTTTTCCCTCATCAGAGATGCCACAAGACTTACTTATTCACAGAATAGTGGTGTGTAAGATGTTGTTAAAAAAGAGTGTTCATTGTAAATTATGACACATATCCTTGCTTTTTATCAAATACAGAAAAAAAACGTGCAAATTCCATAAAGAATTTATGTCCCCCACCTTATTTTTATCTGAGCTGTTAAAAATGAGTAAGTTAACCAGAGGACCATTGGTTCTGTATCGCTTAACTTAGTACTGAAGCTAAAAATATGGAAAAAAAAGTAAATAAATAAAAAAAAATAGATCAAACTTCGGTGAAGTCGATGCCGCACCTGTTGCAATCACAAGATACCCACTGTCTATATACATCTGAGGTCAGTAAATGAAAAAGTTCAAAAATAAATTTAAAAATCATATCCAAACACATGCACTTCTGCAGACCCAGGAGAAAACATGTGCAAAGTTTCATAAAAGACCGGTTAATTGTATAAGAAATTGTAATCACATGGTACCCACTGTCTATACATCTGAGGTCAGAAAATGACAAAGTTCGAAAAGTACAAAAAAGTGACAAAAAATATGGCAAGGAGATTATATGAAAAGCACATGCACATCTTCAGACTATGGAGAAAACATGTGCAAAGTTGCAAAAAGATTAGTATAAAATTGTATGAGGAGTTGTGCTCATAAGGTACCCACTGTCTATATATTGAGGGTGAAAAATGACTAAGTTCACAATGTGGAAAAAAGTAAAAAAAAAAAATAATCTAACAATTACATCTAAACCACATGCACATCCTCACACCATGAAGAAAATGCATGCAGGGTTTTATAATAATCGGTACAAAACTGTAAGAGGAATTGCGCTCACAAGAGGTATCAGCTGTTTATATATAAAGGGTGAAAAATGACTAAGTTCACAATAAGGAAAAGTGACAAAAAATAATCTAACAATTATATCCAAACCACATGCACATCCTCATACCATGAAGAAAACACATGCAAAATTTCAAAACGATCGATACAAAACTGTAAGAGGAGTTGCGCTCACAAGAGGTACCCACTGCCTATATACTGAGGGTAAAAAATGACTAAGTTCACAATGTGGAAAAAAGTGACAAAAAATGTTCTAACAATTATACCCAAACCACATGCACATCCTCATACCATGAAGAAAACATATGCAAAGTTTCAAAATGGTCAGTACAAACTGTAAGAGGAGTTGCGCTCACAAGAGGTACCCACTGTCTATATACTGAAGGTGAAAAATGACTAAGTTCACAATGTGGAAAAAGTAACAAAAAAATGTTCTAAGTATTATACCCAAACCACATGCACATCCTCATACCATGAAGAAAACACATGCAAAGTTTCAAAACAATGAGTATAAAATTGTAAGAGGACTTGCGCTCACAAGAGGTACCCACTGTCTATATATTGAGGTGAAAAAATGACTAAGTTCACAATGTGGAAAAAGTGACAAAAAATAATCTAACAATTATATCCAAACCACATGCACATCTTCATACCATGTAGAAAACATATGCAAAGTTTCAAAATGATCGGTACAAAACTGTAGGAGGAGTTGTGCTCACAAGACACCCAGGGTAAATGTTGATGGAAAGAGGAACGGACGAACGGACGGACTGACGGAAACTTGCACGCCTAAGTCTCCCATCCTAAAGCAGGTGTGACAAAAAACATAATTTCAAGATTCCAAGAGCACATGTATATCCTCAGACCACAAGCAAAATGCCTGTAAAGTTTCAGAAGCATTTGCTTAAAGCTATGGGAGGAGTTGTGCTCACAAAGTACCTACAACTATATGCACTTCCATAGTACTGAATCATGAAAAAAGTCTATGTTAAAAGTTAAAATATGAAAAAAGTAAAAAAAAAAAGTAATTTCAAGATTCTGTAAAAAGCATATGCATATCTTCAGACTATGGTTAAAACATCTGTATAGTTTCAGTGTGAATGGTATAAAACTGTAGGAGGAGTTGAACTCACAAGGTACCTACACTTTCATAGTATTGAAGCATGAAAAAAAGTTAAAAATGTGAAAAATTTGAAAAAAATTATTTCAAGATTCTATAAAAAATAATATAATATTCTATAAAGAATGCATATCTTCAGACCATGGTTAAGATACCTTAGAAGTTTCAGAAGGTTTGGTATAAAACTGTAGGAGGAGTTGTGCTAACAAGGTTCCCACTGCAAACTCGGAACCAAGCAAGAAAGTCTAAGTTAAAAATGTGAAAAAAGTGAAAAAAAAAAAAAAAACTAGACAAAGTGCCCAGTGGGGCACTTTTAACCCCGACCAGCGCTACCGCCAGTTTTTAAAGAGCACAAAGTATGTAGCTTTGACTCTGGAGATGACAGTTATATGCTTTATGTGATAACATTGAAAAACTTCAACCACGCATAATATGAAGCCCTTGACCTCAAAGATCAGGCACAGGCGCAGGGATTGAGCTTAATAAAACTTTAGCCCTATAACTAACACCATATACTAGTGAAATCAATCAGTCTTTATAATATAAGCAAAAATGACATTTGTATGAAAAGTCTGTGACCTTGACTTAAAAGCCATGCCCCAGCTTGGGGATGGTGCTGAGAAAAACTTTAGACCTATATATACCATCATGCTTAATATTAATGAAACCAACAAAAGGGTCTTCATAATATAGCTATATAAATTTTAATGAAAATTTTAAGGTCACCTGCCTATTCAATGCCCTCTACATATCGGTAAAGTATCACAAAAATATCTTAAAGAATTTTTAGAGTTATTGCCAGCACAAGATTTAAATAACCAAGGGAGAAAACTGCAGAATGGAGTCAGAAAGTCATTCTTGAATGTGATATACCTACTCAATGTCCTATACATACTGATGAAGTATCATGAAAATATCTTAACATGTTTTAAAGTTATGGTTTGCACAAATTTTTTACAATTCTGGAGACAAGGGGAGATAACTCATGGACCAAGTCAGTTAGAGTTGTCTTTCTTGTACCTGACAGCCTACCAAATGCCCTCTACAACCTGACAGTTTCCTGAAAATAGCTCAAAGGGTAGTTAGGAGTTATGGGGTGCACAATAATGCATTTATGGACAGACAGATGGATAGATGGATGAATAGATGAATTCCATGCTGATAGCTATATCTCCTAAACCTCTCAGTAGGAGGATAATGAAATTCAACAAAAGGTCTTGATGGTAAAGCTATATAAACTTAGATGCAAATATTTTTACTTTTATATGAAATTTCTAAGTCTGTGACCTTGACCTCAAGGTCATACCCCGGGATGGGGATGATGCTGAGTAAAACTCTAGACCTATATCTACCAACATGTCAAATATAGATGAAATTCCTCAAAGGGTCTTGATGGTATAGCTATATAAACTTAAACATAAAAAACTTTGACTTTTTTATAAAGATTCTAAGTCTGTGACCTTGACCCCAAAGTCACCCCTGGGGTGGGGATGGTGCTGATAAAAACTTTAGACCTATATCTACCATCATCCCAAATATGAATGAAATCCATCTGTGGGTCTTCAAAATATGAGGTCTTATAAACTTTAACGCAAAAACTGACCCAAAGACAAAAATAAAGTATGAACAAATAATGCTTCAAAGGATGGACAGACAGACGAACAGATTTCTTGCTGATAGCTATATCTGCTCAACCATTCAGTTAGGGGATAATGAAATTTAATAAAAGGTCTTGATGATATGGCTATCTAAACTTAAACGCAAAAATTTTTACTTTTATATTAAACTTCTAAGTTCGTGACCTTGACCTCGGTCACACCCATGTGGGAATCATGCGGAGTAAGACGCTAGGCCAATATCTACCAACATGTCAAATATAAATGAAATTCCTCAAGGGTCTTGAAGATATGGCTATATAAACTTAAACGCAAAAAACTTTGACTTTTTTATGAAAATTCTGTCTGTGACCTTGACCCCAAGGTCACCCCCGGGGTGGGGATGGTGTTGATAAAAGCTTAAGACCTATATCTACCATCATGCCAAATATGAATGAAATCCATCAAAGGGTCTTCAAAATATGTGGTCTTATATACTTTAACGCAAAAACTTTGACCCTAAGACAAAAATAAAGTATAAACGAATAATACTTCAACCGACTTACGAGAGACAAACAGATTCCTTGCTGATAGCTATATCAGCTCAACCTTTCAGTTAGGGGATAATGAAATTTAATAAAAGGTCTTCATGATATGGCTATATAAACTTAAATGCAAAAATTTTTACTTTTATATGAAAATTCTAAGTTCGTGACCTTGACCTCGGTCACATCCAGGGTGGGGATCTACCGAGTAAGAAGCTAGGCCGATATCTACCAACATGTCAAATATAGATGAAATTCCTCAAGGGTCTTGATGATATTGCTATATAAACTTAAAACACAAAAAACTTTGACTTTTTTCACGAAAATTCTAAGTCCGTGACCTTGACCCCAAGGCCACCCCGGGGTGGGGATGGTGCCGATAAAAACTTTAGACCTATATCTACCATCATGCCATATATGAACGAAATCCATCAAAGGTTCTTCAAAATATGAGGTCTTATAAACATAACACAAAAACTTTGACCCTGTGACTTTTTTATGAAAATTCTAAGTCCGTGACCTTGACCCCAAGGTCACCCCCGGGGTGGAGATGGTGCTGATAAAAACTTTAGACCTATATCTATCATCATGCCAAATATGAACGAAATCCATCAAAGGATCTTCAAAATATGAGATTTTATAAACTTTAACGCAAAAACTTTGACCCTGTGACGGAAAGACGAACGAAAGAACGAACGAACGTACGTACGAACGAACGAACGGAAAAGCGAAAACTATATACCCCCACATACTTCTTATGTCGGGGGTATAATTAAGGTTCTGTAAAAGGCACATGCATATCTTCAGACAATGATTAAAACATCTGTAAAGTTTCAAAAGGATCGGTCCAAAACTGTAGGAGGAGTTGCGCTCACAAGGTACCTACTACAAACTCGGAACCATGCACCACGGAACCATGCAAAAAAGTCCAAGTTAAAAATGTGAAAAAAGTGGAAAAAAAAATGACTTAAGGATTCTGTAAAAAGCACATGCATATCTTCAGACCATGATTAAAACACCTATAAAGTCTCAAAAGAATCGGTCCAAAACTGTAGGAGGAGTTGCGCTCACAAGGTACCTACTACAAACTTGGAACCACACACCACGCATCACATACCACGGAAAGCCGAATACCATGTCCCCTCGCTTTTCTTCGAAAAGGTGGGGGACAATAACTGAATAAGATCAGCACCTGCATGTCCTTGCACTTATTTGATTCCTATCTCTCTGGATACTTGTGATGAGGGTCAATCAAAATATGCACAACCTTCCACTTTAAAATGCATTTTCTCTTTGTACCATGATTACATGCCTGGTGATCCTACAAAGGCTGGATTAAATTGTGTGTCCGAGTCAAGGGCATGTATGTTCGACTCATGGGTTAGTTTGAGTGGGGCAGTAAAATTCAATGTTTTGACATTATATAACAAAATATGACTGTCTAAATGGCTTTAACCCATAGTAGTCTGGAGACCCCTTAAAGAGTAATTGGCAAACAGTGCAGACCCAGATCAGACCCCACAGAATGCAGCATCTGATCAGGGTCTCCACTGTTTGCAAATAGTTTCCCCATTTTTCTCTAGGAATATCTAAATCTCATAGCCGGATGTACCTAAAATTGAAATTGGACTCTTCCAATATACAGTGTGGGAGAATCTATTCAGTCTAAAATGGGTTAATCTAAGAACGATGGCTGTGCTAAATAAATACTGTATCATCAAAATGTGATGGTGGTCAACAGGTAGCAGCATGAGATGCAAGGTTTTATGTAATGTGTATGACTCATAGGCAAACTATTCTATATGAAATAAAATGTTTTATTATCACAAATATGCCTATCAGTACTTTGACTTCAAGACTTGTTTTTGCCATACCATAAAAAAGTTTAAATATTTGTTAAACTGGACTTTTGGCTGAAGGTCTGCTAAAACCTCAGACAAGATAATTTTGCTTTAATATGGAACCTGGTAAGGTATTCTGGAAGATGGACAACTTACGGTATTAAGCTTTATAAGAATGAAAATTTCAGTCATATTGCAAATAAACCTGAGATGCCCAAAAGGGCCAGTATCTAATAGTGTGTTCTGCAAACTGACTGATTGTGTTGAGGTTTAATGACATGTCAACTCTTGTGGGTCATTTTGTGTCATCTCCCTGAGAAAGGGAGAAAAGAGATAGAAGAGAAAGTAGAAGAGATGAAAGAGAAGGACAGGGAAGAAAGAGGAACAGGAATGAAAGTGAAGAAACAGAAGAAATAAAAACATTCCCCCTCTACCTTACCTGCTACAAGGATAGCAGGCCTTGCCCAACTGTAAGCCAATATCAGTCGTATGCCCCCGTGACATAAGATACACGACACCGATACACAACACCTTTGCACCACATTAGAAACTATATTGCTACATGTGTATGTCAAATTAGTATAGAACTTACCGTATTATTGGAGCTAAGTGTGGGCGTATGAACACATACAACAACACACCAACCAGCTGTACTTTAGTCAGCAGCACATATTTATGGTCTCGAGATACCATATTTTGTAGATATTTCTCCCATTCTCGCGAATTAGTTTGACTGGAATGAAATAAGAGTAATATCTTTTATTTCCTTTTTTAAAATATACAGTTATGGTCAACAATTTATAACTGTCATCTTCATCCTGATGGATATAGAGGATCTTACATGAGTGGTCATTCAATATGAAATTTATGAAACGAGTTTGGGTAATTTCGGGGTATTTTGCGAGCCTTGGCGAGCAAAATACTGAAATTACCCAACGAGTGTCATAAATTTCATATTAAATGACCACAAATGTAAGATTCTGTTTATCACATGGCCTTCTAATGACAAAAAATGCACAAAATATATTAAGATAACAGCTTTCCATACCTAAGATAAACAACTCACTACCAAGGATTCAAAAGTACTACGCAACAAATATAGTTCGCATATTACTTGTTAAGTACCGAAAATAATTAGAAACAAGATAAATATGCCATTTATTACTTCATTAAACTGTAAGAATTGATGATGATTTTTATTTGAGCTAATATATATTTCATTTGAATAAATGTATTTAAAAATACATATTCCATTCAACGTCATTCAGCGAGTCAATACGTCACTGAGAATCAGTAGGGAAATCCCCCGAAGTCAGCTATTGTATTTAAAGGTCTTTGACCTAGATCAATACAGTTTATACAGTGGTTAATACACCTAAGTAAATGACAGATTTCAAGAACATAAAACATTTTAACTGTAGTTTGGATTTTAATTTGTCACACTTACTGACTGTCGGAGTCATGTTATCCTCCAATGCTTTTTTGGAGGAGGCGAATTATTTGTTCATTGACTGTTTGACATCAATGTCGAAAGTGCCTCTAAATATGTTGCTGGAAAACATCGAATTTTAACCACCATGAATATTTCTGGTAGCTGTGTCATTCGCATTGTGATTGTGGTGTGTCTTCCCCTTCCATCTGTCTGACATTTATCGTTCATCACAAAATCATCTCAAAATTGAGGGCAGGATCTGTTTCAAAAGTGAAAGTTGTATAGGCAACTCGGACACCATCTTGGTTGCTAACAAGAAGCGGAGTAATACGAATATTAATGAGGGTAATCAGGGTAACCAATGGGAAGCCTTACAGGAGTTATAACACGTGTGGTTATATGATTTTTATGACATGGGTTATTTCATTGAATAACTTCATGGTCATGTGATAATAAAAAAATATATATACAACAGGATGACATTTGAAATGTTTTGTTTTTTTTGTGTGTGTGTGTTTGTTTGTTTGTTGTTTTTATCCCATAGGAAACAAGCCTTGACATTTTGAATGAAATGTAAAGCCATATTTTTCTGTGGAAAATATGAAAAAAAATATCTGAAATATGATTTTCTGCTATTCAACTAAGAATTAATGATTACTTTGTATTTGCACTGATAATATGATATGAGCCATTATGTGAGAAAATGTACCTTAGGACGTATAAGCTCAGCAAAGACACATATCAGACTGCATATTCATGTAACCTGCTCATAACATTCCTGTTAGGGGTATCCAGGGCCCTGTTGTTCAAAGCATCATTAGCTTAACAAGCTCGTTAGTGGTCAAAATGTTAACTGTTCCAGTAAGTACAATATCTAATTCACAGGTATTTTTGCTGAAAAAAAATGTGTGTAGCTTTTGCAAATGCAAAAGCTACTCACATTTTTCAGCAAAAATATTAGCGTATAATCCATATTTAATGACCAAAGTTTTAACCATACGTTTACTAACAACATCATTAGTTTTGAACAACTGGGCCCAGATATTTTTTCTTTTTCATTCACAAAAACATATTTTGTGGGTACTCTTTACCTTGATGAGGTGCTTCTAATGAGTACCCATAACATACAAGGGATGATCAAAAAGTTCTCGGCCCCTGTACTTTGGGAATGACAAGGAACAGAAATTGTGCCATTACTTTTCAATATAATCTCCCTTTGCCTTGATGCACATTCTCGAATGCTATTACAGTTCGAATGGAAACCATTTTTCCATTTTTCGGACATATGGACGGGACAATGAAGTTGAAAAAGGGCCATAACTCCCATAATAATTTGTGGATTTTACCCTAAATCTAACTTGACCTATTTTTTTTTTGTATTATATATCTGTGCATAAAATACGAATCCAATACAGTAATCTTTTCAAAAGATATTGAATGGAAACAATTTTTTTCACATACGGATGAAGAGCGGTGATACTATAGGCAATGGCGGGGGCATCAAAACAGTTTGTGTGCCTATTTGTATAGTAGAGCTGGAAGTTTCTTGGTAAAACATATAACATGGAACTATCTGCAACAAGAAAGGTCAATAAGCAATGCTTATTAGATACCCCCTGATCAAAAAACCAAAACGTAATGGAGGAACAAATGTGAAAACGGTATACTCCCCCTAGTCCTCACTAACAAAGGGGGGTTGGGGGAGAGTTCAACCTTCAATCTCTTTTTTCAACCATAAAGTTTGATATTTTTCTTATTTCTTATTTTCTTATTTCTCCATAAAACCATGTTCAAAAGAAGATCTTTCTAATGAGTACTTGCCACATGTTTTGATGCAGAAATCAGAACAGATATTTACTAAGATAGCCCTCTTTTTATCTAGAGCTAGGATACTAAGGAAAACTTATGTTCACATTACCTAGCACTAACAATATTGCTTGCATTTAAATCCACCATTTCTTCAAAACCTATGGCAAATACATCTACAGGAATACTGAAGTCTATAGACTCATCAAACAGTTCTGAAAACATACAATAGATGATTATAGATATTATTGTTCAAAATATTAACCCATTTACATTGAGTGGACTCTTCTACCACAACTCTTTGGACCGGTCTATTTTCAATAAATGAGTGTCTGGTTAGTTTTTATTACTACTATATTTATAGAAATTTCTGTATTTAATGTAAACCATGTAGACCCCAATCAGATGCCGCATTCTGTGGCATCTGATCTGGGTCTGCACTGTTTGCTAATTACCCTTTTGGGGATGTATTTTGGGAGACAGATATGAACACCATAAGTAGTCTGGAGTCTTAAGGATATCAATCCTCCTCATTTATTATGGTCAGCTAAAATACTTATTTCAATACATTGAGAATTGCAATTAAAATTCCTTATGATGATAAATATGACCTGCTAACTATTATGGTAATATAGATATTTGGACCATATCTTTATTATACTTGACTTGTACTGTTAGCAATCAACAATGATCGTGATGTAATGTTACTGATCACAAATAATGAGGTCCTAAAAAATTTAACATAAAACTTTCAAATGGAAATTCTGTCCTTGACCTTGACAATGTCAAGAAGAGGGGTGGACGTGTTATATTTTTACCAATATCTATCATCATATCAAACATGGACAAAATCCATCAAAGGGCTTAGAAATAATGAGATCCAAAAAACTTCTAACTTAAAACTAAAACGAAAATTCTGTGTCTGTGACCTTGACCTTGCGGTCAAGTAGTGGGGGATGGTACTGTGTTAAATTTTAGACCAATATCTATCATATACCAATCATGAATGAAATCCATCAAAGGGTTTGAAAATAATGAGGTCCTAAAAAAATTAACGTTAAACTTAAACATTTGTGGACGTTGCCAACGCCAATGCCGACGCCGTGGATAGAACAGTGGCTTTTCTTGAGTGTTGTTCAAGCGAGCTAAAAATGAAATCCTTTTGCCTCAAGTTCATCAAAACCAGTGAATCAGTTCAATGAAGTTCCTTTGTAACTAGTCATTTATAATCATTTGCCCCCATATCTAGTGCCTTATCTCCCCTAAATTTTACTTTGCGGTTTTACAACCCTTTCAACTCTGTTTCAGCTGTATCTTTGGGCAGTGAAGGTCAAGATAATCTCACGCCACTGGTCAAAAACTGCTGTTCACCATATATGGAAGTATTTTCTTAGAATCTAAAGTCTGATCAGGGTATTCACTGTCTGTTTACAGGATCATTGCATCCTGTAGAATATAATACACTTCTAAGACCTAATTTAGACTGTATGGTGGCTGTGCAGGCTGATCAGTGCCGATGTTGTCTGCATAGACCCTAAAGACCCATTTTCACATAAAGTGTCTCACATATAGTACAAACATAGATTCTAAAGAGAATGACCCTTGAGAGCAATGAACAAACTCACAAAATTGAAAACAGCTGAAGCGCGAAGTTTTCTGGGCCAGACTAGCTAGATTTACTCAAGTTCCTAGTCAGCCTGTGTGGACATGCACATTATTGTTATCAAGTGTTGTTTGTATATGGTTAGCTTTTGAAATATTTCATGTAAATTATCTTACATATCTATAAATTTGGACATCTTTACCCAACGCACCTTTATCTAACATTCGAACTAGTTATTCCATTTGACACTTAATGATGTGTCTACAACCTGGCTGAATGGCAAACAGTGTAGACCCAGATCAAACTGCTCCTTTAGGAGCAGTCTGATCTGGGTCTACACTGTTTGCTAAGGATGATAGTTTGGTGTTTTACATGCCTTTCAACACTATTTAAGTCATACTGAGATGGTGGAAGGGTGATAATAAAAGGTTCTGTGAAATGAAGCTCTGTACAGTCATGAGCTGAATTCTACCTAAAGCAGGATTCAAACCTGGGACCTTGTGATATAAAGTCTGGCGTGCTAACAACTCGGCCACACAGATGCTTCTGTTAGCTCAGGAATGTCTGTCTCAATATTTAGAATTAATACAGTAGTTCATACGAAGTTACCTGGGTGTGCTGACTGCCTTATTTTTGGAGCATCTAGCAGCCAGTCTGTCATGGACTGATGTTTAAATGCTATACTTCGGAAATGTTTTCCTCCGTTCACATTCCATGTTCCAACAAACACTCGTAGAGTGCTGGTGTCAGTGAACTCTTTGTACTGATTTACTAGAGAATACAGGATCATGGGAGAGGCTGAAAGATACACAAAATAGTTTTTAGCCAATGCTTTAGATAAGCTGAGTATCAAGATGAAAATTTTTCGTATTTCTCCAGGAAAGCATATCTTGCGGATCCTCTTTAGTGAGACATTTCTAATGAGTACTCACAACATGCGTTTTCATGGCAAAAATAAGAAAACTGTCAATACAGACAACTCATTTTATACTGACACTCGATACAGTGGCAAAATTCGTTATAATGACAATTTGATTGTCACGGAACTTCCGCTTAAGAGATAACAATTAGTCACAAATTAGGCAAGAATATTGTATTCAATACTTTAAAGAAACATATGATTTGAATATTTGTTAGAATTGCCTCACTAAGGCGATTCTAACAAATATCCAAAGCATATGTTCTATGAGGAAATTAGAATAAAACAAGACCTTTCTTATATATCAATCTGCTCATTAAGTATTCTGTACAACAGCTAATTCATTTCAATGGCAACGTATTTGGGAACATATGCTGTCGTTGTAACAAGGGTTCAAAGTACATTTGTAGTTGAAAGCAGCCTCTGGTCATCTATAGTTATGTAACAAACTGTCCCAGTCATAAGGGTTGAGAGTACTATTATTACAAGGTACTGCATAGCTCCAGACAAGGGAAACTTTTGGAAGATAATTCTAGCAGATGATTTACATAAAATGTCAAGTCTTATTTTCTCTGCAAAAATAAATATATATGTATAAACTCAACAAAATAGTTAAAAGGGTCACCAGATTCATTTTCCCTTTGATTAACATTCAGATGCAACCCATCAGTTGTTAAAATTATTCTGTGGGCAAAACTGCTGTTTGCAAGCCCATTTCAATAAGCTCAATATGTTAGCCATATGTTCACCTAACAAAGTGTCAACGGCGCGAACATTGTCAGCCTAGAAACCAATCTGTTTCTGAGAAACATGGGAATTTTTGAAAAATGACTTTTTACCCCAAAATAATGTTTTTTCAGAAAATCTGAAATTTTCTATTTTTAGGAAAAACAATAATTTATGATTTACCCCAAACACAATCTTGCAAATTCCACTTTCTTAGGGGTAAAAGACACACAGATATGGCCAGAAAAAGAGGTCAATCCTTAAAAAGGCTAAAATTGTCTTGATGATTCCCAATAGACCGTGAATAATCTATAGACTGTACCTGTAGGAAAATGTGACTTTCTTGATTGAAATGAAAGCTTTCTCTATGATTTATTCACAGTCTGAAGTCAAGACCTTACTTATCATGTTCAAATGTCAATTTTCTATTTTTGGGTTAAAAGTAGCATTTTTTTTTTACAAATTTTGTAATGTAAAATTTTAATTTCAAAACTTGTTGGAAACACTCCTTTTCGGGTCCACTTTAAGAAACACTCAACAATATTTCACTATCTTCTGTGGTTTTGCCCACAGACTCGGTCAAAGTTTGCATATATGGAAAATTGCACTAACTAACCCTTATATTATTTTGTTGAGTATATGTCATTTCTGCTGTTGTGATTAATGTGTTAAGAGTTAAAATGCAGGGCCCAGTTGTTCAAAGCGTCGTTAGCTTAACGAGCTCGTTAAGGGTCATTTCGTTAACTGTTTTAGCAGATTCAATATACAATATTCTGATATTTTTTGCTGAAAAAAATGTGAGTAGCTTTTGCACTGCAAAAGCTACTCACATTTTTTCAGCAAAAATTTCAGCATATTTGCGTATCACTCGATGTAAATTTTAACGAATCGTTAACTAACGACGTCGTTAGCTTTGAACAACTGGGCCCTGTTTGCCAATATTCAGACATGGTTAAACTTACCAAACATTCCTTGAGTAGTGAGAAGTGCCCTAGCTTTATCTGCAAGTTCACCCCTCAACGTGCTACCTAGCAACAGAATATCAATGGCCTCTTGTTTACTGTTGTCAAGGAAGTTATTCTGGATTGTTCTAGTGGCAGTTCTTGCTGCATCTGATGCCTGTAAAAAAACAAAATCCTTTCATACTTTCTAACTACTATTATAACCCTAAGTATTGGGACAAATAGGCTTTAGCAAACAGTGTAGACCCTGATCAGATGCCACAGAATGTGGCATCTGATCAGGGTCTACTCTGTTTGCCACCTATCCAGCAGTATTTTTAGACACATCAACAAGTAGTAAAATGGTCATGTCCAAGTTACAGGACAAGTATGGCAAAAGGTCAGAGCATCTGTTAAGGAGGAGTATTTGGTGATAATTCTAAGATAATTTTCTCCAGTTCTCCATAAAGAACATGTTAACGGTACTCATTACCCAGACACTGCTAATGAGCACAGGCTGACCAAATTGACCAATCACTTTGATCTTTGGGTTATAATATTCGTAAGTATACATTTACTGCATAAACAGGCATTACCTATAGAAGTGAGCAAAAGCCTGCGCCCAGTTGTTCAAAGCGTCGTTAGCTTAACAAGCTCGTTAATGGTCATTTCGTTAACTGTTTTAGCGTATTCAATATACAATATTCTGATATTTTTTGCTGAAAAAATGTGAGTAGCTTTTGCACTGCAAAAGCTACTCACATTTTTTCAGCAAAAAATTTCAGCATATTTGCGTAACACTCGATGTAAATTTTAACGAATCGTTAACTAACGACGTCGTTAGCTTTGAACAACTGGGCCCTGATTCACATAGAATGCAAGACTTTTGGACAATCATGCCTAAACTGTACACTGGATGTATCTTTATGAACATTATGTAAATAAGATATTTATCCTCTTATTTAATAGACTCACCTTTGATCTGCCCCCTCCTAGAGCACCTGTTCCTGCATAGATCTTGCTGATATGGTCCCCATTGAGTGTCCAAATCTGTTTATAGATCTCTGTAAATCTCGAGACCATCTGAGGTTTACCAGATAATCCTAGGCTAGCTAACTGACGCTGTAATATCTGAAAAATACCACCTAATACATGTATGCTCGTAATATAACTATATAAACCAAATGCGAGCTTATGTCATAATTACGGGGAAGTGGTGCACTTTCAGGACAGGCAATTCTGTCATCTCCCTTTTGAAATGGGGTAGACTGTATTGTCTCCCTTTTGAAATGGGGCCCACTTTAAAAGGAAAACTTTGTTTCCCTTGAGAGCGAATTCTTTCCTTTTAAAGTAGACCACTCTCAGATGTTTTCTTGTTTTTTTTGTTTTTTTGTTGTTGTTTTTTTGCCTCCTGAATGTATATCATTTCCCCTTAACCCACTTATGATGAGTCATCTCTTCTACCTTAACTCTTCGGACAGGTTCATTTCAATATATGGAGTGTCTGGTTAGTTTTTGTTGTTACCATGTATTATAGACAGTCCTGTCCTATATGCAAACTGTAGACCCTGATCAGATGCCAAGATCTGTGGCATCTGACCTGAGTCTACACTGTTTGCCAATATCCTGTTTATGGGATGCTAGGCATAAATGGGCCAAACAATGTGTAATATTAGTACATATATCTTAACAACATCAACTTTAAAACTCTGGAATCTTGTAATGCAAATTTTTACAAGAATAGATACTTACATCAAATTATTAGGGAAAAAAGATCACGACAAAATCAGATTTTTTTCTGTATATTCAAAATATTTTAAAGTATTAAAAGAAAATACCTAAACTAGCTCATACTAAGGCTAAAGACACAGATCTAATAAGCATAAATAAAAGTACTATGAATTTGCTTACAAACATTTCCTTAACCCATTTTAGTCTGGAGACACCCAAAAGGGTAACTGGCAAACAGTGCAGACCTAGATCAGATGCCACAGTGTGGGATATCTGATCAGGGTCTTCACTGTTTGCAAAAAGTTGAGCCATTTTTCTCTAGGAATATCTAAATCACATAGCATGACATACCTAAAATTGAAATTGGACTCTTTCAATATACAGGAGGGAGGATTTTATTCAAACTAAAGTAAGTTAAACGAATCCCTCTGACGGTCTTAAATTGCAGAAAATATTATCAAAGAGATCAATATTTGAAGAAGCATGAGTCCTTGGGATATTTGAACAAACAATGTTAAAAATAAATACATATTCATAGCTTTAGATAAGATTCTATTTTTTTTTTTTCAACCATAAAGTATCAGTACAGTAAAATTTCAGTGAGTCAAACACCAATGGTTTGTTTACCATGGCTTGTTCGAACTGGTTTTTGAATCTCTAGGAAATTCTTTTGATAGCTCAAGAAAGGGAAATTTTCTTATTTTATCATGGCAAGTTATGTTGTGTGTACTCATTAGAATTGCCTCACTGAGGCAATTCTAATGAGTACATACAACATACAATTATTTTAAAGAAGATTGCAAATTATCCCCATCTGACTCCTGAACTAGAGCTATGATTAACCCTCAGTGGCTCAAACTAACTATGTCTAGAACATTTCCATGGTCCGAAAGATGATTAAGCCATTGAAGTTTGACCGTATTTTTTTTTTTTCTTCTTATTTTTCACAATAATGTATGCCGTATGTACTCATTGATATTGCTTCAATGAAGTGATTCCAATGAATACCTACAACATGTTTTCTTGAAGAAGTAAGGAAAGTATTTATCCCGATACTCCTCTTATCCAGAGGTATGACATACAAGTGCAATGTGTGTGAAATCTGATATAATTGCTTAATACTTAGCATGCTGGAAAATTGTCAGCAGATGGCATATTGAAATATTTTTCTTATTTTTCCCAGAAACATGTTTTGACATTTCAAGCAAATTGTCTCAATTAGCTGAATTAGCCCAGAGAGTGGTAAAGGTTATAGTATTGATGCATAGTGTGCTAGAAAAACTGCGAAGTGAAAATCAGTTCAGACTTGCACTCATGTACTGGGTGAGTTTGAGTTTTTATGGCCCAGTCAACACTATTAAGGTCATGTAGAGCCTGTCAGTTTACCTAACCACACTTTTTCTGGGCAGGCTTAGTTCTCTAAGTGGTTAACCAGTACTTGTACACATTCTTTCGCCAGAAACTGACAACTGCCCTTTTTGAATCAGCAAAGGGGAAGACTCACAGCAGAAAATATTTCATGATCAATCTCCACGAAAGAATGTTGCTGTACCTGGCAGGGATCGAACCTGTGACCCCCTGATCACCAGTCAGACATGCATCAATCTGAGCAACCGGGGCTGGCATGTACTGGGTGATTAAATATGGACCTGGGCCCAGTTGTTCAAAGCTAATGACATTGTTAGTTAATGATTCATTAAAATTTACATCCAGTGATATGCAAATATGCTGAAATGTTTTGCTGAAAAAATGTGAGTAGCTTTAGCACTGCAAAAGCTACTCACATTTTTTTCAGCAAAAAATATCAGAATATTGTATACTGAATCCGCTAAAACAGTTAACAAAATGACATTTAACGAGCTAACAATGCTTTGAACAACTGGGCCCTGATGTGTAAATTAAGAAATACCTCTAGACCAAGAAGGCTTTGGACTGCATTTGTTCTGTCAAGACAATCCAGACAGTTGGTTCTCACTGTCCCTGTCTGGTACCTAGTTGAGAAGAAACAATTCTTACAAGATTTTGTCATAATAAACAACAACCTCTTTATAACACTATTACTGGGATCCTCCCACAGGAGGAAATTTTATCCCTAAACAATACTCTAAATGATAAAGCTAGTAAACACTTCCATGTCATAGTTATTTCCCCTAAAACACAATCTGATGACTCCCTGTTGGCCAATTACTATAGTTATAACATCCTATGCTGTGACATCAGTAATGATAACATTCAAAAAATATATAGGCAATTATTGAAATATATGACTCAATAATGATACACAGCAAGGTTGTTATAATATGGTCCCTTATAACGTGGAAACCGTTATAATGTGGTTGGTCTGTGGCTCCCAATTTTTTTTCCCCCAATTTTGAAAGCTTTTCCCAAAACTCAGCAGTCAAGAAATCATAAGCCATGACCACTTGCCGATTTACACATTCTGTTTTACCAAAGTTGTCATTAGTACATGTATTTGTCTTTAGGCTATTTCAGAGCGCTTAACACGTGTCATTTTTTTTTTCATTCATCTACCTGTAGCTGTCAACCAGCTTTGATCATGCTGCATTACTGGTAAATGTGCTTGTGTCATTTATGAATGAAACATGAGCAAAGCAAAGAATGCCAAAAAGTGCTTTGATGTTATCCTAGGTTGTGAACACATTTAACTGATACATAGATGAGCCCTAATTTGTCTGAAAAAAAAAATGCCCAAAGTGTAAAGCATAACTCTTTTTAGCATCCAATCAAGCACATGCCTTCAGTACAGGTAAATGCATCAGCAATAATTATAAAGCGCTAATACACTGATTCCTGGCATTTCAGTACATTCTGGTCTCCTACTCTTCTCTGCTGGTCTTTCCGTTTCAACTGACAGTGAGGATGAATTTATTTATTTACTCTGAAAAGAATTGGGCTTCTTGGGTGTAAAAGAAGAACTGACTAGCTTTCTTCACCAAATAAAGTTATTTATGTGTAACAATTCATATGAAACAATTTTTTTTCATCGGATTGTGTGAGGACTGAGTTTGACCGCTATAATATGTGATCATTTATAACGTGGTCAGCTGCCTTGGACCCAACTGACTGTGTTATAACGGCGTTGCAGTGTACCAGTAAATGTTATATTTAATTTCAACATGTCTATTTTAATGGGAAACCATAGTTCCAGATATAGTGATATTGTTAGTGATATTTTGTTATTTTTGCAGAAGTATTCGGACACAGTATTTCTAAAATTTGAACAAGACAATTTTACTACAGTCATATCTTGATACTTCTAATTTGCAGGGACAGCATGATTTGAATTTCCCATACTTGGAATGTTCAAAATTGGTAATTTTCGGACATGTCCTAAATTTTGCCTTCGGCACCGTTGTTAGACCAGATCTGCATTTTAGTCACATATACAGAAATTCTGTTTAAGCATTAAAATGATCAGCAACTAAATTCCGATCGCATCTTCCTTTATGTTTGACAGACCTACGTCAAGCAGAAAAAGAACTTGCAGTTTTATTGATACCCATCAACAATAGAGAAAACGAAAACAAGTATTTTTTTACTGATGAATTAATATACAAGTACAAACGTGGAGCAGATGGTGAGAATCTCTAACCTACTGCAAAAAAAAAAAACAAAAAAAAAACAACAAAAAAAAAAACAGGCTGCTCCAGATCTAAGATCTGTGTCACATTTTGCTATTTCCACTTTCACTCTCCAGTTTTTAAATTCTCGGAAAGACGGTCTATTTTCAGTTTTCAGAATCATTATTTTTGACGTATAACCGCATGGACACATATAAATCTTCCATTTAGCTTTATTAATGCTTTTAGTTTCTATCTCTTGAACACATCAAATAAGAGTATCATTATCAATGACATGTATTAAAGACACCATACTCAATAAAGGATGGTCAGCTGTTTGAGCAAACAGTTAATCTGGTATAAATTTCTTGTTAACACTAAAGCGATATGCCTGCAGTCATTCAAGTGTGGAGCAATTGATGTCACTGCACTGGCGTCGCACAAAGAAAACTAGATCATCATACGTGACCCTGATGTGCAAACAGACTTCGAATTGAGTGGCGGGTTTTCATAGGAATTTCTTTGATCGACACCAAAGATTTTATTAGAAAAACTGAATTTTTTGAATAATCGAAATTTGAAATATCAGTAAGATTTTTACAATGAATAGTGGCATTAATCATTGGGACCATGAGTGATCTTTGAAAGCTCCAGTAGTTTTGAAAAACAGGCATTTGAATCACTGAGGTTCTACTGTACTTGTTAACGTGTCTAAAATTCACTGGCAAACAGTGCAGATCCAGATCAGATGCCACATTCTGCCATACACTGTTTGCTCAGTTATATGTATACAAACATTAACTCACTTTTTTGCATCATCTTGCTCACTGTAGAAAAACTCAAAGTTGTTGAGATATTTCATCAGCTGACTCTTAAGTTTCTCCAGGTTCTTGAAGTTACCTCCCCTACACTCAGAATGGTAGTCAAAGTGGATCAATGGAATGTCTAGTGCGAATACTGAAGCTCTGTGGTGATTCTGCAGAAAAATATTTGTGACATTGTTCAAATAAAATCAACTGAACCTTTCACCCCTAAGTTTTTGAAATGGGTTCTTCCATCACTCTGTACACAACTATTGTTCACCCCTTACAACCTATGACATGTCGATGATGCTACGTATTGTCATCAGTAACTAGTTCCACGGAATCCTGCTGAACTAATTAGGGTTTTATGAAATTCAGAATATTTATTTAGTGTGCAAAATTCTTTGTCATAGGGACTGTCTGATTTAAAAAAATTGGGCTTTGGAAATGCAACGGATATGCAGACACTTCGACCATCCATGCTGATATACAGTAATGCTAATAATAGAATAATGGAAGCATAATTGGTAAAAATATCCACAGCAACTAGAATATGTATTAGGTTTGCATTTCCAGTAATATACAGTACTAAAATGGACATGTTTGGTCCACATATTAAATTTTTGCTGCATTATGCAACCTTTGTGATTTTGCCATAAATTACATATGTTAGTCATAGCTATGTTGATGATGTAGGTTGTTGGCCCTGTTGTTGCTAATAGGTTGAGTCAAAAATCAATAACAGAATGGCAAACAGTGTAGACCCAGATGAGACTGCTCATTATGAGCCATGGCTCATTATTAGCCATCTCATCTGGATCTACACTGTTTGCAAAGGGTTCTGTTCTGGTCTGTAGATGAAAAGATTAAGGGGTCTAGATACACTTGGTGCATTTTCCGCCATATTTTTTTTACAAAAGAGCCAACTTTTGTGACTTCCTGTTTGCTTTGCTGCACAACAAGCCCCTTCTGAAAAGTGGTCTACTCTAAAAGGAAAGAGTTTGCTCCCCTTGGAGAAGGTTGATCATGCATCTTGTAGACACTGATAAACTAAAAAGGATCACATCTGGAACAAGTCTCAGGTACATCTGAAATGAGATGTATCATATTTATAAGTATTTGGACAGGCACGCTTGAGCAAACACTGTTTCTTTGTGTTGAGATTTTACGGCCAAGCCAACCCACTGGGGTCATGTCGAGCTCAGTCAGTTTTACCAAACCACACTTTTACTGGACAGGCTTAGTCCTCTAAGCAGTAAACCAGTATTGTGCACATTCTTTCACCAGAAACTGACCACTGCCCTTCTTGAATCGGCAGAAGGGAGAGAATGACCATAGAAAATATTTCATGATCAATCTCCATGAAAGGAAGTTGCTGTCACAGAGGGGGTCGAACCAGCTACCTCCTGATCACCAGTCGGACGGGCATCTAACTGAGGCACCAAGGTCAGCCCAGAGCAAACGGTGTAGAGCCAGATTCTGTGGCACCTGATCTGGTTCTACACTATTTGCTTAGGCCTGTCAATTGGAATACTTAGGGTAAAAATAGGGTTAATGGGTTCCACTGTGTGTTGTGCTTTATTAACCTGTTTAAATTGAGTAGACTCTTCTACCACAACTCTTTGGTCCGGTCTATTTCCAACAGCATGGGTCTGGTTAGTTTTTATTATTACTATGTTTTATAGAAATTCCTGTATTTAATGCAAACAGTGCAGACCCAGATCAGATGCCGCATTCTGCGGCATCTGATCTGGGTCTGCACTGTTTGCCAAATACCCTTTTGGGGTCTCCAGACTAAAATTGGTTAAAATTCAACAAGATGTCAGTTTAAAATCTTGATGCTTACATGGAAGGCCTGGCTGAGCATGTGTTCCCCTTCTTTTGTACCAAGTAGATTTACCATCACTTGTTCACCATACTTTTGTTTTATTGAACCCAAGTGTCTTTCAAAAGCTGGTGCTGAAGCCTCATACCCTCGGGACATCTTCACCTTGTGGGAACCAACCTAAAATCAGAGAAAGTTGATATTAGAATAATTCTACCACCTTGACCACTCTCTGGGCTAATTTTAGTTCGGAGTTTAAAGGCCTGGTCAACACTATTAAGGTCATGTTGAGCCGATCAATTTACCTAACCACACTTTTCCTGGGCAGGCTTAGTCCTCTTAGCGTTAACCAGAACTTGTGCCCATTCTTTTGCCAGAAACTGACAACTGCCCTTCTTGAATCAGAGGGAGAGATAGACCATAGAAAATATTCTCTGGGCTAATTCGGCAGATGCAAACTGATGATACACTACAACCTCTTTATAACACGTTTCGTTATAACACGGTTTTGGATATAACACGGTTCAAAGATGGATCCCAAAAATGTATATATTGAAAAATGACCATAAATGGTCATTTTTCAATATAATCTATACATTTTTGTTTGGATATAACATGGTTGTTTAACTAACACGGTTTATACTATGGATCCCATCAATAGTGTTATAAAGGGGTTGTGGTGTATTTTTCTGAGTTTTCTAGAAATTGAGACAATTTGCATGACATGTCAAATTCTGTTTTCTGGCAAAAAAAACAGAAAAATATTTCAACATGTCGTCAGTTGATAATATAACCCAGCATGTTAAGTGTTAATGGTCTAATTGAAAAAGCAGCCTGAACAGAATAGTTTAGAAAAAAATCATTTGAAGTACCATAATATATGTAGTCTCTTTTTGATAGAATAGCTCAACAGAAAAGATTTTTATGTAGTTGATGATGGTGATTTGGTGTTTTACATCCCTTTCAACATAATTTAAGTCATATTGAGATGACAGAAGGGTGATAATGAAAGGCTGTGTAATGAAGTGCTATACAGTCTTGAGTTGAATTCCACCTCCAGCGTGATTCAAACCAGATACCCTGTGATCTGAAATCAGGATTGCTAGCCACTGGGCCACCTGGACTCTTCACTGTTATAGGGATCAAACATGGTTTTTCATCCATTAACATTCTCCAGGTCCCGTGGGAAGTGTTGAAAACCGAGGCCGCGGTTTTCAACACCTCCCAAGGTAATGCACTGAAAAAGCATTTTTGATTGCTATTATTGCATAAAAACTGAAAACATTTGCTACATTTCACATTATTTCTTGCACTATTTTGTTTCGCCTTTTCACCGATGTCTCATGAATGCAATTTCCACAGACTATGCTCGTTCTAGGGCCAGGCAGTATATATCTGGTAACGGCAACAAATCATATTGAAAGTTGTGTAGCTGTGCATTAACAGCGTGTGAATTGCCTTGTTAATACACAGCTTTTCGCTGGTTAATGCACGGCTGTTAATAATGTGCAACACTGCTTTTCATGCAATAATATGTAGTGATGTTTTCTTTCCATTATCTTATTACTTTATTTGGCACTTGTTTATTTAGATCACACTTTTGCATTAATTTGACATTAAGAGGGAAACTCATGTGCTGTTTCAATGGTTTTAAAAAAAATATGTAACTAGAGGCCCTTAGGGTCAAAAATCATTCACCTGGACCAACTTGCCCAACTGCCATCTTGAAGTCCCCATCAGAACAAATTTTAGCTATTTTTTATCTACAAGTCATCCTGATACTTCCTATCAAATGTTAAGTCAATAGAGGGTCAAAATAGATTTTCAAGATGGTTGCTTTGGTGGCCATCTTGGATTTCCAATATGAACAATTCTATAAATCACCACAATCCCTTCTACGAAATTTCCAGTCAATTGGACTTTCGGTTCCAGAGAAGAAGTTCAAAATAGATATTCAAGATGGCAGCCGTGGCAGCCAACACTGATTTCTGATAGAAACCATTTCAACTATTTTTGATCCACAAGTCACCTTGATACTTTCTATCATGTTTCGAGTCAACTGGCATTTCCATTCAGGAGAAGAAGTTTAAAATAGATTTTCAAGAGGTGGCCATCTTGGATTTTGGATCAGAACAATTTTAGCAATTTTTTATCTACAAATCGCTATGGTACTTCCTATCAAGTTTCGAGTCAATTGGCCTTTTGGTTCAGGAGATGTTCAAACCAGATTTTCAAGATAGTGGCCCTGGCGGCCATTTTGGATTCTGCATTGGAATGATTTTCATTATTTTTTATCTACAAGTCACCCTGATATTTCCTACCAAGTTTTGAGTCAATTGGCCTTTGGAGTCGGGAGAAGTAGTTGAAAATAGATTTTCAAGATGGCAGAGGTGGGGGCCATCTTGGATTTCTGACTGGAACAATTTTAGCAATTTTTGATTAACAATGCAAGTTGCCCCGATACGTCCTACCAAGTTTCAAGCCAACTGACATTTCCGATTCAGGAGAAGAAGTTCAAAATAGAATTTCAAGATGGTGGCCACATTGGATTTCTGACTGGAACAAGCTATTTTTTACCTACTAATTGCACTGATATTTCCTAGCAAGTTTCGAGTCAATTGTCAATTCAGTTCCGGAAAAGAAGTTAAAAATAGATTTTAAAGATGGCCACCATGGCGGCCATTTTAGATTTCTAATCAGAACCACTTTAGCTATTTCTGATCTACAAGTTGCCCTGATACTTCCCATCAAGTTTCAAGTCAACTGGCCTTTCAGTTCCAGAGAAGAAGTTCAAAATAGATTTTCAAGATGGAGGCCATGGCAGCCATCATGGATTTTGGATCTTAACGATGTTAGCTCTTTTTGATCTGCATGTGGCCCCGATATTTCCTAGCAAGTTTGTAGTCAGTTGGCCTTTCGGTTACAGAGAAGAAGTTCAAAATAGATTTTCAAGATGGTGGCCATCTTGGATTTCGGATTTGAACGATTTTAGCTATTTTTGATCTACGAGTCACCCTGATGCTTCCAACCAAGTTTCAAGTTAATTGGCCTTTTGGTGAGCTAATAATAAAAATACGTATACTATTTTACTAAATCAGCCATCTGTTCATAGTAACTTGTTTGTGTTGCAGGTGCCAGAGTCTGGCAAAAACTGCATCATATTTTAACCCTTGTCATGCTGAATAAATTAAGATGCCATGCCCACTTCCATTTTTCAGCCAATCAGATAATTTGATCCAGGTTGTTGATATAAATTTGCATACTTAATAGCAAACAGAGGAGATCCAGATCAGTTGGCTTCTTCAGAAGCCAACTGATCTGGATCTGCACTGTTTGCAAGGTAGGACATATCCGTATTCAAATTTCTGCATCAGCTTAAATCCAGAAGTTTATTCTTACACACTCCCAAGCTACCCTCTATGTTAAGCCCTGATATTTTATTGGTTATGTGTGAAACTTTCTCTCAAATCACACTTTTCTGTATCTCTGGCTTGTGAGACAATTTCTCCCAAGTCACCCTTGTTTTAATCATTTGTTTGTTGTCATTTTCATATTTTTTTTTTTATTTTTACACTTCAGCAGTTCTTAAATAAACCATTTGAAATACATACATGGTGTTAGAGTAATTTATTAGTCATTTTAACTAAAACAGAATTGTGTTAGTAGTATAACAGTCAGCAATAGTCAAATAATTAAACTGCATGTAACTCGTTTTGACACAATAAAAGGCTATTAAAATAACAACATGTAAGTTGGAAGTTATTAAATTAACAATTCTTATTAACCCAACAATTCTTATTAACTGTCACATTCAATTTATAAATGGTAGAACACCATGCAAAAGCAGTCTGTCTGGGTCTGATTTTATCAGACAAGCTGGTGTATGAAGTTTTAGGACATTTATCACATAACCGTCAAGTTATTCAGAGAAATAACCCATGTCATAAATATCATATAACCACACGTTATAACACCTGCAAGGCTTCCCATTGGTTAGCCTAATTACCCTCATTAATATTTGTATTACTTCGCTTATTGATGGTGTCTACATTCATCGATACAACTTTCACATTTGGAAGAGATCCTGCCTTCAATTTTGAGATGATTTTGAGATGAACGATAAATGTCAGACCGATGGAGGGGGAAGACACAAAACAATCACAATGTGAATAACACGGCTACCAGAAATATTTATGGTGTTAAAATCTGATGTTTTCCGGCAACAGATTTGGAGGCAATTTCAATTCCGATATCGTCAAACCGTCAATGAAAAAAATTTCACCTTCAAAAAAGCATTGGCGGATGACATGACTCGGACAGTCAATAAATGTGTCAAATTAAAAATCCAAACTACAGTTAAAATGTTTATAGTCTTGAAATCTGTCATTTACTTGAGTGTATCAACCACCGTATAAACTGTATTGATCAAGGTCATTGACCTTTAAATATGACAGATGACTGTGGGGGATTTCCCTACTGATTCTCAGTGACCTGTTGACTTGCTGAATGACGTTGTTCAATGGAATATTTAGTTTTGAATTGATTTATTCAAATGAAATATTTATTAGCTCAAATAAAAATCATCATTATTTCCTACAATTTAACCAAGTAATAAACGGCATATTTATCTTGTTTCTAGTTATTTTCGGTACTTATCAAATAATATGTGAACTATTTTTGTTGCGTAGTACTACTGAATCCTTGGTAGTGGGTTGTTCTGCTTAGCTATGGAAAGCAGTTATCTTTGAAAATATATTTTGTGCATTTTTTGTCATCGGAAGGGCCATGTGATAAACAAAATCTTACATTCATGGTCATTTAATATGAAATTTATGAAACTCATTGGGTAGTTTCGGTATTTTGCTCGCCAAGGCTCGTAAATACCGAAATTACCCAAACTTGTTTCATAAATTTCATATTAAATGACCTAGAATGTAAGATCCTCTATTTGTCATATTTGGTAGAGCTCAAATTTACTGTAACTAACTCATCATTTTCACCATTGTGGCTTACAATCTACTATCATCACACAGCCCACTTCTCCAGGTAAGTATGTAAAGGGCCTTTATGCAATTTGCAGATAACACATAGGATTCATACAGGCTGATCAGAGCCTTTCTTGTCCACTTACAGAATTAATGGATACTGTTGTATAATGTCAATGAACAGTGAATGCCCAGATCACACCTCACAGATGTGCAAACTGATCTGGCCTTTGCGATTCGCTAGGCACAAGGGCCTTTTTTTATGTAAAAGTATGTTTTGAATTCGTCATATGCAGGGCACTGAAGGCCCTGACCAACCTGCACAGTGTTTTATCACTCAGTATAGCTCTAGATAAATGTTGATATTTTCTCTCATGAAAACATACGTTATGGATATTCATTAGAGGTTCCTTGCCGAGGCGCTTCTAATGAGTACCCAGAATGTATATTTTTTGTAGAAACATAAGAAAGATATTTTAACGAGATACCCCGGCTTATCTACAACTAAGGATCAGAGCCGTTGTTGTTCACTCATAAGATTATCAGACACTGCTGAATGTATCCGAGGACAACAAAGATCCTGATAAGTATGTGTCAATATGGAATATGATCTGGAGACATCTGTTCGTATGATATGGTTCCAATGAAGATGATAGGTCAAGTTAAGGCACTTTTTTCAACCGATAAATGCTAATATTTTTCTTATTTCTTAACAAAAACATACGTCGTGGGTGCTCATTAGAAGCGCCTCGCTGAGGCGCTTCTAATGAGCACCCACAACACATATTTAAGTGTAGAAAAAAGAAAAAAATATTATGTGGATACCCCCTCCTATCTGGGGATTTGGATGAAAATTTGAAAGATTTTCCTATAGCAAGTTACATGCATTTGTTAAATTTTGTTATCAAATAGTAAAATTGTCATACCTGTAATTCCTGTATTAAAATAAATCTGGAGCTATATACAAGTATAAAATGAACCGTTACCACTCTCTTGGCAAATTCAGCAAACAACAAATTGATGCCACTTTTCTTATTTTTCCCAGAAAAAAGGCTTTGACATTTTTATGCAAATTGTCTCCTATTTGCATGATGTGTCATTGCCTATTTTCTGGCTAAAAAGAGAAAAATATTTCCAAATGTTGTCTGCAGAAATTTTTAGTGCAAAGTGTTAAGACATGTTTATCAGCTCCGAAATAAAATTTTGTTTACTGTAGATAAGGTGATTTTTCCCATCAAAGTACTGATTTTTTCTTATTTTTCCAAGAAAATGTATGCTGTGCTTTTAAAGAGAACTCAAAAAGTATGTTTCATGGAGACATAAAAATTAATTACCTGGGCCTACTTGTTCAAAGAATTGTTAGCTTATTGAGCTCATTAATAACAAACTCGTTATCTATTGTAGCAAAGGTATTTTCAAATACATTGATATTTTTGCTGCAAAAATGTGAGTAGCTTTTGCATTGCAAACACATTTTTTCAGCAAAAAATATCAATGTATTTGCTATATTTCAAGGTAGAAATTTTACTGTTAAGTTAGCTAACAACTTTGGTAAGTTTTGAACAGCTGGGCCCAGGATGCCCCTTTTATCTAGCACTTTGTTGCAGCATGTGTGCTGGCTTTAGTAGTTTCGATAGCTCCAGATAAGGCACTTTTTCTGACCAAAAGTTATTGACATTTTTCTTTTCCTCCACAAAAACATATATTGTTGGTACTCATAAGAAGCACCTCAGTGAGGTGCTTCTAATGAGTTTTTCGTGGAGAAGAAAAACATTTTTCTAATACCCTCTCTTATCTGAAGCTATGATTTCATAATTATACACATGCTTGTGCTGAATTAATTATGACACAAGATAAGCCCTAAACTTGGGAAGAGAAGATATTTTTCTCATTCTTTCAAAAAATTATATAAATATAGGGATACCCAAGAAAAGCCACAGCTACAAAGCATAGAAATGTTTTCCATAATTGTCACCTCATTAATTTTGTCAGATTATCTGAAATTTTGCCCAAAAGTATGAGTAAGAGACTGCAAAATGTCATATGTACTAAGTTATCCCAGGTCCTGCTGAATGCGGATATGTCCTGCTTTGGAAAACAGTGTAGATCCAGATTCTGAAGCCAACTGATCTAGAGCTACACTTGGCTTCTGATGAAGCCAACTGATCCAGATCTACACTCTTTGTCATTAAGTATGCAAATTTGTATCATCAGCCTGGATCAAATAATCTGAATGGCTGACAATCAGAAGTGGGCTTGGCTTCTTAATTTATTCAGCATGACAAGGGTTAAGGTCCATACTGTTCTGCATACAGTCTGTTTGGAGGCTTCACTGTTATATACCATAGTTTACCACTCTCTGAGTAAATTCAGAGGTCACCAAAATGATGACATTTTTCTTATTTTTCCCAGAAAACAAGATTTGACATTCCATGCAAACTTCCTCCTATGAAGAAAATTTGCATGAAATGTCAAAACTTGTTTTCCAGGAAAAATAAGAACAAGAGGCCCACGGGCCACGGTTCGCTCACATGAGTGACATAGCCACTGCAGACATGCAGATGTTATGCAACATTTTTCCAATCCTATCATCACAACTAATGAAAATATCATCATTTGAGCAGTTCTTAGTTTTGAAGAAGAATATATGGGTCAATGGAGCATGATCATTTGAATAAACTATCAATCACATTTCAACAGAAGGATCAATGTGAAATTTGGTGGAAAATGGCTACGTGGTTTCTGAAGAATCCTGATTTTATTCCTGTAAACAGCACAGTGGCAGGGAAATATTATAAATATAAACCAGATGATGGCCATCTTAGATTTCCAATCAGAACAATTTTAACTACTGTTGATCTACAAGTCACTTCAATACTTTCAATATAAATGTACGAGGGATGTTCGAAATGAATTGCTTATTTCTATCTGGAGACTTCAAATTTCAAGTTAGCCCAAAAGTACTCATTTCATGCCCTCGAAGTACTCCCCGTGGCTAGAAATGCAAAGTTTCAGCCGATGTATCCACTTCTTGAAGGCGTCACGGTATGCTGATTTGGGCACAGTAATAAGGTACTGATGAATGGCAGATCCAAGTGCCTATCGGGACTGGTATTTCCACCCAGCAAGGAATGCTTTCAAATTCGGAAACAAAAAGAAATCACATAGGGCAAGGTCTGGGGAATATGGGGGGTGAGGCAAAACAGTTACTTTTTCTTTCTTCAAAAACGCCGTAACTATTGCGGAGGTATGAGCTGGGGCATTGTCATGTAGAAGACGGACATGTTTAAAACCAGTGGCAGGGCGTCGTTTCTGATAATACTTTTTCAGTTTCTTCAGTACTACGTCTTTGTAGTACTTTCCGGTGATGCTTTTGCCCTTTTTCACTGGCACTTTCATTGCGACTCCTTCATCAGAGAAGAAGATTGCATACAAAACCTTCTTTGTACTCAAAGAATGTTTGGCAATTATTAGGCGTTTGCTGTGTTTAGTGGCCCAGATCTTATTGCTAACCTTTCTGACGGGCTCAAAATAATGGACCCAGGTTTCATCACCTGTGACGACATTGGCAAACTGCTTTTTGTCATATTTTGGAAACATTTGAAGCAGCTTTTTGGCCACTTTAACCCGTTGCCTCTTTTGCTCGTCAGTCAACAGATGTGGCACCCATCTAGCAGAAATCTTTCTGACTTTCAAATGCTTCTTCAAAATAAGGTGAACCGTTGATAGTGATATGCCTACCTTTCGTGCAATATCACGAACTGTAAATCTGGCATCTCCTTCAATGATTTCCTTTATTTTGGAAACGATTTCTTTACGAGATGCAGATTTTGGCCTACCTGATTTCGGTGCATTTTTGATGGACTCTACACCAGACTCAAATTTCTTTTTCCACCGCCGAACTGTGTCATAAGACACACAAGAAGGTCCAAAAGCAGTAGAAATTTCAGTCATCAGCTTCTTCAAAGAAAACCAAGTTTTCAGCGAGCTTTGATGTAAGCCCGTATTTCATCTTTTTTGTCGATGCTTCTACCAACCATTTTTACTCCAGTGGTCAATGACTGCGTGTATTCAAATGGCAAATTTTATGTCTTACACTTAGTCTAACATGTACATTTATACACCATTGTGTAGATATTGGATAGCCCTATACAGGCATGAATTGGTTTTTATCATGCCCCACGTGGATATCGAGCTAGAGGACAATAAGCAATTCATTTCGAACATCCCTCGTATATGGCCCACACAAATAGGGAAGCAAATTTGACCTTGGAGGCAAAAAGGTCAAATGTCAACATAGAACCATCATTTGAGCAATTTTGATAGATCTCCTGCCCCCCCGTAATTTGTGCAAAGATTAGGACCCAGGGCTTATTTGGTTATGGAGAAGAAGATTTTTAAAGGTTTTTACCATATATGGGCATGGCAGCCATTTTGATCAATGGACCATACCCATTTTAGCAATCTTTCATTCTCCTGCCCACGGAGGCTGCGCATGAAATTTGAGCAACACTGGCCCGGAGGCTTCAGAGGAAAAGCCATTTGAAATTATCAACATCTTTTCCATACAAATGTATGGGGCCCATACAAATGCATACAGAAGCAAACTTGACCTCGCCGTAAAAAGGTTAAATGTCAATGTATGACAATTATTTTAGCAACTTTGGTAGACAGTCGATTCCAGATGATATATGCAAAGATTCAGCCACAAGCCATCCTCGGTTTTGGAGAATAAGATTTTTAAATGTTTTTTCCCATGCAAATGCATAAGGAAGCAAACTTGACCTTGCCGTAAAAAGGTCAAATGTCAATGTATGACCATTATTTTAGCAACTTTGGTAGACCCCCTGTCCCCGATGATTTATGCAAACATTCAGCCCCAAAACATCCTCGGTTCTAGAGAAGAAGATTTATAAAGTTTTTACCATATATGGCCATGGCGCCCATCTTGGTCAACGAACCGTGACCATTTTAGCAATCTTTTGTTCCCCCTACCTAAGGAGGCTCCATATGAAATTTGAGCAAAATTGGCCCAGAGGCTCCAGAGGAGAAGTTGTTTGAAATTCTGAACATTTTTCCCATACAAATGCATAAGGAAGCAAAATTGACCTCAACGTAAAAAGGTCAAATGTCAATGTACGACCATTATTTTAGCAATTTTGGTAGCCCTCCTGTTCCCGAAGATATATGCAAAGATTCAGCTAAAAGGCATGCTCGGTTTTGGAGAAGAAGATTTTTAAAGGTTTTTCCCATACAAATGCATAGGGAAGCAAACTTGACCTTGCCGTAAAAAGGTCAAACGTCAATGTACAACAATTCTTTTAGCAATGTTGGTAGACCTCCAGTCCCCGATGATTCCTGCAAAGCTTCAGCCCCAAGGCATTCTTGGTTCTGGAGGAGAAGATTTTTAAAGGTTTTTACCATATATGGGTGTGGCGGCCATCTTGGTCAACGGACCGCAACCATTTTAGCAATTTTTCTTTCCCCCACCCTAAAGAGGCTCCATATGAAATTTGAGCAAAACTGGCCCAGAGGCTCCAGAGGAGAAGTTGTTTGAAATTCTGAACATTTTTCCTATACAAATGCATAAGGAAGCAAAATTGACCTTACCGTAAAAAGGTCAAATGTCAATGTACGACCATTATTTTAGCAATTTTGGTAGCCCTCCTGTTCCCGAAGATATATGCAAAGATTCAGCTAAAAGGCATGCTCGGTTTTGGAGAAGAAGATTTTTAAAGGTTTTTCCCATACAAATGCATAGGGAAGCAAACTTGACCTTGCCGTAAAAAGGTCAAACGTCAAC
The DNA here is from genome assembly GCA_964016985.1 of Anodontia alba. Classification (NCBI taxonomy): domain Eukaryota; kingdom Metazoa; phylum Mollusca; class Bivalvia; order Lucinida; family Lucinidae; genus Anodontia; species Anodontia alba. Next base: position 16,168,497 of record OZ024834.1, read on the forward strand.
GTACGACAATTCTTTAAGCAATTTTGGTAGACCTCCCGTCCCCGATGATTCCTGCAAAGGTTCAGCCCCAATGCATTCTCGGTTCTGGAGGAGAAGATTTTTAAAGGTTTTTACCATATATGGGAGTCGCGGCCATCTTGGTCAACGGACCGCGACCATTTTAGCAATTTTTCGTTCCCCCACCCTAAGGAGACTCCATATGAAATTTGAGCAAAATTGGCTCAGCGGTTTCAGAGGAGAAGTCGTCTGAAAATGTTAACGGACGGAGGCATGGACGGACGCACGGACGGACGGACGACTGACGAAAAGTGATCACAATAGCTCATCCTGAGCAGAGCTCAGGTGAGCTAAAAATATTTCAAAATTAGTCCGCTGAATTTTTTACCTAGAGTGCTAAGCGTTAAGACTCTTTTTTTCAACCCAAAACTATAGCATTTTCTTATTTCTACCTAAAACCATATGTTATGGAGACACATTAGAAGCACCTTAGTACAGCACTTCTAATGAATACCCATAACATGTTTTCATGGAGAAATATGAAATGTTGTGCAATGTTATTAGAATCATCACAACTCGGCAACTCCAATGAGTATCTTCAAGATACGTTTTAGTGCAAAAATAAAAATTATCTTCTCCAAATTCCTTTTATGTACAGGAATATGTGAATATTATATGGATTTGCTTACAGGCGTTTCCAACCTAAGGGATGTCCGGGCTGATCAGAACCAATTGGCACGGGCATCCCTCAGGTTGGAAATGCCTATATCGAATCCATACCTGTATTAGATTCCTTTTCTTCACAACATTTTTACTATTTTATTTATGTTTGTTGTCTATCGTTAATTTTTTCGGTGATATTTTATGAGCTGAATCGCAGCTTGTGTACATGTTATTGCACTGTTGCTAAGTGGAAAAATTACTATGCACTATAAATAGTGCTTTGTGAAAACACAATCAATTAAATGTGAAAATAGTGATAAACTGACAATAAAAAAGACAAGAAATGCTAATTTTTCTTAGAGTGTTTTTTAGTATATAGTATACATATTTTCAATTCCATTTTATCCTCAATTGATGACCTAAGTAGTTTGGTAAGAATAATGATAATGTACACATGCTTACAATGCATTTATCATATAAGAAGATAATTTAAACTTGTACACCACAACCTCTTTATAACACTATTGTTGGGGTCCATAGCATTAACCGTGTAAGTTAAACAACTGTGTTATATCCAAACAAAAATGTATAGATTATATTGAAAAATGACCATTTATGGTCATTTTTCAATATAATCTATACATTTTTGGGATCCATCTTTCAACCGTATTATATTCAAAACCGTGTTATAACGAACTGTGTTATAAAGAGGTTGTAGTGTAATTATTTTTCAATCTGGAGAAATATTCATTTCATATTTTTTACACTAAAAAAATGTACACGCTGGAATTACCTTGCCAATGCAAACAACCCATTTTAGTCTAGAAACTCTCAAAAGGGTAATTGGCAAACAGTGCAGGCCCAGATCAGATGCTGCAGAATGTTGTATCTGATCAGGGTCTCCACTGTTTGCCAAAAGTTTAGCCGTTTCTTTCTTGGAATATCTAAATCACATAGCCTGACATACCTAGAATTGAAATTGGACTTTTCCAGTATATAGTGTGGGAGGAGTTTATTCTGTCTAAAATGGTTTAATGTGCCTAAAAGAAAGCTAAATTAAGGATGGTTCGGTATAAATAAAAAGACAATTTTGCTTAACCCTTAAAATGCCAAGAAAACCTGCATCTGAAAATGTTGTCTGTTTATGTCGTCTGCTGCATCTTCTTGCAAACTTTTCAAACATGCTTTTTGCATATAGGCAAACAGTGTGGACCCAGATCTGCTCCCAGAGAAGCAGTCTGATCTGGGTCCACACTGTTTGCAACAATGACTTTTAAAAGTAACCGGCAGAAGACAAAGCAGGCGACAATTGTTGTTTGTTTGTGTTGAGGTTTTACGGCCCAGTCAACCCAGTGGGGTCATGTTGAGCTTGGTCAGTTTACCTAATCACACGTTTACTGGGCAGGCTTAGTCCTCTAAGCGGTTAACCAGTATTGTGCACAGTCTTTCGCCAGAAACTGACAACAGCCCTTCTTGAATCAGCGGAAGACAGAGAATGACCAAAGAAAATATTTCATGATCAATCTCCACAAAAGAATGTTGCCGACCTCACAACAATTGTTGTGATTGGCACTTTAAGGGTTAAGAAATAAAGAACTCAATATTGTTCAGATACCTGTATAACATACCTGGATTCCTGGTTGTTCCCAGAACAGAGGGACTGATCCCCGAGTCTGAAGGTAAGAAGCTATTTGATCATCCAGGAAGATCACCTGAAATAGTTATAAGTTGGTTTTGAGTGGAAAATCATAGTGGCAAACAAAGCTTCCAGTGAAGAGGGGTATTTTTCAAACAAAATATACTTTTTCTTATTTCTCCGTGAAAACATTTGCTATGGTTCTCATTCACACTTGGTAATCTTGTAAGGGGTAGCCAGTGGTTATGCACTCAAAATCTTTACGAAAACTTCCGGCCTTGACTTGCGAGACATCCCAATGTCAACAAATGGGTAAGTTAACCGTTATGGGGACAAGAAAGCCACCTGTCAGGTGTCTGATTACAAGGTCTGATTATCACTTATTGGAACATTAGCCATTACCAGAATGACCTGCATTTAAAAATGCAGATTTTAAACCAAACCAGTTTCAAATATTCCTTTTACCTATAAATAATCAAACACCATTGAAGGTTTTGCAAATGAGAGCATTTGTCAACAGGGTTACAGGGTTCGCACTAGGATTTTTTTTTCTTTCGCCACCATTTTCGCCAATTTGATTTTTTTTGTGCCATTTTCTTTAACTTTGAGCCAGATTTTGAGCCAAATTTTGGCTATTTTTCGCCAAAGAATTATCTTGTCAGAAAAATGTATGGGGGACTTTAAATTAATTCTTACACTGATTTTTAAAACTTCTGCTGTAATAAATTAATTGCAATGTCATGAATTAATAACAAGACTTTGTTTTCAATTTGCATATCGAATGTTGAAGACACAAAAATAGAACACTTTACATGGAAACGAAAGTTCTGAAAAGTGCTGTATAAGCTAATAAATATAATGTCATTAATGTATTATACTGTAAGAGAATAACGTAACAATATTCATTTGTACTCTGATAAATACGGGGTAAGTTTCTTACACAGCAGGTTTTACTATTTAAGGGAGCTAACTGCAACTGACTTAAAAGGAAGTTTACTGCAATGGCTTTACGAGTCGGGCCTATGCGAAATGGAATGGGGAACAGCATTTTTTTTTTTTTTTATGAAATCGCGCCAATAAAACAGTGGGGGCATGCTTATACAATAAGCGGTTAACCAGTACATTGCACACCCTTCCGCAAGAAACTTGTAACTGCCAATCTTGAAGCAGTGGAAGGCGCGAATGACCGTAGCAAATACATGCGTTTCATGATAAATCGCTACAATCTGTGGGGATGGAATGCGCTATCCGGACCATCGGAGACTAATGTGTCCGCCTCCGAGGCATTATTTGTGTGTCGCGTGTTGTAATTTTTTTTTTTTTAGTTTTTTTTTTTTCGGGATGATGTTCGTTGATCCCCAAATAAAATTAAGGCTCATAAGAAGGTACCAAAACATGCTTAATTAAAGTCGGCACTGTCAAAGTGTACTTACCGCTTTAATAAGCCGAACCGATTAATGACAATAATTATTTCTCGTGTAAATTTGTTTTCCATCTTTGTGTTTGACATAGGGTTCCACATGATTACATTCTGGGTAAATTTCCGTGACGTAGGCAATGCGACTTTGACATTAATTCCTGATTGGTAGTTTTGGCGTAGTGATGGGAATCGGTTGGATTTTCATAATCGATGATCAGTTCATAGCAAGTGACTAATAATCGAATCGAAATCGGTTGATGAGCATTGTGTATATATAACATTTTACAGCTTTACAGCCTTAAGTCTTTACCTCAGCCTTAAGTCTTTACCTTTATACATGTACATGTGTCAAAGTTATTACCGACTGCGCTATCCAGCTCAGCTATAGATAGATAGATAGATAGATAGATAGATAGATGGATGGATGGATGGATGGATGGATGGATGGATGGATGGATGGATGGATGGATGGATGGATGGATGGATAGATAGATAGATAGATAGATAGATAGATAGATAGATAGATAGATAGATAGATAGATAGATAGAAAGATAGACAGATAGATTGATAGAAAGATAAGATGTTCTGTGAAGTTTTTGATCTTTAGATCTACTCAATATTTTTAAATCATAACGATAAAGACAGAGGGAACTACTACTAAACAAATCTGGCAGATACCAGATCATGTCAACCAAAAGAATTTATAGCCTTTCTTTTGGGTATTATTTGGATGTGGTGTGCATTCTTGACCTTCCACTCCTTCCAGAAAAAAGAATTTATAAGTGACATAAATATTTTATAGTCATACTTTATAGAAATCTCTAATCACTTGCATGAAAAACTTGGATTGCTTATATTATGTCATTTAAACTTAAATCAAGTAGAGACCTCGCAGATTTTATAGTTTCCCAGTTTCCCGTTTTTTGAAAAGCAACATCTTATCATGAAAAAAGTGGCGATTGCCAACCTTTATATGCATACTCCTTTCTGCAAATGCGGCAGATCGCCTTTGACATGTCTAGATTATCTTTTGTGGGTGTGGGGGCCCTTCACCGATTTTACGGAAGCCGAAGTACTTCCAAACTCCTGATCTGGTTTTTCGCACCCGATATCCACAGCTGTCTGTCCGCCATTTTGAAGAAGACAAGAAAAGCTTACCTGACAAATTCAAAGGATTTTAATCATCCGCATAAATGTTTTAAACAGTTAAACACCGCTGAGACAACTAAAAAAAACATTTTATTTATTATTCTTATCATCACTGTGATAAAATTTAGCTGGTAATGCAAAAAAATAATTGATACGTAACTCTTGTTTCAAATTGCGTCATCGTATCTCGGAAAACAAAAGTGAAAGTAACTTCGGCTATTTTCGGCACTTTTCGTATTTCGATTAATCGAAAATTTAGGATTCAGCTCGAGCGCTTGAAATGTGGGAGAAATCGATCGATTTTCGAGTTCTTTCGATCATCGACCCATCACTAGCAGAGCGTCATGAATATTGAGGATGAAAGGCGTGGAAAGTGGGCATTGCTACTGTCAAACTGCGCATCACGACACGTGACCTTCTATCGCTTTCATCAAATTCAGGTTAATTTGATCAACTACCATTTTCTGATCGATAATTGAGTTGTTAATTGGCGAATTATACAATCAAGGAAGGTGTGATAGACATGCGCGACAATTATATGGCCCAGTAGCGGGTAATTCAGGCGATATTTTTTTCGCCACTTGTTTTCGCCAATTTATGATTTTTTGTGCCAAATTTTATTTTTCTGCGCAAATGGCGACAATGGCGATCGGTAACATGAACCCTGAGGGTTATGATGTGGCACGTTGCCTATAAATGAAGCTCTCAATTGAGCAAATTCATGTAGAAGTTTCATTTTACTGCCGTAAAAATCGCTTTGTGATGTATAGGCTTTTGTGTCCCTGTAAGGGTTAATGCCCCCGTAAGTGTTAATCGGCCTCACAAGTCATATTTGGCACAAATATTTCAGTCCCAGGAACAAATGCTTGGGAAATTTAGCATCTTATGTATTTCAAAGTAGACGCAGGTTGCAGTACGTCTTATATGGTATGTTAAATAAGTATTTCATAGCCCAGATAGCTGAAAATACCTTCTTTTGCACTGGCAAAAAAAAAGTCAAAACAGAAATATCCGACTATCCTTCTGCCCACACCTATCTTTTCCAACGTGTAAATAAAAGTTGTTTGGAATAGCAGTGTCCTATTTTTCAAAATATGTCTATGAAATTGACTTAAAATCAATAAATCAAGAGAACTTACCCATTTGTTGACATTTGGATGTCTCCCGAATCATGGCCGGAAGTTTGCATAAAGATTTTAAGTGCATAACCACCAGCTACCCCTTATGAGATTACCTGGTGTGCATTAGAAATGACTTCTTGAGTGCTTCTAATAAGCACCCACAACATGACGTTTTTAATAGAAATACGAAAAATACTTATCTAGATACTCCTCTCATCTTGAGCTCTGAAACAGTTTAACCCCTGATCAGATGCTGTTCAAAGAAACAATCTGACCTAGGTCTGTCTGTCTGTCTGTTCAGGTTGGGCTGTACCAATATTTAGGGTAAACATGGTAAGAAATCTTAGCAAAAAAAAACAACAAAAAAAAAAAAAAAAAAAACAAGGCAAATTCAGACTGTCAAAATTATGTGAGGTTGTTTAAATCTTCCTTATTTTTTTACACTTCAGAGTTTGCCACATTTCCTTTCAACACAAATGTTATGCTTAAAGTCATATAACTAATATCTCCCTCATTATCAGAGAGACACCCCAACTTTTACTCAGAAATTAGGCTAAAATGAGAAACCAGAATGATTGTCTGCCCACAATTACCTACAGAAGTACAGCAGATCTTGTAGCTGAATACACTTGCTTCTAATTGTTCTAACTTTGTGTATCTACCTGAATACATACATGCTGTAGTAACTTGATCTAGCAGACGGTATCACGTTGAGTGGATGAGCTGATATCATCGGCTCACACTAGACACGAAACAACTTGTGTGATCCAATGATATCAGCTCATCCATGAGACGATAAACAGTACACCAGATCAAGTTACATTTACTACAGTAATGATGTTTTTATTATATACCTTATCTCTCATTTTTGTTCATAATTTTACTCATATAATGCCGAAACATGCGAACTAGTGAGGTTACAATTCGAATATTGACGTCATTAGTGACTGATGTCATAGTTTTGGTTCCATTACATAAAATGACCTTTGGTACCATCACTGCAAAACCAGGGAACCAGCATAAGCTAGGATAATGTTACAGAATTGGAAAATGCTACTAGCCTGATACAGGAAGAAGTTGTATTTCTGTGTCGGAAAGCTGCTAGTAGGCAGTGGTATTTTTCGTAGGTATATAATAAACTCAGTTCTTATCATTGGACCGCCATGTATTTATATTAGAAACTTGTATTTAAAACAGGGTTTTCAAACCATTTTTGGATAAATAAAGGAAGAAGTTTGGAAAAAATGATAAAATAAAACAAAAACAATCAAATCAATATTGTGCAGATGTACAGATTACTGTAATAATCCTAAGTATTAAGACAAATCTGCACAAACAGTGTAGACTCAGATCACATGCTGCAGATCTATGTTTACACTGCTTGCCATTCAGTCCAGCGGTTTCTAAAACATGTAGTAAAATTGACTTTTTTTTCAAATTTTAGGAGAAGTATGATAAGGAGTTAAAGTATCCCAATATTTAGGGTGAATATCTTGGACCATTACACTCTTGCAGTTCATAGCATGGGATAATTTGTAGTCAGCCCAGTTTTTCCCTGGTATATTAAATAGGGTTGCATATTTTATATGAAATGTCTACTAAAGAGATTAATAGCATGAAATGTCAAACCCTAAAAAAAAAAAAAAATACTAGAATTTGTTTTTCTACAAAAACATAGACGTCTCCCCAAATTTTTTGGTGTCGTATTGTACATTCAGCAAACATTTATATTAACTGAGATTCCAAGGGAAATAACTCAAAAAGTATAAATGCAAGAGTTATGGTTCTTGTGCTTTGCATGTTGTCTAATAGTGATTGATATTCATATAAACCTCGTGAAGATGTCTTGAAGGGTTTTCAAGTTATAGAGTGGACACATTTTTTTATGACGGACAAATTTCCAAAGGAAATAATTAAAAAAGTATAAATGCAAGAGTTATGGTTCTTGCGCTCTGCAGGTCGTCTAATGTTGATTGATATTTAGTTATTTACATGAAGAAGATATCTTGAACAGGTTTCAATTTGCAGAGCTGACACTATTTTGTGATGGAGAAAGTTCCAAGGGAAATAACTCAAAAAGTATAAATGCAAGAATTATGCTTCTTGCATTATGCACGTCGTCTAAGATTGACTGATATTTATATGAGGTTTTGTGAAGATAGCTTGAACAGTTTTCAAGTTATAGAGCGGACATGATTTTGTGAAAGAGTCCAAGGGAAATAACTCAAAAATGAAATTTTTAAAGTAAAATTAATTTCAATTAAAGCATACTCACCTCAAGATATTATAAGCCTTATTTGAGCGGTTCACCGCGAGATCGACCTTCAAAGAAAGACAACTAGGAAAAAAAAATTGATTGAAACAGACTATAGCTCGTCCTAGTTGTCCCCCCTACCAAGCGTCCTGTTTCTAGGTGACCAAGGTCGGGTACCAGTTATGCACTGGTTCCCTTCCGTCCACGCCACCGTAAGCAACCAATCAGGACGCGCCAGGTATATTCCCGCCAAAGCACGCACCAAGCGTGCGGCACGCCTAACACATGCGGTAGATATTGTTACTATAAAGGGTAGACACAAGGTAGAAAACATCCCTATTTTTTGGGAGCAATAAAATTTAACAATGAAAGCGGGGTGGGAGGAGGGACATTTGATAATATCTTGAGGTGAGTATGCTTTAATTGAAATTAATTTTACTTTAAAAATTTCATTTCAATGTCAGCATACATCACCTCAAGATATTATAAGCCTGAATAATAAGCATAGGTGGGTAGGTAATAATAAAAATAGTATAAATCTCTACTCACCCATGTTGGAATCCGGTGTAGTTCAGCAGTCCCCTGGTAATTCATAGTATTTTTAGGGGAATATTTTTACATTGTAGGTATGCTTGCGGGTCGAAATCCAATATCCATTGATGGAGAAGAATAAGACAGACCCTTTGAAGAAAAGTTTCACACCGGATTCAAGCAGGCTTAAAATACTGTGAAGAGACTTAAGATACAGAACGATGGCAGCCAGTAATAGACTGCGCCGCCACGAGAGGTCCCAATGACGATGTATCCTGCCTAATTGGGGCCAAATCTCTAAGGTAAAATGAAGAAAAGGTACTATTTGTACGCCAATATGCAGCCCTTACCACATCCTCAAGGGCGACAGAATTCCAATAAGCCCAAGACGAAGACAAAGCTCTAACTTCATGAGCCGAGATTTTCATGAATGATAGATCCGAAGATGATAAATCTGCATAAGCTAGTTTGATAACGTCACAGATCCAACGAGAAATAGTGGAAGGTGAAATATCTTTAGAGCCCTTCAGTGGTAAAAACAGTCTCTTCCTTCCCAATCTCTTAGCTTTCACTCTGGACAAATAAGCTCTAAGAGCTCTGACCGGACACAAAAGCCTATCATCCGTATCAGAACCACAAAACTGAGAAAGACCTGGAATATCAATAGGTTCTGGTAATGACTCTGGAAGCTGGTTTTTTGCTAAAAACCCAGGTTGTGTGAGGAGGGTAATGGAATCCGAGTTGCGGTCATACCTAAAACAGCCTTCCTCAATTGACAGAGCATGAATCTCACTTCTTCTTCTAGCAGCCGCAAAAGTAAGAAGAAACACTGCTTTAAGCGTGATGTATTTGATGTCAGCAGTCTTTAGCGGTTCATAAGGAGCTTTATTAAGAGACCAAAGAACACAAGTCAAATTCCATTTGGGCGTAAGAGATCTGGAAACCGGTTTTCTCAGGGCAAAACCTTTAATAAGATCTGAAATGATTGGGTCCGCCGTACAGTCTGCTGATTTGGAAAATTTCAGTGTATTTGAGATGGCGGAGCGGTAGCCTTTAATAGAAGCTACCGATAATTTCAGGGTGTCAAAAAGGTAGCAAAAAAAATCTACCAAATCATTTAAAGCGGGATCGACAGGATTAACTTCCCTTTGCAAACACCAATCCGAGAATATCTTCCACCTCGCAGAGTAGACCTTGAGCGTAGAATCTCTGCGGGATTGAGAGATACACTGGGTAGCGAATTCAGAAATGTGTCTACCTCTGATTTGACTCCTGACAACTTCCAAGCGTGAAGATGCAACATAGCTGGATTCTGATGGAGTACTTTTCCCTGATGTTGTGATACCAAACCCCGATGAACCGGAAGTTCCCTGGGAAAGTCTATTATGAGACTCAGAATGACTGAAAACCAGCTCCTCTGAGGCCAACACGGGGCTATGAGAATGAACCGACTGTTGGAATCCCTTATCTTGTTTAGAACCAGGGGAACAAGTTTGAATGGAGGAAATGCGTATGCGAATAGGTTTTTCCATTCTAGTGACATAGCATCCACTGCACAAGCCCTGTGGTCCGGTACTGGAGAAACGAACAGGGGCAGAAGATGGTTTAATCTGGTGGCGAAAAGATCCAACTGAGGAGTACCCCAAAGACTGAAAATTTGGTGAGCTATCTCCCGATCTAGAGACCATTCGGTGGGGAGAATTCGGTCTGGGCGAGACAGGCTGTCTGCCAAAACATTCAATTTCCCTGGAATATGCCTGACTTGAATGTGAATATTCCGATGATGACACCAGTAAAGAAGATCCCAAACTAGCATGCACAGAGATGGAGAGTGGGTCCCCCCTTGTTTCTTGAGGTAAGCCACTACTGATGAATTGTCTGATGCTACCATCACGCATGAATTGTAAATGTGACTCTGAAAATGTTGGAGTGCTAGGAAAACTGCTCGTAACTCCAAATTGTTGATGTGAAGGTCTTGGGAAGCAATATCCCACAGTCCCTGAACCTCTAGACCTAGGGGTTCTAAATGAGCGCCCCAGCCCGAATGGCTGGCATCTGAAAACAGATGGAAATCTGGGGTTGGTATAACAAGGGGAATTCCAGCCACATAAATGGAAGGATTCATCCACCATTTGATTGCTACACGACATGAATGGGATATTGGTATAGATTGGACCAAACTGTCGCGGTGAGGTTTCCAATTGGCCAGAAGATGGAACTGAAGAGGTCTCATATGAAGGCGACCTAACTGAATTAAATCTGCTGCTGCATTGAGTGATCCCAACATGGACAAAAATTCTCGGGCGGTAATGAATTGAGCCTGTAGAACCCGAAATAGCAGGACAAGAATTTTGTTGACTCTCTCTTCTGGCACTCTGACAATGCCAATGTGAGTCAGGAACCTCATTCCTACATACACGAAGTTCTGAGATGGAACTAGGTCTGATTTCAGGGGATTTGGTATTAGACCCAGACTTGTAATGATTTCCCAAGCTAGTGAAAGGTCGGACAGTAGGGACTCCTGTGAAAGACGATGGACAAGCCAATCGTCGAAATATTGGTGAATGTTGGGTCCTAGAGATCGAATATGTCCCGCCACAATCTCCATCAAGTTTGTAAAAACGAAAGGCGCTGTTGAGATTCCGAATGGAAGCGCCCGAAATTGGTATATAGTGCCTTCTAGGGAAAATCTCAGGTACTTGCGAGACGCTGGATGAATAGGAATATGGAGGTATGCGTCCATAAGGTCTATAGAAACCGCCCAAGCCCCTGGAGGAATAGCTCTGAATGGAGGCCGCAGTTTCCATCTGAAAGTGATCTACCTTCATCATTTTGTTTAGCGATGATAGGTCTATGATAAGACGAAAACGGCCGGTTTTCTTCTTTACTAAGAAAATCCGGCTGTAAAAACCCGGAGAGGAGGTATCTCTCACAATTTCCACAGCCTTCTTTTCTAGTAGAGTCTGCACCTCCTCCCTCAAGTGATTTAAATGTTGATGAGCTACAGGGAACAGAATTGGAGACAACGATAGTGGAGGTTCCCTTGCAAAAGGAATCCTGTAGCCCTTCCGGAGAATAGAAAGGGCCCAGGAATCCTGAGTTATGGCTGACCAAGCCTCCACAAAACTTAACAAACGAGCTCCCACCGGAAGAGAGGGATGAGGTGCAGATGGAAGGGCCCTGATGATGTCATTTACTCCTCCTAGCAGGGCCCCCCCTGAAAGAAGATGATCCACCACGGCCCCCTCTGGTGGATCGAAACCGATTGAAAGAGACAGAAGACGAAGAAGTGGAGGTGGGAACCCGGCTAGCTTTTGGTTCCCACCTAGACTTCTTCGCTGAATTTGAATTAAAAGAAGAGGAGGAAGGTCTCTTTCTATTGGCCGATACTCCTGAATAATTTGCTCTCAGGAGGGAATGATGTCTATCGTCTAGATTAGCTCTGAAAACTTCCTCTATTTTACCCCCAAAAAGAGAGGAAGAATTCAGAGGAGCTGCTCTAAGACTGTCCTTGTTATGAGATAAAAGTAAATTAGATGTATTTAGAGCAGCGTTACGGCGCTGATGCAGTAGTACAGCAGACATAGATAGGCCTAGGGCCATGATGTGCTTAGCAGAGCGGTTCACTGCTAGAAGTAGACTACGCAGAACATCCGGGTCAACATGTTCTGCGCAGAGGGCCTGAAATGCAGCCAAACCAAAAAAATCACAATGTGAACTGATGGCCACCGCTCTCCTTGCTAACCGCTCCAGGTACTCTAAATGAGCCACTGGTAAAGAGGCGAATCTGCCCACTGAGATGCCTAGCCTGCCAGCGTCAGCATCAAGGGTGGGTATCTTACTCGGCCAAAATTCCGTATGACAAGCGTAAGAATGAGGTCGAGTAAGGTAATCAATTGTTTTCTTAGGTACATGCCAATTTGGATTGTTTCTAGCCTCTGCGGTGTTGTCAAACAGCTTCCCCATCAACTGATTCACTGTTGAGGATTGTGGAAGTGTTGACCTGGAGGAAGTAGGCTGGTCCAAAATAGACTCAAGCAGGGATTGGACTCGCGCACTGTCTTGAGTTTGGTCAGCCTTGGGGCAAAGGTCTCCCAAAAGGGAGTAAACTTCCTCCAGTGTCTCATGGTAGTTTGTGGCAGGCTCATGAGACTGGCTCTTTTGAGAAGGACTTAATGAACTCTCTGACAGAGCCTGGTCCGGGACATAATCACATTCATGATATGGAGCCCGGGGGTCTTGGCTAATGGTCCGAACATGGTCGCGACCATTGCCAGTGGATCCAGACTGACCCGTGAAAGTTTGCCCCTCCCCTTCTTCAGCAACAGAAGGGAGATCCACTGACGAAGCCAAGTTGCCCAACCCTGATAGAGTCCTCAATACTGCCTGGGATATGGCTGAGGCAATGTCAGGGGTGCTACGTGAGGGGTTGGTTACCCTCAATGGCGTAGCTGTAAGACCTAAAGAACTATCCCTGCTCAAAGCAGGGATAGTCACAGAAGGTCTGACTGCGGAAACACTAGGACCTATAGGGACATCGTCCTCTACAGATCCCAGTGCGCCTACATAAGAATAGTCAGCCAATGGAACCCTGCTGCTATTCTGTACCTCCGTATACAAATGCCCGAAGGCTTCATTAACATTATGACTTACCCTGACTGAAGGAAGAGCAGATGATGTGGAGGAGGTACCCAGTCTATTCTTACTATTTCTAGTTCTACCCAAGTTGGTAGTACCAATAACTGGTTCCGCTATTAAGGAATCTGAAAATGAACCTTCCTGAAAAATAATACCCGAACAAGTCGGAATGGCTCTAGTATTATTATGTTGAGAAGCCTTACTAATAGTAGGCACAGTGGAAAGAGATACTTTGGCCATACCACTTTGAGTAGGTTTTGGATTCCTAAATGAACTCACCGCAGGAGTAGTATGAGAAACAGATCCTGTAACCTGGATATTTGGTGTGGTACGAATGCCAGCAACTAAAGGGAGAGAACCATTCTCCTGGGAAACAGTCTTAGTAATTGAACTGGACGAGCTTGGAATGGCTTCGGGACAGGGCAAATATAAGTTGGGGTAATAATCATACCCACTAAAGCCACCCCAAGAACCCCAGGGATAAAAATATGGCCAATAAAAGGCCCCCTGATCTGCGCCTTCCTGCCAAGAAAATTGAGAGGAAGGTACAGTTACATTACTTGGGAATCTGCCCGCCGTATTAAAGGCCGCCGAGTTAACATACCTATAAGGTGTACGATAACCCGGCAGGTACCTAGGTTCGGAATTTCCGCCGGAACAGGGGTTCGCCAGCGCCCCCTGCGTTGCCTTCCGTCGGGAAGCATCGCTGGGGGCGGGGCGAGGTCCCCTAGTCAAGCATTCATTACCAGTGACGGTAACGGCAACCTGGGGTCCCCTACGTCTGTTTTCCAAATCTGGAGCAGGCCCAGAGTTCAATTGAAAATTATTCACCAGAGTACTAGAAGGGAATCCCTGAGCCTGCTCCCGACCAGAAGATACATAAGAGGGGAAGTGGGATAATTCTTCCCAGATCTCTGAAGCCCAATTGGCAGACCTGGCACAAGGAGATAGCTGCGAACACCCGCAACATCTAACGCATAAAACATGGCTGTCTGCCGGAAGTTTAGTTTGCTTGCAATTAATGCACAACATCTTACTACTGATATGGGCTACAAAGAAAAGCTTTAGTGAAAATAAAGATACAGACTTATCTGTTAGCGAAAAATACTTCTTTCCAAATCCAAACGTCGTAATCTATACAGAAGGTGCTGACCTCGCAAGCGACCAAAAAATAGTGATGTTTTCTACCTTGTATCTACCCTTTATAGTAACAATATCTACCGCATGTGTTAGGCGTGCCGCACGCTTGGTGCGTGCTTTGGCGGGAATATACCTGGCGCGTCCTGATTGGTTGCTTACGGTGGCGTGGACGGAAGGGAACCAGTGCATAACTGGTACCCGACCTTGGTCACCTAGAAACAGGACGCTTGGTAGGGGGGACAACTAGGACGAGCTATAGTCTGTTTCAATCAATTTTTTTTTCCTAGTTGTCTTTCTTTGAAGGTCGATCTCGCGGTGAACCGCTCAAATAAGGCTTATAATATCTTGAGGTGATGTATGCTGACATTGAAAGTATAAATGCAAGAGTTATGGTTCTTGTGCTCTGCATGTCATCTAATGTTGCTTGATATTCATATGAAGTTTCCTGAAGACAGCTTGAATGGTTTCAAGTTATAGAGCTGACACGATTTTGTGACAGAGTCCAAGGGAAGTAACTCAAAAAGTATAAACATAAGATTTATGGTTCTTGCACTCTGCATGTCATCTAATGTTGATTGATATTTATATGAAGTTTCGTGAAGATAGCTTGAAAGGTTTTCAAGATATACAGCAGACACAATTTTATGAGTCCAAGGGAAATAACTCAAAAATATAAATGCAAGAGTTATGGTTCTTGTGCTCTGCACATGGTCTAATGTAGATTGATATCTATATGAAGTTTCGTTAAGATAGCTTGAATGGTTTTGAAGTTTTAGAGCTGACACGATTTTGTGACAGAGTCCAAGGGAAATAACTCAAAAAGTATGAATGCAAGAGTTATGGTTCTGGTACTCTGCATGTTGTCTAATGTTGACTGATATTTATATGAAGTTTCCTGAAGATAGCTTGAACGGTTTTCAAGTTATAGAGCGGACACGATTTTGTGACAGAGTCCAAGGGATATAACTCAAAAAGTATAAATGCAAGAATTATGGTTCTTGCACTCTATAAGTCGTCTAATGTTGATTGATATTTATATGAAGTTTCCTGAAGAAAGCTTGAATAGTTTTCAAGTTATAGAGTGGACACGAGTGTGACAGACAGACAGATGACCAGGAGAAAAATAATATGTCTCCCAACCTTAAAGGGGGGTGGGAGGGGGGGGGGGTGGGGGGGGGGGGAAACTTGTCAACTGAGGTTGCCCAGGAAAGTCTAAAGATTAAATACTGATCAAACCTGTTCAGTTTCAACAAAGTTTGCCACATGTCCATCATCATTGGTTCCCCTAACATTAAACCTGGTACCAGCTCTCTCACAACTGAGCCTTGAGATGAGACAAGCCTTGGCTTGTCTGTGTGCAGCATATACAGTTCTTATCTCGACACCACCACAAATGGCCTTGAACAACCACTGATCACAGTCTATACCATAGCGCTGGAAGTGAAGATGCAGGCTTCTGTTCCTGATAAAAAAAAGGCAAGGAATTAAATAATTTTTTTTATTACATTGGAACAGTTCATCATAAGATGGTTCATTATAAGATGGTTTTGGATACAAGATTTAAAAGTGGATCCCAAAAGTGTTGCATCCAAACAAAAGTGTCCAGATTATATAGAAAAATAGAAAGAACTTTGTTGAAGTTTATGTCTCACCTGCATACTAAAATGTTAAAACAAGCACTAGAAGAGTGAGAGTTGTCATCCCTGTTTAGCTCAGTGAGATAAAAAAATCAGAAAGGTGAAATTACTTATAACATAGTTGCTACAAAAATGACAATTTATGCTCACTTTTCTATTCTACATAATCTGTACATTTGTTCGGATACAAAACAAAAATATATAGATTATATAGAAAAATGACCATTTATGATCATTTTTCTATATATTTTTGTTTGGCTACAACACTGTTTTTAGCTAGCAGGGTTTTTTGCTTTGAATCCCAAAGAGGCTATAAAGAGGTGGTCGTGTATTCCAGAGATCCGGATATGCAAACTACACCACAAATTCTTTATAACACTATTACTGGGATTCAAAACAAAAACTGCATTAGCTACACAACTGTGTTGTATACAAACACAAATGTATAGATTATATAGAAAAATGGCCATTACTGGTCATTTGTTTCTGTATGTTCTGTACATTTTGTTTGGATACAACAATTTTGGGGTCCACCTTTAACCCTTGTCCTGCTGAACCCGGATGTGCTGTCTTTGCAAATAGTGCAGATCCAGATCAGTTGGCTTCTGAAGAAGCCAACTGACCTGGATCTGCACTGTTTGCCATTAAGTATGGGAATTTATTTATATCAACAATCTGGATCAAGCAATCTGATTGGCTGAAAATTAGAAATGGGAGTGGCATCTTACTTTATTCAGCAGGACAATGGTTAAACTGTCTTATATCTGAAAACGTCTTAAACAGAGATTCCAGTGTTTTAGATGACTATAATAAGTTTGTTATACAAAATTTCAAACAGAAAAACAACAACAAAAAGTAAATACATGTATTTTGTTTTACTTTGTGCTTGAAAATTTATGAACTACTATCTGTATTTACCCTAAGTATTCAGACAAACAGGAATTGGCAATAATTGTAGATCCAGATCAGTTGTCACAGAACATGGTTACTGATCAGGTTCTCCACTGTTTGCAATTCATTCATCAGTTTTTCAGATACATTGTCTATTACTCAAATTGACTTGATCAAATGTTAGGATTGTTGGGGTTTAACGACATGTCAACCCTTGTGGGTCATTTAGTGTCATTTCCCAGAGAAAGGGTGAAAAGAGATAGAAGAGATAGTAGAAGAGATGAAAGAGAGGGACAGGCAAGAAAGGAACAGGAATGAAAGGGAAGAAACAGAAGAAATGAAAACATTCCCATCTACCCTTACTTGTATATGGATAGCAAGCCTTGCCCAACTGTAAGCCAATATCAGTTGGACACCCCGGTGACATAAGATACATGACACCTTTGCCACACCCGACCACCCCCAAATGTTAGGAAAAGTATGGTAAAGAAATAAGGTGTTTGAATACTTAGGGTAAATTTAGTAAGATTTGAAAATGATACTGTTCTGAATCTGAATTCATCAAGTGGATACCTTGAATGACATTCTTTTAACAAGATCTAATTCTGTTGAAAATTTTAGGTATGTAAATTGTCATTAATTGTGGTATTAAGTTTCTTGTTAACCCTTGTCCTGCTGTATAAATTAAGATGCCATGCCCTTTTCAAATTTTCAGCCAATCAGATTTTTTGATCCAGATTGTTGATACAAATTCACATTCTGAATGGCAAACAGTGCAGATCCAGATCAGTTGGCTTCTTAGAAGCCAACTGATCTGGATCTACACTGTTTGCAATGGCAGGGTATATCCGGTTTCAGCAGGACAAGGGTTAATGTTGTTTGATACTTTGCCAGTATTGTAGTAATAATTATATCATTTAAAATTTCAGACCATAGAGACACTAGTACATTAAGCATAAAACAAGCAACACAAGGTTGAAACCTGTTTTACATGAGCAGTGAAGACCCAGATTAGGCATACAGCTTGGTCAAGGTCTCCTAATCATATACACAAAGAAATTACTTTACAGATCATGTAAATCAACATAGCTGAAGATAAGAAGGGGTAACAGGAAAATAGTTATCTTATTTCTTGATGGAAACATGTTGTGAGTATTAATTGGAAGCACCTCACCAAGCACCTTGGCCACCTAGGTGCTTGGTGAGACGCTTCTAATGTAATGAGGATGGGGGCTACTCTGAAAAGAAAAAGAAAATGCTAGCGGAGGGAACAACAAACTGTTTCCTTTAAGAATAAACTTCACTTTTGACATGTTTCAAATACTAAAAAGGCAACTTCATGCCCATAAAAGCTGTCTCCCTTTGCAAAATGGGGTCAAAGTCTTTCAAATGTACCTATTCACCTTAAGCCCTACTTTCAAAGAAAAACAAATAAATTAGTTTAAAATGTTGTCTGTCCCAATATTTTATCACTTTGTATGCTGGGTAAAATTTTCAGCAGATATTTATGCCTAGCCTCCCATAAAAGGGACACTGACAAACAGTGTAGACCCAGATCAGATGCCACAGAAAGTGGTGTCTGATCAAGGTCTGCACTATCTGCATTAAATACTGGAATTGCCATAAAACATGGTACATGTAATAACAAAAATTAATCAGACACTCCTTTTATTGGAAATGGACTGGTCTATAGAGTTAATGTAGACAAATCCACTCGGCATAAATGGATTAATAATCCAATTTTCTTACCAGAAGAATCTGTTGTCAGTGTCATGATCTTGTAGTTTTCTTTGAGCGCATAATGTCAGGTCCCACGGTACAGATGTCGAAGACCAAGCAAAGTAAAATGTTCTAGAATTAAACAGATTTCTCACACCAACTATTCTCTCTTCATCATTAGGTCTGTTCTGGAGGGAAACAAACTGTGTAGCTGTGATACAGAAAATTTCCGAGTCCCCAATCTTTCCAACAGACAGACATCCTGTGACCAGAACAATGTATAAAACATTGTCCTCCCCTGAAACATAATAAATAGGATTTAAAATCCTTCCCATGTTGAATAAATTAAGGTGCCATGCTCACTTCTAATTTTCAGCCAATCAGATTACTTGATCCAAATTGTTGATGTAAATTCACATACTGAATGGCAAACAGTGCAGATCCAGATCAGTTGGCTAGAAGCCAACTGATCTGGATCTACACTGTTTGCAAAGACACAGTGCAGCTTAAGATCAGTTGGCTTTTGAAGAAACCAACTGATCTGGATCTACACTTGCAAAGACAGGGCAAATCTGGATTCAGCAGGACCAAGGTTAAAACTCAGGTCTAAAGAGATACTAAATACTGCATTTAACCTTAATATGCAGATAGACAAGCCTGAGCAAACAGTGTTGACCCAGACTGAACTGATCCTAAAAGTCACTGAACTGTGATACCAGTGTATAGGTCATGATCATAAAATGATATCATGGTGTTAGAGTCCCTGATAGGGAGGAAATGTATGCCAGGATTGACGACTGTAAGATACATGTAATTGGTTTAAAAGCAGAGGAACTAAACACTAAGGTTGATGCTTGTCATTTAACCATGAAATACAGGTCAGGGTCATAAAATGATATCACAGTGTTTGAGTCCCCATAATAGGGACAAGGTGTATGTCAGGTTTGATTATTAAGTTACGGTAAATGTCCTAAAATTTTGTTTGATTATTAAGTTATGGTAAATGTCCTAAAATTTTGTTCCCTAAATGTACTAACAAAATGGCTAATGCAAACAGTGAAGGAGCAGTCTGATCAGGCTCTACACTGTTTGCCATTCCATTAAGATTTGTATGTTTGTTTGTATTGAGGTTTTACGGCCTAGTCAACCCAATGGGGTCATGTCATGTCGAGCACGGTCAGTTTACTTAACCACACCTTTACTGGGCAGGCTTAGTCCTCTAAGCAGTACTGTGCACATTCTTTCGCCAGAAACTGACAACTGCCCTTTGAATCAGTGGAAGGGAGAGAATGGCCGTAGAGAATATTTCATGATCAATCTCCACGAAAGAATGTTGTCGACCTCGGCGGGGGTTGAACCCGCGACCTGGTCTCAAGTCGGACGGCGCATCCAACTGAGCCACCGAAGCCGGCTAGGATTTGTATGAAACAACTGCATAAAACGCAAAATTCATACCCAAAAAATATGAACTGAAGTGTTCCAAATTTTAGGACATTTAGCATAATCAGAAATGGAGCGAAATGTTAGGGTTGATGCAAAAAATGACAAAGGCATTCCGCGGTGAAATATAAATCAGTGTCATACAATGGCACTGCAATGTTTGAGTCGATGTAAAGGGAGGAAACAGCCCTGGAACAGATTGAATAACAGGAGCTGTCACAGGATAGCATCGCTTGCCTGAATCGCACTTTGCCTCTATAAACTTTAACCAAAAGCTTTAACATAATTTTTTTTAAGTCCATAACATTGACCTCAAGGTCACTCATGTGGAGACAGCATAGAACTTCAGACCAGTATCTAACATCAGGGCAAGTATGAATTACTGCCATCCTGAGGTTCAGGAGATATATAGCCTTTTAAAAACTTTAACCAAAAACTTTAACCAGCGCTGACACCGACATCGTGGTGACTGCTATAGCTCTAACTGTACTTTTGTACAGGTGAGTTAAAAATGTGAAATGATAATACCCAACCACTACCATGTGGCAAGCAGATAACTCTTGTCAAAAAAAAAAAAAAAAAAAAGACGGAATTTACCCATTAGCAATCCCAAACCAGATCTCCACAATATCAATGCACATACCAAGTTTGGAGAAAATCCATTGAAATTTACTCAAGTTATCCTGCGGAAACAAACAGACAGATGGATGACTAACATGAACCCATAATACCCTACCACTATCGTGTGGCAGGATACAAAAATCCTTGCCACTTTAAATGGTTTGGGTCACCTAGTTCAGTATGTAATTTTAGACAAATGCAAAATCTTAGACAGCAAGTTACAAGAACTAATTGTGTAACTTTGTTATATATATCTAGTGTTATTTATGTGAACAACATGTCTGAGACTTTGGAATTACTTCTTTATGCAGATGATACTGTCAATCCAATATCTGGTATGGAAATTGTTCTATGGAACACCAACTTGGGACCATAGCTCCAGATAAGGCACTTTTTTCTTATTTCTCCATAAAAACATATGCTGTGGGTACTCATTAGAAGTGAGATACAGTAACTCATGTCATGACATACCTAAAACTAAAATTCAACTCTTCCAGTACATAGTGTGGGGAAGTCTATTCAGTCCAAAATAGGTTAAGCAAACAGCATCTTGATAATAAATTGTCACTGCACTCTTGTAAACCTAAATCAATCCATTTTACAGCAAAAGACAGGTTGATCCATGATCATCTATGTCAAAGCAGAATCAGGCTCATTTTACAGAACAATGTAAAATGCTCTGTTTCCAATTACACTAACTGCCCTCAAACTTCATAAACCCAATTTCCAGTCAAAATGTCATATGATCAGAGTCTTCACTATTTGCTATTCAACCAATTATTTAGTGAGACAAATCTAACTTTGCATATGAAACCAAATAAGCAAAATGGTATGGAACAAAAGGTTTAACCATTTTTAGGACAATAAAACCACTCTAAATAGTGCAGACCTAGATTAGACCTGATCTGACTGTTCTAAAGTCAAAACAAGAAGCATAGTAGATGTTTTGAATAAAGAAGTGTGCATTTTTCAAAAAAAAAAAAATTCAATATGCCTTTCACAGATATTTGAAGTCATCCTGTTAATTAATGGTTACATAGATACAGATAAGAGGGTGTATCCACATAATTTTTTTCTTATTTCTCCACGAAAAACTCATGCTGTGGGTACTCATTAGAAGCGCTTTGCCGAGGCGCTTCTAATGAGTACCCACAACATATGTTTTCGCGGAGTAATAAGAAAGATATCAGCATTTTTTGGATGAAAAAAAGCATCCTATCTGTTGCTATGTCAGGTTAATGTCTTATGTCAAGATATCAATACTGATTAATCAACTTCCTTATAGATTTATTGATCTGTAGAAATCCTACAGTATCTTGGGAGAATTTGTAAAGGAAGAGTATTTGATGATAATTCTGGGATAATTTTCTCCAGTTCTCTATAATACACAAGTTGTGCATAATCATCAGAAATGCCTCAGTGAGGCACTTCTAATAAGTACCCACAACATGTTTCTATGGAGAAATAAGAAAAATTAAACTAAAATCATCACAAAATACTCCTCCATAACAGGTTCTCTGAATTCTTTTGTTATTCTGAAGGCTTACCAGCTAATTTATGGCTAAATTTTTATTAGAAAAGTTAAAATCTGCATATAAAAATTATTAATTTCACTGCTTAATCAAGCTATCACATGCAAAAAGGCACCCTATCAATGAAGCAAAATGGCAGAACAAGATCCAAGAGTAAATACATGCATACTGTTCATTGTATACATTGCATTTATCTGTGTCATGTAGTGCTAGTAGAACAAACATATCTTCAGATACGGCACTTTTACGCATAACCCTTGTCCTGCTGAATAAATTAAGATGCCACCCCTTCTCCTAATTTTCAGCCAATCAGATTACTTGATCCGGACTGATGCTATAAATTCACATACTGAATGGCAAACCATGCAGATCCAGATCTAGATCTACACTGTTTGCAAAGGCAGGGTATATCCGGGTTCAGCAAGACAAGAAGATATTTTTCTATTATGTCTCCATGGAAATGTTTGCTGTGGTACTCAATACAAGCGCCTCACTGAGGCACTTAGTTTGATCATACATGTAATTATTGCAACTATACAATGCAAGGGGTTGGGCTACACGTTCTCACAACATTATCACTCCCCACCTAATAAGTTATGGCCCTCCTCTGAGGCACTTCTAAAGAGTACCCACAACATATGTTTTCACTGAGAAATAAAAAAAAAAAATTTTTTGTGGATATTCCCTCTATCTTGAGTGACTGACTGGACTGTGCAGGTCCACAAACAGTGTCTGCAGCTTTCTCTGCTTGACTGTCATAGCTCCCAATAAGATGAGTATCAGGAAAATGTTGTTGTTTTTTCTTACTTCTCCATAAAAACATATGTTGTGAGTACTCATTAGAAGTGCCTTGATGAGGCACAACATATCGAGGATTGAGCGCAAGACTGTAGTAAGCCAGATGGTTGTTTTTCCCAAAACTCAATCTCCTCACCAAGAAGGCGTTATGAAGGTAACAACATTTCTTTCAGTAAACAATGAAAATTTAGGTGCCATTGCTCGTATGAGCAATGGCACCTAAATTTGCATTGTTTACAATGGGGTCAAAGTTGCCCCTAAACAAGGGTTTCAAAACTATGTTTGAGTTGTACCACAGTCTTGCACTCCACCCTCGATATGTTAACATGTGGAAGTAAGAAAGTTATCAACAATTTTTGGTTGAAAAAAGTGCTTTACCTATAGCTAATGTTGACTGTGCTGATACAGAAACAAATCATCATTCATGTTTATATGAGCCATGTCAGAGAATGTGCAGGAACAGATAAACTTATACATCAAGCAGTCTACTCAGATCCTTTGCCATTAGGAGAAAAAGTGAATTTACATGTACCATAGAGTCCATAAGCAATGCTTGCACTAACTGTCAAAATCAGGAAGTCCCAGGACTTCCTAGCTCCAATATCTGGAAGTCCTGGTGATCCATTTTTTTTCACTCACTTTCAAAAATTTAACCTCAATAATCTTAAACTCTCATTTATGGAGTAAAAAGGCCATTCAAGCTAAATAACACATAAATTCATTCTCAATGTTTGTTATAAATGACTAAATATCTTTAAAAGTTGGGAGTCCCAGACTTCCTGGCAATGATGTTTGGAAGTCCCAGGGCAATTTTTGGGAGTCTCTGACTCCCAGACTTCCCTTAATGCAAGCACTGCATAAGTAAAAGCAATGTTCCAGATTAGACTGTGTGGTTGCCTGTTACACATGTAGTAAGGCCCCTTTTTGTGTACAGAAGCGCCTGTTATATCACTTTCTCCTTTTGATATTCAATAATTCATGCAGAATAAAACTAACAACTCAAAGAGCACATACATGTACATTAATTATTTTCAAAAGATTTGGGCCCAGTTGTTCAAAGCTAACGATTTGTTAAAATTTAGATCAAGTGATACGGGTATATGCTGAAATTTTTTGCTGAAAAAATGTGAGTAGCTTTTGCAAAAGCTACTCACATTTTTTCAGCATAAAATATCATAATATTGTATATTGAATCTGCTAAAACAGTTAACGAAATGACCCTTAACGAGCTTGTTAAGCTAACGACGTTTTGAACAACTGGGCCTTGAATTATAGGAAACAAAGTAATGTTTTAGAATAGAGGCAGTCTTTATTCTAGGAAGGAAGTTCTTAATTCATGCATAGCTCCAGATAAAGTGCTTTTTTCAAATGAAAAGTACTGATATTTTTCTTATTTCTCCATGAAAACATATGTTGTGGTTCTCATTAGAAGGGCCTCATGTTTTCGTGGAGAAATAAGAAAAATATTATGCGCAGTTGAGGGTCTTTTAATAAGATTTAGGGGTCAGGCCTCCACCGAGGGGGCGATTCGGGCGAAGAAGTCGCCGAAATTCTTATGACTTCGCCCTATCGGTCCGGGAAGGAGAAGACGACTTCGCCCTGTTTTCCGGTGATTTTCGAAACGTACTTTCGGTTTTGCTTGCGCCGGTGAGTCGATTTTTTGCTTATTTACAGCAGACACTGACAAACACTGTTGCTTTAATGATCGCTAACGGCGATACACCTACAACAACTAGTTGTTTACAAAAGCATGATATAATTACCTTGATTGGTAATTATCCATAACCGTCCATATTCCTTTGATTAATCCAGTAATCACTAGTGTTGATGTCATCAGTGACCCACAATGGATACCATGCAATCACCCGTGATGATAACTGACCAAAACGATTGGCCGAAAGCACCACGTGAACAATGTAAGGGTGACAATTTTACCGTTTAGTGGGAGGGGCCAATGTGTCAATAACCGTCAAAAAGATTGCCTGATGACACGCTTCTGCGCTCAAACAACAGTACAAATAATTAAAAACTCTTTGATCTCTTTCGGCAGCGACTCTTCGGATGCAAATTGTTATGTCAGATTGTGGTGATTAGCGGATTAACGTACCGATTAATAGATGGTGTAGGGAGAGTTCTTCATGTGTACTGATAATTTGTTTCACTTTTATGAATTCCAGCTTCAGTGATAGGTGTTGATCATAAGCAGATGATAAACATTCACCCATATTTAATTGAATTTTACATGAGGCGTGTACCGTTTCTCGTTGTAGGGGAGCCCTGCTGGGTAGGGGCGATCATGTAAAATTCATTTAGATGTTGGGGAATGTTGTGTTGGTTTAGAAAGAAAGAAACAGCAGCATTTTAACTCTTAATAACAAGGGGAAATGGTGACAATTTAGGGATAATTTTTATTACTTCTCTATAAAAACATGTTGTGAGTACCTGTTAGAATCATTTCAAGTCAGTTCTATTTATGAGTACCCACAATGTATATTTTTAAAGAGAATCACAGAAAATTATTAATGAATTATATCCATTTTTTCTGGATTTTTTTCTGGAATGATGTGTATATGGTTTAGGAGCAAAGAAACTGCAGCATCTTACTCTTAACCCTTGTCCTGCTGAATAAATTAAGATGCCTCTCCCACTTACAATTTTCAGCCAATGAGATTACTTGATCATGAATGCTGCTATAAATTTACATACTTAATGGCAAATAGTGCAGATCCAGATCAGTTGGCTTCCTGATCTGGATCTAAACTGTTTGCAAAGGCAGGGTATATCCGGGTTCAGCAGGACAAGGGTTAAACAAGGGGAAATGGTGACAATTTAGGGATTGTTTTTATTACTTTATAAAAATATGTTGTGAGTACCTGTTAGAATCAGTTCAAGTCAGTTCTAATTATGAGTACACACAATGTGTATTTTTAAAGAGAATCACAGAAAATTATTACTGAATTATCTCCATTTTTCTGAAGTTGTGTGAGAAAAAAACAAATAACCATTCGCCAAAGAGCTGAATCAAATAATGAAAAGTTACATGTTCTTTACCTAATATCTAGATAGATAGTTTTAAAATGTTTAAGGTTTTAATAAAGCAATAAATCAGTTTTTGATTTTTTTTTCCTTCATAATATTGCATCATCCACCATTTTACATGAACGGTCATAGTCACTTCTCCCTCTGGTCCTCCACTTCTCCCTATTTGGGCTGGAGGGAGAAGTCACTTCTCCCTACTTGTTGGGCCTAGGTTGGGGCCTGGGGGTTTGTTGTTTTAAAGAGGTTAACCCTTATTATAAGGGTTAACCTCTTTAAAACAACAAACCTGTTTAATATAAGCACTAATCACAACTACATTGTACAGCTGACAACACTTTGAAATGTTTTATGTTTCAGAGAAAATAAGACCTGACATTTAATGTGAATCGTCTGCCAAGCAGAGGATTCACATCAAATGTCAGGTTTTATTTTCTCTGAATAATAAGATCAATTTTAGAATTTCATCCTCTACAAATTTGCTTAGCGCTTTAAGGGTAAATTACTGCCCAAGTAATGATTGTTCTTGCCCTTTAGATCAAAAATAGATTAAAACACAGTCTTAACCCTTGTCCTGCTGAATAAACATTAACATCCCACACCAACTTCTAATTTTCAGCGAATCTGATTCCTTGATCCAGATTGTTGATGTAAATTCACATACTGAATGACAAACAGTGCAGATCCAGATCAGTTGGCTAGAAGCCAACTGATCTGGATCTACACTGTTTGCAAAGGCAGGGTATATCCAGGTTCAGCAGGACAAGGGTTAAATAAATAAAATAATTTTTGGATTGATCATATAAGCATCACTAAGGACCCATGCCCCTAACTGTTGTAGCACTTCTAATGAGTACCCACAACATATGTTTATGTATAGCCCCAGACTAGAGGAGTATCCATATAATATTTCTCATGATAACATATACAGGCCTCCTAGTGGCCCACTTTGAAAATATAGGTTTTTATGTAGGTTCTTCTTACTCAAAATATAGGTTATTTACAGGTTTTCAATAAAAAATATAGGTTAAAAAAAGGTTCTTCCAAACTCACACAGAGATTTAAAACTGAAGAAAAAATATTTGATGAATTTTTGCACCACAATTATTCAGATAAAGTTGATCTGAATTTTCCATAGTCCGAGCGAGCGAAGTGAGCAAGGAAAAAAATACAATTTCTTGACAGTTTTCATCACTTTTTTGGGACTAAAAAGTAAAAATAGTAAGGCATTTTGAAGAAAAGTTAGGGTTGAGTCGCGAGAAGGTTCAAAAAGTGAAAAATATAGGTTTTTTCATGAAAATACAGGCTTTTTATAGGTTTTATGAACAAAATAAAGGTTTTATAGGTTTGACACAAAATTATAGGTTATTATAGGTTTTATAGGTTTCGCTAGGAGGCCTGCGATATACTGTGGGTACCCATTAGAAGCACCTCACTAAGGTGCCTCTACATACATGTTTTCATGGAGAAATAAGAAAAAACATCAGTATTTTTTGGCTGAAAAAAAAAACAAAACAACACCTTATCCCCCGAGATATTATACATTACCTCCAACATTCAAGCTGAGCACTCCCAGACAGCCATAAGCATCCAGAATCTTACTATATTGCTTTCTGATGGTCTCCGTTTCTGCCGAAGCTGAAAAAGCAAATACCATTTGAGCTGGGAGTCAGGTACTGAAACATGTGCTAAGGTAAGGACCAAAACCCTGAAAAGGCGACAGCGAAAGCAAAATAAGTTTGTGAGACTGAAGTTTGTTGATGGCAGTTGGCAAACACACACCTATCTTTCCAATAAGGCCAAATAAAAAATCTGTGTGTTTAGGGTAACATGTTAGAAAAAAATAGGCAGGGTAGGTAGGGAATTTTTTTTTTTTTTTGCCTGGTTGCCTCAAACTGGAAAGCAAGCCTCATTCAAAGACAGTGGGGTCAGATTTCATCTTAGCCTATTTGTTTATCTTGTGTGGATGCACCTACATGTATCAATGTTTTCCCCCCCAGCAGACCTGGGGTAATTATAATCTGTAACTAGAGCAAGTCAATGGCGAGCCATCGCATATCCCCACGCCAGCGCCATCACATATCTCTGTGCACATCAAAATTCCAAATGCATTCCTCCAATCCTCATCCATAGGGCTATCGCCTGTGAAAGTTTTAAGATTCTAGCTTAAATGGTCTAGGAGCAATGGTGTGTCATTACAGACAGACGTACAGATGGACTGGGGGGGGTGTGTATAACTGTATCCCCGCTTTTTCTCCGAAAAGCATGGGGATAATCATGAATACTTGTAATTGATTACATTTTCTGAGTACTTGCAAAGTAATTGATAATCATGAATTTTCATAATAATCATAATATGTACCCAGTAATCATAATGTAATTGATTACATTGCAAAATGGCCTGTAATCATGATTACTTTGTGATGAGTCTGATGACTTCATCATTACATTATGAAACTGACAGTGAAATAAATCTAAATTGTGTTCTGTGAATATGTAACAGAACAAAACTAAATTAATAATAATATACAGTACTATTTCTATGTTATAGTTATAAAAAGAATGCACAGTAGATGAAAGGAAAAATTAAGCACCAATTTGTTTTTCATACAGACATAAAAGGAAATTAACTTGTTTCTTTGTACCTAGCAAGACAATTAAATTGATACTCAATTAATCATTGAAAATGGGATGAAATTAACTTCCTTAGCTGTATTTTAACTATTGGGTTTGGGTGTATGGTCATTTTCAGTTCCCAAAATTTCAAAGATCTTATCATGTCAGATAATCCACAGCTTAGCAGGCTGATCATTATTTTTTTTATTTTAAATCAGTTTGTTTTGCTAAGCCCTGTCTTTGACACCCAATTATTTATTGTACCTGGATGGACTACTACACATGTGTAAACTGTAAAGTAGGGTGTCAAAACAGTCTTTAATTAGAGATAAGATATCTTTTAAAGAAGAAATACATATATCACAAACATTTTAATTTTTTAACTCTAACAAATTGGTCTGAAATATGCTGTAAAAACTGTATTTTCGGTGTATTCTATTTACCTTCTATTCCCTAAAATTAATGAATAGCATTTAAAATAAGTATCCCAACTTTTGAGAAACTGTAATGCTTCCTGTATGCAAAAGTTTACTATAATGCATGTCTGTATGCATGAAGTTTTATCTGTTATTGCTGTCAGTATGGTTTCAAGTAAGAATGCACTAAGTATGCATATTGGTAAACATATAAAGATAAGTATCAGTCATTTTGCAGAAATGTAATGTTTATTAGTTTGACAGTTAGTATGACATTTACTTGAAGAAATGAACATTGAAAAAAAAATCACTTGTTACTTCATATTCCTTTTTATTCATATTCCTCTGTAAGCCACACAGAAAAGATACACATATAGCTATATGGCCTCCAACTAAAAATAAGGCTACCTTGGGAAAGTAATCATGAAGTAAACATGACATGATAACTTTTGTAAAGTAATTGTAATTGATTACATTCACTTAAAAAGATATTGTAATCTGTAATCATGAAATTAAAAAATAATTGTAATTGCAATTGATTACATTTTGGGGGCTGGGGGATCAACCGTACATTCTCTTGCGGCATTAAAATTTTCAGTGTCTTGTAGAATTTCCTTTCTAGGTGTCTAATACCCCATTCATGTGTCTATAGAATTCACTGGGGTTGGGTATAATTTGGATGTCTAATCCCTAGGGTATCCCCCACCCCCCCCCTGGGGAAAACAATGATGGGTGCATGCATAGATAATGTGCGAGTTTGCGGCTATAGTAAACAACAGTTGCAGCTGTAATAAGTTAATGAGAGTAGCCCCATACTCAATTGTTTACAATTTATGATCTGGTCAAATTATAACACAAATCTGTAATTCAAAAACATTGGTTAGTATAGTATGTCTCTCAATAATCAGCTTGCATGTACCATGAATTCTACAAAGACTCCTTTTCATTAACAGAAAGAAATCAGACAAAAACGTCGTCATGACAAGTTCTCAATCAGACGTTCATTAAATAATCAAAACAAAGCAGACGCTTATATATTATTATTACCTTATCTCCGTAAGTCTCCATATGAGTTCGAAAAAGCCGTGCATTTAATAGGGGGCGCCCTATTCAACGCTAGGAGTCACTCTGTTAACAGCAATAAAATCAGCAAGAACATGTCAAGAAGTCAGTTGTCTGATTATTGTCACAATGTTCACATTGTGAATTACAGAATAATTGGAGAAGTAAAAGAAAACTTATTAGCTTGACTGTTCAGGGACTTTGAGACAAAATCGTAGCAACTCCCTTCTCGCGTTCTCTTATATGCTTTGCTTTCAAGAGAGAGACAGGAGTAGTCTACCAGTGCTCAAGCTATCCCTATATGGAGGGACGGGCTGCCCCTCTCGACTCTCCTGCCGCCCCTCTGCCCTTCTTAAGCTGCCCTCTGTCTTATTTCAACTCCAACATAAAACCCTACATTTTGATGAAAATTTCATGAAAATCGGACCAAAATTAATAAGGTTATCAATGTTTAAAGGTCAGTTTTAAGTGTCCTCTATTTTTGAGGTATTTATTGTGGAATGGGATTATATTTTGTAACATGTCTTGATACTAAGCACATCACATGACACATGGTGGCCTCATTCTTGTATGACAGTGATTCAGCTAGACCAAAATCAGTTCTGGACATTTTGTCCAAATGGCAGCTGGTTCTTCCGGACATTTTGAAATTTTCTTGGACAAATTATAAAAGCTAGAAAATCGCTTTACTGTGGATTCAGTAGTGGGTGGAGGAATGGCGTCATTATCGCCATTTCCCTAGCAGGATTCCGTTTGATCACTACTGGATTTTGGCATGAAAAATTTTGTTGCTTTCTAGGGGCATTTTTGTGTGATGTTATGTCCAACCCTTTACAAAATCAGGAGTGTAATATTTCGCCTCGCACGCTGTCACATGTAAACAAATTCGATGAGATCTAGGGAAGTAACTAAAACAGGATACGGCCTTATCTACATTTCGGCCAAACAAATTGGACTGGTTGACTCGCTTTGCAGACGCGAAACTAACGGGCATTACCGAACATCACCAAAAATCAATAATGTTTGATAAGCAGTCCAGTACATCTTAGTTTGACCAATCATCGGTCGTCTTACAAGATAAAAATCGGCATCAAAAGTAAACTGTAAACAACAGTAGAAATCCATATATTACAAAGCTAAAAATGGCAGTCGGACAATGTGTCCAACCAGGTCAGAAAAGTTTCGGAAATATGGAACTTTTGGCGGACTGTGGCCGATGGCCGACGTCAAACTGAATCCCTGTATGACCATGCAAAAAGTGCCCTACCAGGCACCCCTCTGCTCTCAAATCCTAGATGGAGCACTGGTCTACCATTAGCATTTGGGTTGCTAACAGTTAGGCTCTTACAGACTGGAACTAGCGAGCCCTTAGTAGCTGGAACATAACAGCTCAAACTGAACGTCTTACATAAGTCAGAGGTAGCTGACACTATAATTAATTAAGTAGCTCCAACTCTCTTTTGTTTAAATTAACAGTTTAATATAATATTTTTCAAGTTGATTCCACTTTGATTGTTTTAGCATATGCATTATAATTATTGTCAATCATAAGTAACTAATCAATTGGCATGGTAGCCCAAAGAAAAATTATATCTTATACTGTATAAGTACATCATACATAGCTTTGAACCCACTGCACTTTACAATACCTTCCGGGCAAATACATAGCTGTTGATAAGGCGCTTTTTTCAACTAAAAAGTATCTATATTTTTCTTATTTCTCAACAAAAACATATGTTGTGGATACTCATTAGAAGCGCTTTGCTGAGGCACTTCTTATGAGTACCCACAACATATGTTTTCGCTGAGAAATAAGAAAACTATTCACCTGATACCCACTCTTATCTAGACCTATGAAATATCAGGGGTTTTTTTTTTTTTCAAAAGTGTTCTTTGACAGGGAAAAAACAGACTGACTTTTTATGTTATTCAGTAATATAAACATGCTTATTGGATTAAAAAAAAAGCAAGAGATCAAATCTGGACCGCTCCACTGACCCTAAGTGGCTGTGCTGTAACCATTTACTTTATAGACATCTTACATTTCAATCGCCTCAATGTTAATGCTGGACCCCGACATCCAATTACATGGAACACAGATACGACACTGAACTGACTGCAAAATAAAAGGGCAACAAAGCTTCCTTTGGACTTTACCCCACCCCCTGATTATTATAATGAGATGAAAGATATCGATCAAAACGCAGTTGTCATACGGCTAGTAACAAATATATCATCATGACTAGCTTACATAAAACTGTAACAGCATTACTCTCAAACATCAGTGTGTCATCTATGTTTCTATTTTCAAGCATAACACTATAGGGAGGTTCTAACTTGTGGAACACCCGAAAACTTCGGCTGATCGCGGCCATGTTTATCAAGGTTGAGTGTATTTTACAGATTTTCATTTCCGGTATTGAACGAAACGAAAAACCATATTAAAAATTCCAATGAATGAATTTAAGTATGGCGAGCGGGCATGAGTCCTGACGTCAGACAATGATAGTAAAACAAAAGAAGAAAGAACAGAATAAGACCACATAAGACCTTTTTTGAAAATCCATTAATATGCCGATGTATACTGAGTCAATCGAGGCTCTCACAGGCGTATCTGATTCGGTCATTACCTCTGCTGAAGGAGCAGAGGATGGTGTGACTAGGTTTACCGGGAACAAGACAATTCATCGACAAGACAACTCATCGACACGGTTTTTGGAGACAATTCACCGACACAATTGAAGACAACTCATCGACACTTTTTGAAGACAATTCACCGACACATTATTATGTTTAAATTATACCCAAGCTGATAAAATGAAGACAATATTTTGAAAATAAATTGATTTATTATCACGTTTATGATCAAAATAACGAATTTAGGATATTAATTCAATATTTTCTGGCTTATTGATAACAATTAAGAGACCATTTCAACCGCATAGGATGGCTGGCGTAAATAAACTTACGCATTTTATTTTAAAAGCATGATTTAAAGGAAAATATACGTATAGGGAACTTGGTAAAATATTATTCAAAACGTTCTTAATTAAAATAAAGAAGATGGAAGGAAAGTGAAGCTGGATATTCGTTTATATGAGTTATGTTTTCATTTATTTCCTAAATTTTTGTTGTTCAAATTGTGATAATAATAGGAATTTGACTGTTAATCATTAATACATCAGTGTCATGTAGCAGAGTTGATGAGCTTGTACACGCGCATCAGTTGATTAGATACTTGACTGACATGACTGCCTTGATGTTGATGAGCTTGTACAAGTCGTATTATCAATATTGCAGTTCCATAGCAATCAACATCCTAAAAGCTACAAGTTAGCCTCAGTGGGACTTTGAGACAGCTCCCCGACAGTCAAAGTGTGCGACATCAACATGATCAAGTCATCAAGTCAACTTCCTATTCCGGTCTTACGGCACAGCGGTGGCGCTGAGCGCGCATCCTCAGCAGCTGCATCGTAAATGATGCAGAACATCAGTCATGATTAAAATTAAAAACCTTTCCGCATTCTTAGCCCAATAATCGATTCTGAGACTGTTCACTGACAGGCAGAACAGGTAGGCTTGTCATTCACAGGTATGATCAATCAAATACAATGTACCACTTATCCATAATTACCCTTAATTACCTATGATTGCCAATTACCTTCAAACAAATATGTCGGTGAATTGTCTTCAAAAAGTGTCGATGAGTTGTCTTCAATTGTGTCGGTGAATTGTCTCCAAAAACCGTGTCGATGAGTTGTCTTGTCGATGAATTGTCTCGATTCCTGTTTACCTCTCTGGTGAGAGCTAGGGACTAACTTCCCATATCAAATGTCCTGGTGAATGAATGTCATTAGAAGTATCACCAGTAAACATTCTGATTCTGTTCTCTTGTTCCCCTGAAATAAATCGGCATTTACACCTGTGCCCTAGAATCAAAATCTTGATTCTCTATGTTCTATTTTCCCCGAAACTGCATTTGTTCACCTGTTCCCTTCATTTTTAGACTTTTGTTCCATTGTTCCCCTGAAATAAATGACGTGAGATCTAGAGACTAGTCTTCGCATTCGTTGGCCCTGGTGAATGAATGTCTATTGATGTATCACCAGTAAAATATTCTGATTCTGACCTGGTTCTCCTGTTCCCCCAAACCCCTGGGAGGTCTCTCAGTCTAGCAAAATCTTCAAGTCTAGGAGTAATAAGAACGAATGTGGCAAATGAAGTTCTGCCTGAGAAATGCCAGGTCATCCGCATCATTAGTAATAAACGCCCCGAGAGACATTGACGATACCTCTCAATCGATGAATAACCTAGAAATCCGTTGTAAAGTACATATGTAGAATACACAAATCAAACGACTTTACCCTTAAAGACATAGGCAAAATGAGGCCAGAAGTGGTACCACTCACTAACGATTTTATTGCCCCTACTTAGGCCCTCTACAAGGTAAATCAAAGACATTCAGTTTTCAGATTTTTAACGCTGCCAAGCAACTGAGTCACATAGAGGCAGCGCCAGATAAATCTGGATTAGTTTTACTGGACTACTGGGTTGGCTTGAAACGGTGCCTAGTTATAATTCATAACTAGGTCACCTCGCCCAGACACGGAGTGCGTGCACGTCTAGACACGGTGCGGCCGTGTCCAGACCTCGTGCGAGAGTAGTAGTCCAGCCTGTAAGTTGCAGAATTCTGATGATCGGCCGAAAAGTTTGAGCTTTTAATCTCGTACCTAATGCGTGTCAATTCTGACTGCATAATGCATTAGGCACACAGCTCGAGTCGAGAGTAAGGTGCACTCACTAGCCACATGTCGGTCGGTCAGACGCCGGAAGGGATGCAAGATGGGTGTTCTCACCCAGGAGCCAAGAGGGTGTCCTCATCCAGGAGCAGAGGGGGTGTCCTCACCCAGGAGTCGAGAGGATGTCCTCACCCAGGAATCGAGAGGGTGTCCTCACCCTAAAGCCTGTTGGGTGTCCTCATCCAAGTCCGCGTGCCACAAGTTTGACCTATTTAGGAGTAAGTTATGCCAAGGTAACTTAGCGGCACCAGGCGAAGAAGTGGTGGTCCCCCACCTCCCCCTAAGGGGTCACTGCAGGATTTCTCCAGGGTGTCGTACCAGTATGCTGAGTTCCGTTGTTTGGTGCCTCTCTTATAAAGCTGCTCGATGTATTCGTACCAGACTTCGTCGTAGAACTTTGAAGTAGGTCCCTTGATGAGAGTCCAATGTTTGTTGTCTCTATGGTAGACGAAGTAAACTGGTAGGTCAACGTTGATCTCTTCGTCGTCTCTTGGTAGTCTTGCAGCTTTTGCGATGGCCTTGAACTTTGTAGAGGTGACATCCTGGAGCTCGTACTTTTCATGTAGAGGGTACTCTTCCTCAATGTCGACATGAAAGTACTGCATGGGTGCAGTGTTCGTCGCCGGCGACTTTGGCGATTCTGGAGGCGGTGTAGCTGGTCTCCGGATGATGGGTGATGGCAGGATCTGTGCTGTCTTCGGTGGACTTGGTACTATGATGGTAGCTGTGTCGATCTGTAGTATCTGCGGTGCTGGCGGTGTTGTCTCCTGCTCCGGCGTTGTCGGCTGTCGGCGTGCTGGAGGCGTCGGTCTGGTCGGTGGTGGTGGTTGCATAGCAGCTGTGGGCTGGCGAGGCCACTCGCCAGCAGAGAGTGCAGGCTGCCTCCTGCTTTCGGCCCTCCTCTTGTACACTGGTAGCGTTGGTAACGTCTTATGGAAGATCAGTTTAACGTGAACATGATCCTTCCCGCCAGCCATCCTCCAGAGAGGATGACCAACAAACTTGTACTCACTCAGGGCCCTGAGTAGTACTGCAGGTATAGCAGACTCAGACATGGCTATTCTTTAATTATTCTGCAGACGATGTTGACACTTCGGAGGGCGAAGGTCGAATGTGATATCCAATCAAAGACGTGTCCTAAAGAGGTGATTATGAATTACCAGCAGGGTGTAGTAAAGAGGCCTCCTGAAGGGTAATCAATTCTTTTGAAGGGATAACAGAGGGTTTGGAAAATTGACTTAATTGGAGAACAGAGTTGAATAGTTTATTTATTAATTCGTTTCTTTCAAACTTATAATATCTATTTAATTTTATTTATTTCATTTTTTTGTTTACTTAAGAGGCTTCTAAAGGGTAATGAATATTTTGAAGGAAAAAAGCTTAGTTTGGAAAATTGGAGGGGAGACACGAAAGGGTTTTTATTTACAAATTTATTTATTTCATTGTTAAAATATTTATTTATTTTTATTTATTTTTTTTTCAAGTATTTAAGTTGCATTCTGAGGTTTATAAATATTTTTGGGGATAACAACTATTTTGAAAAAAAAAAATGATTTTTTTTATATTTCATTTTCAAATTTGTTTCTTTCAATGTTGGAGTATTTATTTATTTTTATATTTTTATTTATGTCTTTAGTGGCCTTCCAAAGGGTTATATTTTTAAAGATACCAAATATTTTGTGCTTAGTGAAGACTCGACCAGCCTGCACATTCACAGTCTTCTTATCAGATTTGCAGACTGGTGTGACTCTCCACTCAGCCAATAGGTAACTTTGAAGGACAATTGCCATGCGCCGGCTCATATGCTATTACCCATGGAACAGATAAATAAGTCAGTTCTAAATTCCCCTGTATTATATTCCCCCTATTGAGCCTCTACCTGTTTACCTTTCATTGACAGAATACCAGGTTTTATTGTACCCAGAGATAAGACTAATGACCCAGACTCATCAGATTTTTATGTCTTTAAAGGCTGCAAACCGGAAGTTCTTGAACCCCCACCCCTTTCGAAATCTCGCGAGAATTCTGGCGAGATTTCATTAATGCAGACATCGTGAATAAATTTGACCTTATCTACATAAATTCACTGGTTCCTGGTTTTCCAATAACGCCCACCTATAAATGCCAATAACCAATAATGCAAGCGCGAAATTGTGGGATGGAGTGGAGACGGGGGTGTAATTATTGGATTTTCCGCTTGTTTGGTTTTGTCCTTTTCTACTCCTCTTTCTGTCTGGGAAGGGCTTCGGCTTGTGACTGTGGCACTCTCTGGACTTTTCTCTTACCTTTTTTGTAAAACACAAGACGGCATTTCATAGGGTAATCCAACCACGGATGTTCTGGACATCCCGGTAAGTTAGTTGGTCGTTAGTCATAATCCCGCTCTACTGGACCGAGGCTGTTCGAATCGGGGTCCTCGGGTGTTTCGAGGCGTAGTCTCCTAGCACCGACCCGCTTGACGCCAGGGAGCCCATGGCTGATTCGTCGGTGTTTTCCCCCGTCGACGACTTAACCGCCTTCTTGAAATGGTCATTGCCGCCACACCGAGGCTTCGAGGTGTCACCGTTCGAGATTTCGATGTCAACAGTTACCTAAAGGAATCTTCATTTTATATTAAGACAATTTAAAAAAAAAATGTTCAAATATGTTTAAATGTTAATATATCGTTAAAAAGGCTGAAGTTCTCCATTTAAAATAAAACATTTCTATATTTTAAAAAATAAAACCATATAGTACACTAGAACTTTCCATTGCACAGTGACAGTTAATAGTTTGCCTAGCGAACAAGACTTAGGTAATAAAGTTAAGTATTCTTTCTTTTCCTAACTCAAGCCTGGAAGCGAAATTTGATGACTTAAATTTGATGACTCCCAGTAAAATTTACAAAATCTGTTATGTATATTTTTCAAAGGGGAGAGTATCTAATGTTTTATCTTTAATGGTAAAACCTCTGATCCAAATTTCAGATACATAAGTCAACATGGGACGTATAAGTATGTTAAAATTTCAGTTTTAAACTGTTGCTTAACTCATCAACTTAACACCCAGAAACCAATGAAAATCCTAAGAAGTTATGGAGTTTTATTAAAAGCAAAAAGACCGGAGTAGCCCCACTACGAGCTAAAAATGGCTTACCTACCCGGACAGTGACATGAAAGTGAATACCCTAAATGAGCAGTTTGTTTCGGTGTTCAACAAGGATGAAGACATTTCAACAGCTCCAGATATGGGGTCAAGTCCACATCCTGTGATGCACCACACTGAGGTAAGCCAAGAGGGAGTTTTCAAACTTCTCAACGGATTTCAGGTACACAAAGCTACAGGTCCAGATGAGTTACCAAGCAAGCTGTTAAAGGAGCTGGCAGAGGAGCTGACACCAATCCTTACACTCTCCTTTCAAGCCTCTCTGGATCAGGGAACTGTACCAGAAGACTGGAAATATGCCAATGTGGTGCCAATATTCAAGAAAGGAGACAGAAACAAGCCTGAAAACTATAGACCAGTATCATTGACTTCAATCGTCTGCAAGACCTTAGAGCATATTGTGTGTAGCAGCATGCATCGACACTTAGAGGCTCACAGCATACTAACAGATGCTCAGCACGGCTTTCGAAAAAGACGGTCATGTGAGACCCAGTTGATTCTCACCATCCAGGACCTAGCCAAGGATGTCGACAACAAAGGCCAAACAGACGTCATTCTTCTTGATTTTTCGAAGGCCTTTGATAAGGTCTCTCATTAGCGGCTAATCCGTAAGCTATGGTGTCCGATGCAGCGTCCACAGATGGATCGGCAGTTTCCTAGGTGGAAGATCTCAGCAAGTTCTTCTGGAAGGGACCAAATCTACACCAGCTCCTGTCGCCTCAGGAGTTCCTCAGGGCAGCGTCCTTGGTCCCTTGCTGTTCCTTCTTTTTATCAATTACCTGCCGGAATACATATCATCAGAGTCGACAGCAAGGTTATTTGCAGATGACTGAATTTTATACAGACATGTAGAGTCAGAGATGGGTAGCCACCTTCAACACGACTTGGACAGACTACAGCAGTGGGAGAAAG
The DNA here is from genome assembly GCA_964016985.1 of Anodontia alba. Taxonomy (NCBI): domain Eukaryota; kingdom Metazoa; phylum Mollusca; class Bivalvia; order Lucinida; family Lucinidae; genus Anodontia; species Anodontia alba. Next base: position 16,207,670 of record OZ024834.1, read on the forward strand.
ACTGGCTGATGGAGTTTCACCCACAGAAGTGTCAAGTCCTCCACATTACTTCCAAACGGAACCCTGTATTGGCTTCATATACCATTCATGGTCACACCCTAGAAGAGATCAGCTCTGCAAAATACTTAGGAGTAACTCTCCAAAATAATCTCAGTTGGAATTCCCATGTCGACACCATAGCCAAAAAGGCAAACAACACCAGAGCATTTCTCTAGAGGAACTTGCAGCAATGCCCCAAGAAGACGAAAGAGCTTTGTTACACGACCCCCGTTCGTACTATCATGGAGTATGCCAGTGTTGTCTGGGATCCCTTCACAGAGGAAAACATCAGAAAACTGGAGATGGTGCAGAGAAAAGCAGCGCGCATGGTCTACGCTGACTATAGACTTACAAGCAGCGTCACAATTATGTTGCAGCAACTCCAGTGGTCCACACTACAGGAACGCAGAGCCCAAGCAAAGGGTATCATGGTATACCGGATAGTCAACAGCCTTGTGGATATACCGGCAGACCAACTGATACCAACTATATCAGTGAGAGGTCACAACATGAGGTTCATGGTTCCCTTTGCAAGGACACTCGTCTACCAACGATCCTTCTTCCCAGACACCATCAGACTCTGGAACAGCCTTCCCCAGTCAGCAGTTAGCTGTCCTACCCTTGACAGCTTCAAGAGGGAGGTGCAGGCCATCAGACTTCGCTAAGATCGTACTGGATGTTTTTAACTGCACTGTAAATAGCTTTTTAAAGACTTCACCTCTTTGTTGGATGTTCCTGCATCACTTATGCGCCAGTACGATGATACGCCTTTCCTGAGGTGTCTGTACTATAATGGAAGAAGGAGAAGATCAAGTCTAAAACTTTAGAGTTAGGCGAAAAATCGCTTTCAAACTTTTCTGATACAAATGATTTCCAGCGTGAATCGTGCGAGGTAAAATTCATATTTAGACCTTGATGTCAGAGACCAACTATTAGAGACTGTCTATACAAGGTATCATACATAAATTTGAATCAACTTATAGTAAGGAGTGATCAAACATGACATCAAGGTCTAGGAGCTATCTATGTCAATGGCAGAACGCGGAAAATAATTTCGTTCAATGTTAAATGGTACTTTTTTTATCTCCTTGTTCATCGGCAAGTAGAACGATTTTTTCGATTGGCTCGCGACTTGTCAAGTAGCCAATAGCAGAGTGTTTTGTATCCTAAAGTTCGGTAGTAATAGACAAATGGCGACCTCCTCGCAGTTGCGTTGTGATTTATTGAAAAAAGTATCATGGTTTGCTTTTTGGTCAAGAATTGTAGCGATTATATTACAGGTTATTGATTTCACGAACAAATTATTCAGTGTGTCATTCTATTTCTTCCATGTATTCTGAAGCACATCTGAACAGCAGACAGTTGTTAAGTGAGGGGGCGGGGGGAGTTACTCTGAATTTTGCCTGCTACATGGGCTAGGACTATTTCTTTTGGGTGCAGAATTTTACTGTTTTGGGGGGTTAGGGGGAAAAAGTTGCTATTCTTTGGGTATTGGCCATTTGATGGGTCAGTGTATTCCTTGGACTAAATCACTCGGACCATTGGACTTGGACTGGTCCAAGTGATTATCAGTTGGACCAAATGGGGTGTATTCCTTGGACCAATCCCAGTTGGACCAAGTCATAAATACCTGTTGGACCATATTAAACCATGATTACAACTAAATAATATGTATCTACGTAAATTGTATTCATTTTCTTTCTTCTTAAATTTTGGCATTTTATAGCACACTTTATTTAAATATTAGAAGGTGATGTGCCAGATTCTTGGCAGATTGTATCGAATAAAACAATGTACAGACAGGCAGCAAAGAACCAGATCAGAATGCGTGGGTATTCTATATTTATCACATAGTGGACAAATTCCCAATATTCAGCTTGAAAGATAATCTAAATACATGCAAATGAGATAAATCAGTTTAATATACCATGGTTCTGCGCGTGTACGTACAATAATGCATCATACATGTTTTAGAGTAACAACAGATCATATCAAATGAAAAAATATATGGATGAGCAGCAATAAACCAGATAAGAACGCGTAGATGCACATGGTAATCTATAATTTTGCACATAACAAGCTTTATTTAAATGTTAGAAGACAATTAGTCGGAGTAACGGCTGATCATATCGAATGAAACAATGTATGAACCAGTAGCAATAAACAAGATCAGAATGCGCAAATTTACATGCTAATCTAGAATTTCACATATAGCATGCTATATTTAACTATTAGAAGACGATGTTGTCGTAGTAATGGCAGATCGTATAGAATGAAACGATGCATGGACGGCCAGTGAAGAACTATATAAGATTGCACAGATCCACATGGTAATCTAGAATTTTGCATACATAAGTATTAGATGATGATGTGCCAGACTTATGGCTGATCGTATCGAATGAAACAATATATGGACGAGCAGCAACAAACAAGATCATAATGCGCTGATTCCTGATTCACATGTTAATCTAGAACTTCACATATTGGACATAAGATTTTAATGACAGGATTTTTCATCTGGTTGGAAACCAAATTTTATCAGGTTTTCAATAATCTTTGGCAAAAAAAAAAAAAAAATAATAATAATTTTTGCTACTCAGTTGTTTCAAATGGGGTATGGTCTATGATAATGTAACCAACCCGGACATCTACCCACCGGACAGTTACCCACCTGGACATTTACCCAACCCTCTTAACCTAAAAGAGGACATTTACCCACACCAAAATTGTGTTAGTAACACTGTCCTTAAATGCAAAAGATATGTTTTAGAAGTGATCTTTAATTTGCCATGTATTATTTTTCATTCATTTATCCCTTTTAATTGGTAAAATTACTTTGTATCTATTCGATAGTTTAAGATGACCATTACTTTGTATCAAGATGAAGGGTAAACGATAAAATTGAAATATTTTTTTTTTTAATTTCAAATTGTGTTCGCGGTTTTTAAGTTAATTTCATTTGATATATATTTCTCTTTTTCATAAATCATAAATAGCACTTAGTGAGATTGATTTCTGTATCATAATACAAAATTATACTTGTTATTTGTAATATATCACAGATCTTTAAACCTTTTTCTATTTCTTTTATTTTTTGTTTCCTTCCAGTAACTCACTTAATGTCGAGTTTTGTTTTGTTTTATAACAATTAAATTTACAGTGAAAGTTGCAAAACTGATTTTTTTTTTTTTTTTTAAATTAAGTTTTTTTTTTTGTTTTGTTTTCTAGTCTAACTGATGGAGGGCAAAGACCATATTAAATCACTTTTTTAACAACTAAATAACGTATATCCACAGATAGTGTTTTTATTTATTTTATATATTTTTATATTTGATAAACAGTTTTAACTGAGATAATTTGATACTTCTTGAAAGAATTATTATATTTTATTAAATCCTATATTTTCATTCTAAACATAATGCTATAATGAAGAGCTGAAAGTTCTAATTCATCCACCAAGGCCTGATGTATGTTCATTAATAATTGTGTTGTTGTTTATATGCCATAAAGTTTCATTTATTTTATTTATTTATTTTTTTGAGTCTTTGTTTCTATCAATTTATTTATCTTGATTTTCATTTACTTTTACATGCACATCATGAACACATAATTCTTAAACTATTCAATTAACACTTTATGTTTTTAAGAAAGAGAGAGAGAGACAGAGAGAAAGTACATCAACTTATTTATTAATTTATTTATTTTGTGTATTATGGTCATTCAGTTCTCTTGTATGTTGAAAATGCTCATAAAAGCATAATTTTGCGTAATTGTTTACATGTCACAAATCTTATCTGATTTTTTTTATTTCTTTCCAGTTTTGTTTCTTCCTGTGACTTTATCAATTATTTATTTGTTTGTTTGTTTATTTATTTGTATTTAGCTGAAAGGCATTTTTTTTTGTCTTAATAATGCAATTTTTGTTTTGTATCCTTTATTAATGCTTTGTATTTGTATTTATTTTGGTATAATTGCTATTCACTTGTGTGTTCATAAAAATATAAGTTTTGTGTTGTCTATGTCCCAAATGTTTTAAGATTTTGTTCATTTCTTTCAATCTTTTTTTCTTCCAGTGACTCATGGTTATTTTTTTTATTTTTATAAAGAACATGAAAGTTTAATTGTGAAAGTTTAAAACTGGACAAAATATTTTTAAATCATAATAGGAATACTTGATTAGTTTGTTTTGATTTTTCTGTGGAGTGCTATACTTTTCAGCTATGGATTTCACTGGCCAATAGACTTAGGGTATTCTGACCTCAGATTTAATGACAGGTAATCTCAGATGATTGACAGGTCTTATCAGGTGATTGACAGGTCTTCTCGGGTAATTGACATGTCATATCAGATACTGTTACTGTTATTTACAGGATAAAAAAAAAACAAAAAAAAAAAAAAAAAAAAAAAAAACTGCAAATATTAATAAGTGATTATAAAACCTTTTTCTAACACATATGGAATGTCAGAATGGAATGCAAAATCATCCTTTTCACTCAAAGAATGGGATTCTTTAATGCTTAGCACTCTGGATAAATTTTTCTGCAGATGATATTTTGAAATATTGTTTCTTATTTTCCCATAAAACAGGATTTGACATTTCATGCAAATTGTCTCCAATGGAGACAATGTGCATGAAATATCAAACCTGTTTCTAGGAAAAATACGAAAACTATCACCAATTTGTTGTCTGCTGAATTAGCCCAGAGAGTGGTAAAGGTTAAGAAGTAATAGGTATGTCTCTGAAGAAAGAACAAAGACAGTAAGAATAAATGAGTTTTCCCACTTTCCAATTATCTCAATTAAAATTGTTTTATCAAAAGAAATAAAAGAAGAAAAAATAAATAAATAAAATTTACGTAAATACATATTATCCAGTTATAAAAAACACAATTTACATCTGGTCCAACTGATAATCACCTGGACATGCAGTCCAAGTAATTTGGTCCAAGGAATACAGGGCATTAGCTCAAGTCACTGCAAAATGCATTTTTAAAGGGAAGTTAAAATAAAAAAAGTACAAATTGAAATGGTAAATCCCAACCATTTAAATACATCTAAAATTATAAATAAATAAATAAATAATACTATAAAAATATTTTCTTGGTAAAAAGTTTGTTATTGAAAGTCCAACAAAGTTCAGATTAATGTAAACTCAATACATGTACAATTTGGGGTCCAGCTGAACCTTTACTACTCTCTGGGCTAATTCAGCAGATGCCAAATTGATGACATTTTTTCATTTTTCCCCATAAAACAGGTTTTGACATGTCATGCAAATTGTCTCCACTGAAGACAATGCATGGAATGTCAAATCCTGTAGAGACAATTCGTATGAAATGCTAAAATCTGTTTTCAGGGTAAAATGAAAAAAAAAAAAAAAATCAAAATGTTATCTGCTGAAAATTTTACACAGAGTACTTAGCCTTAAAACGTTTAATTTTCAAAACAAAGTGTTTATTGTATGAATATATTAGCCTTCACAAAATATAATAATGCTTTCAAAAATACCAAATTACGTCAATTAAACTGTTATCAAAAGTAAAAAAAAACCACTAAGTAATATAAAACAAAAATAAAATAAAGAAAAAGTAATGAATACAATTTACGTAGATACATATTACTTTAGTCGTAAAAAACATGGTTTAATATGGTATTTATGATTTGGTCCAACTGGAATTGGTCCAAGAAATACACCCCACACGGTTGTTTAACTAACACGGTTTATGCTATGGACACCAACAATAGTGTTATAAAGAGGTTGTGGTGTATTGGTTTACTTGCATTGTTCATTTGGTCCATTTCAGGTTGTGTTCAATGCAGCCATTCCAGACCATGATGCAGGTGTATTTAATCCCCCAGTGCCTAGCCATGCACTTTTCAACACTTCTGATAGAATCACAGAGATGCTTCTTGGCGGATTAAAACGATGGGATGCTGTTTACATGCTTCATATTGCAGAATATGGATATACATATGAAAATTGTCTTGCCTTCTTCCCTATGTATCCAGTGTTAGTCGATGTACTTGCCAACTCTGTACTTTTTCCACTGCAGTTTCTTGTGAGCTATCATTCTGTTGTTTTGATTTCTGGAGTAACATTTAATGTCTGTCTTTTTGTGAAGAGTGCAGAAAATGTTTTCAAGTTGGGACAGAAAGTGACTGGCAATGACAAAGTGGCATATATTGGTGCTCTATTGTTCTGTATAAATCCGGCTTCTATTTTCATGACTGCTCCATATTCTGAAATACTGTACATGTATTTAAGTGTGCTAGGAATGTTGAAGTTAGAGAATAACAGAATGCTTTCTGCAAGTGTGCTCTTTGGACTTGCCTGTATAACACGATCAAATGGAATACTAAATATTGGTTATTTGTTGTACAAAATGATAAAACTTTCACGAGTAAAGATATTCAGGCAGTACATGTTTACTGATTTTAATACTTCAGTCATAACATTATGGATATTTGTTTCACTGTACATTTTACCATACACACTTTGGCTCGTTATAAGTATCATTCCATTTATTTTATACCAGTATTATTCATATGCTCTATTTTGTGAAAATTCATATAAAATAGATATTCCAGAACATTTACATGAGTATGCCGAAATCAAACATTTAAAGATAATTGGAGAGGAGGCTTCACCATGGTGTTATGATACGGTTCCACTGGCCTATAGTTATATACAGAAACATTACTGGGACCAAGGTTTCCTTAACTACTGGGAGTTGAAACAGATTCCTAACTTCTTGCTTGCAGTACCAGTCACAGTTCTCAGTATGAGCCTTGCAGTTTCATTCTACAGAAATAACAGGTATGTCTTGGAATTGTAAAACTCTTATGTTATGACTTTTTTGTTGCCTCATGGAAAACATTATGGTAGTACATTACGAAAACACGCCTATTCAAATATATAGAAATTTTCACCTCCAAAAACTGAAAATTTTCAGATAAAAAACTCTGATATTTTTCATATTTCTGCTGAAAACATAGATTGTGAGTACTCGTTAGAACTGCCTCGCCAAGGCGGTTTTAATGAGTACCCACAATCTATGTTTTCAGCAGAAATAAGAAAAATAAGGTTTACCCCTGTAAACCCCAGTTTTTCTATATAAAAGTGGGGTTTAAGGGAGTCAAAATTATATAGGTATGTTTTCGTGATGAGCACTCGTTATTACATTCATGATATGGGGTAATTCTAATGAATATCCAAAGCATGTTTTCATGAAGAGAAAATTAATTCAAATAGCACAATAAATAAATGAGTCCAAAACTAGCAATAATGTAACAGGTAGTTTTATCAGTGCTATTCTTCTGACAGTAGAGACTAATCAACAATGTTAGATTGATATGAAAAAGGAACATGGTAATTCAGTCAAAAAACAAGTTCTGAAGGTACAAGATTTATTACTGAATTATCCACTCTCCTCAGTTACAGATTTTTCATATCAAGCAAGCACTGTTCATTACTCTGTTGATTATACATCATGTTTGCCAGTGTAATAGTTAAGACTGACACGATTAATTGGATAATTGATCGATAAATACCACAAAAATGATTATCATTACAGATTTGCTAATAATCGATCATTTGATTTCTGTGTCTGTTACTTTTCCGTATTTACCCTTAGTATTCAGACACCACAACTCCTGACCATACTTTATCTAAAATTTGAACAAGTGCAATGTACTACTCACTTTAGTGTCTTAAATAGATGGATGAGTGGCAAACAGCATAGACCCTGATGAGACGTCACGTTTGCGGTGTCCCATCAGGGTCTACACTGTTTGCTTAGGCCTATCTGATCAAATACATACAATAAGTAAGAGTCATGCTCAGACAGGTAAAATTATGACCAAATCTTCAGTGATTATTAATCGATTATCAATCACAATGGCAGGACTGATAATCAATCATTTTTTCAGCTCCGATTAGCCAGTCTTAGTAATAGTACTGTTTCCTTGAAAGTGCCATAAAACTGTTTCAGTTTGACCTTAAGAACACTAAACAGATTCACAAAATGGTGATATAAACATCACTTTCTTGATGTAATGGCAACAGTTTCATGATGTAACAGCAACAGTTGGACTTATGGCCTTTTTGTGAGCAGAGGACGTCAAAATAAACTACAATATCCACACCTGGTAATCTCGTAAGGGGTAGCCACTGGATATGCACTAAAAACAAGGTTGGCAAAAAGCCGGTCAATATGAGTATTGACCGGGCCGGTGGTTAAAACCGGTTTTAACCAGTCATTTTTGGTCGATTGGTGGTCAATTGGGTTGATTAAATCACTAGCGTATATGCCTCTGTCCTGTTGATAAACTGGTCTTAAAAGCATTCCCTCCATGAGGTTAGACTATATTTTCATCAGTGAACAAGACAAATAATTTTTATCAATACATGTAACTAATTATTAAGGTCCTTTTTTTTTTTTTTAATCATAAGTCAAAAGGCATAATTACTGGTCAACTGAAGAGGTTGATTGGATTGACTCACTGAATTATAGACAGGTCTTTCTTTTCAACCAAACTCTTTATTATTATATTATCCTTTAAAGGTTAGATTAATTGTTCATATTTTGATTTACAGGAAATAAATAAGCTGATTTTATCATGGACTTTAAAGGATTTATGAAAGGTCCTATTCTGTTTGACAGAAAAAAAAATGTTGTACCAGATTGTACCACACAAGGTTGCATCAAAAAGCAGCTAACATATAATTTTGATGTTATTGCAGAAAATATAAAACATATTGTAAACGTGTGAAATACACCTGTCATTAATCTTTTGGCCTGTGAAGTAGTACATCTGTAAAAGGCTGTAATTAATTAACCAAACAATGTCTGAAGATTCACTAATGTCTGTAAGTATATTTAAGTATCTGCAACACCTGTAAATTGCTGTCAAAACAGATTAAAAGGTGTAAAAGCTGCCCCATGCCACTGCAGTGGGTGTGACATAGATCTAATTGCCAAAGTTATCAATCACATGTCCCTGATATTATACCTGTATTATACACTGACACCAGGCTTTATTCCTAATGTGTGAAATTTTGAGTTATATGCAATCTAGTTAGTATCTTATCTTATCATCAAGCTATTACTGAAGGTGTCAAAAATGAAACCTAAAGACCCAATTTGGAACTTCTTCACTATTTTGGAAGATAACAAAAAAAAAAACAGTGCAAGGTGCAAAGACTGTAATATTAAGTTAGTGCTAAGGTGTTAAGACTGAAGACTCGTAGACAAACATGTCTAGGGCTAAAAAGCCAGAAAGTATTGCCAAGCAGCCACTTGAAGAAATAACATCTGAACCTGAAACTCTATCGAATGATCAGCCTCTAGCAAAGAGACCAAAACTTCAGAAGACTAGTTTCAGTAGGTTTGTCGTTTCAACAGAGTGTAGTATATGGAAGCAGTTAGATGAACAAATTGCTAGACTGTTCTATGCCTGTAATCTGCCATAATCAATCAACCAACTGACCACCATAATCTCCAGCTGACCACTAAAAATATTCAATTGACCACTCAATATTTCAATCGACCAGTATTGACCAGTATTGACCACTATGGGAGTATTGACCGGGGCGGTTTTAACCAGTTAAAACCACCGGTTAAAACCGCCCCTGGTTTTGACCGCCCAACCTTGACTGAAAATCTTTAAGCAAACTTCAGGCTATGACCTCCAAATGTTAACAAACAGGTAATTTCTCCTGATTTATTGATTTTTAGTCAATTTCATAAACATATTTTGAAAAATCGGACAATGCTATTCCCAGCAATTTTCATTTGTGCATCAGAAAAGATAGGTGTGGGCTTGAAAAAGCAAGCAGCTAATCTTTAATTTAATTTCATCTGGAGAAGGGTAGTCCAATATTCCTGTTTTGACTTTTTCAGTGTAAAATGAAGGTATTTTCAGCCATCTGGGCTATGAAATACTTGTTTAAAATTTCAAATAAGACATACTGCAACCTACGTCTACTTTGAAATACAAAATAGCTTAATTTCCCAAGCTTTTGTTCCGGGGACTGAAATATTTGTGCCGAATATGACTTACAAGGCCGATTACCCCTTACCTAACATTAGGCATTAACTCTAAATATTTTGAGTGCATAACTACCGGCTACCCCTTACGATACTGACTACCAGGTGTGAGATCATGTGAAGTGGTCTGTAAATTAATTCTGATGCTATGAAATGATTCATGAGATACTGATATCATATCACCACACAGTGAATAACTGAATTATAGATAATAACCGAGACCCCTATACTTTACTGCTAGGTATGTATTAACCCTTAAAGTGCCAATCACAACAATTGTCGTCTGCTTTGTCTTCTGCTGGTTACTTTAAAAGTCATTGTTGCAAACAGTGTGGACCCAGAGGAGCAGTCTGATCTGGGTCCACACTGTTTGCCTATATGCAAAATGTAAGTTTGAAAAGTTTGCAAGTAGATGCAGCAGACGACATAAGCAGACGGCATTTTCAGTGCAGATTTTCTTGGCGCTTTAAGGGTTAAATGTGCCAGGGCACAACAAAACTACAATAAGACGTATGCACCCAGTGAGGACTCAGATCAGCCTGAGCATCCACCCAGTCTGATCAGAGTCTTTGCTGTCTGCATGAAGAAAGCTTGGGTCTTTAGCTACCTAACGAGCAGACAGCAAAGACTCTGATCAGACTGGGTAGATGCTCAGGCTGATCTGTCTTCACTGGGTGCACATGTCATTTTGTTGGTTTTGTCATGCTGGCTCAGTTATAATTATATGATTGTGATACAGGATGCTACATGTATATGTTCACACTGTATGTCCATCTGGTTGTTCTCAGCTAGTGTCTGTGTGATAACTTCAGTTGTATTTCATGGGACTGATGTTAATTTGACTGGCACATAATATTATGCTTTGGGAGTATTAAAAATGGGCAAATTTTGATGTTTAACACTTAACCAGTCACACTATCACCAGACAACATTCTAAAGTATTTTTATTACAATTTTCAGAGAAAATAAGGCTTGACATTTTATGTGAATCATCTATCAGGTGAAGCCTTATTTCCTTTGAAAAAAAAATTGAATGTCATCTGCTATAATTTCTTTAACCTTTACCACTCTCCAGACTTATTCAGCAGACGACAAACTGGTAATATTTTTCTTATTTTTTCCGGCAAATAGAATTTAACAATTCATGCAATTTTGTGGAGACAATTTTCATGAACTGTTGAATCCTGTTTTCTGATATTTCAGTATGTCGTCTGCTGAGAATTTTACCCAGAATGCTAAATCAGAGAATTTCTACTTTCTACAGATATCCTTTTTGGTGTAAAGAATTCATGGCTTGAACATGCCTTACCGTGATTCAAACTATCCATGAAAGGCAATTTAAACCTTAAATCCAGGACAATAGCAACTGAAATTGAAGTCCATGTTAAAATAAGCCAGTTTATCACACATTTGCCTAAACGAAGTGATTTTGCTTCCAATACACAAAGAAAAATTTTCTGTGTATACCATTTGACAGGTGGCGTACAATTTAACTAATGGAATTTTCTGTGCAATCGAGTACATTTTAAAAAAAACCCAAGACAATTCACTTGTCCTTAACATTTTTACACTGTCGATGGCTTTGGTTATTTAATTGTAACTTATTTTCCTTATTCATCATTTAATTCCTATTTTAGAACTTAAGTACATGACAAAGACTTTGAAAATATTATTTAGAAGACCTTTGTATATGATTCACTTTTGATTCTTAGTTAAACATGGTCTAATATAAATGTTTATAGCATAATATATCCGAAATAATTATTTTCATAATTTTTGCAAGTCAATCTAGCAAGGCATATGGCCAATATTTAAAGGTGTACCGTTTGACCACCTGGTGTCACATTTGACCATACATAAGTGGCTCTATGTTTAAGTCAGTATAGCAGCATATTCCTGGGCCCAGTTGTTCAAAGCGTGGTTAGCGTAACGAGCTCGTTAAGGGTCATTTCGTTAACTGTTTTAGCAGATTCAATATACAATATTCTGATATTTTTTGCTGAAAAAATGCTACTCACATTTTTTCAGCAAAAAATTTCAGTATATTTGCGTATCACTCGATGTAAATTTTAACGAATCGTTAATTAACGACGTCGTTAGTTTTGAACAACTTGGCCCTGTATTCTCTGGACCATTCGTTTGGCTTTCTGTCCTGCCTTGTACATTGTTCTCATGTTGTAAAGGCTGTCTGGCACTTTCATCACCTCGTATGTGTAGAGAGGACCAGTTATTCTGCTTATTAAGTGCATCTTTCTCTTGACCTCATCTTTGGCGTGCTTTTATTTTCCTCTTGATGTCTTGGGTAGGCTACGCCACTCGCACCTGACAAATCAATGGCATTATAGGGGAATTCCCAATGATTACTAATATTTTGTTTGTAGCTGGTACTCAGGAAACCGCCGAGAAAGTTAAAAAGCAAGATGACCACAGCTGATTACCACACAAAAGACAGATGCTTCAGAGCTTTTCATGAGCAGAGACATTAGCATCTTAACTTTCTATTCAGTATTTATCCAGACCAAACCATTTCAATATTCATTCGATTATCTCTTCAAACAAAGTTAGTCAAAGTGTTTACGGTCTAGACATAATTGCCTGATGCCATCCTTATGCCAAGACAACCAACTAAATGCTGTCTTTAATGGTCTGATCATTGATACAAATCTCATTTTTGTCTTGCCGAATTCTGCCAAAGTGCTCGTACATTAGCACTTAACGATTAAACTGAGTCGTTGGAAAACCCCGTCCTACATCATTAACAAGTCACATGATCACGACATGGGTTGTTGCCCTTGTTGCCCTTGTGCATATACATTTCATTTAACTTTTACACCCTTTTCGCCCTTATTTAGTATAAAGAATACCTATTTACTTCGATTGTATAAAAAGCTCATGCAAAATTATTTAAAGGCTCCATATTCCTCAAAAACAGACATTTTATTATCTAGAAAGGGTTTAATAAATTGATATATGGTATTAATATGATCATAAAATGTGGCACCTGTCAGCCTGTAAAATTTCAGTTAGTCTTTCATTTTTGAACTGGATAAAAAATGAATTGATTTTTTTTTTCATATCTCTAAATTAATGTTGCCATAAAAAATCATTTCATTTTTTATCCAGTTCAAAAATGAGAGACTAACTGAAATTTTACAGCCTGTCAAATGCCACATTTTATGATCGTATTAATATCATATGTCAATTTATTAAATCTTTCTTAGATAAAATGCCTATTTTGAGGATTTTTAAGCCTTTAAGGTGAATGGAAACACTTCAAAGAGAGGTAATTCGCTCAGATGTATTTCTGTTTCCCAAGTTAATAGTTGAATAGTTGTTCACTTACATGAAAGAATTCTCTCCTGAGGAGCAAACTCTTTTTTTAAAGAGTAGACTCCTTTTTGGATTGGTTAGCATTTACAGGAAGTAAAAAAAAAAAAAAAAAAAAAAAAAAGAAACGGAAATGGGTGCATTTTTTCATCTTTATTTGTGGTGCCAAACAGTTACAAGTGATGCAATTTTCAATCCGCTCTGAACAACTATATTGGATTTGCTTTCTGTATGTATTCTGACAAAGGTTCCTCTTGAAGTAAAAACACGTCCAAACCATTGTGGTCAAGCCATCTAGGCCAGACTAGCCATTTCTAGCCAAAGAATCCTCATCAGTGACCTCAGATATTTTCAAAATCCACCAATGGGCGCAATGAGTCCAAAGGACCAGAAAAAAATAAAACAAACAAACAAAAAAAAACATACTATGGTGAAGCACTGGGCAACTCTCTAAGGCTGCTACACATTTACATAACACCAGCTGTAGTGATGTAGTGAAGATAAATATATATTGAAAAAGGAAAAGGGAGATTGGCCAATGCACCAAGAATAGCCGGCCTCGGTGGCTCAGTTGGATGCGCCCTCCGACTGGAGACCAGGAGGTCGCGGGTTCAACCCCCGCTGAGGTCAGCAACATTCTTTCGTGGAGATTGATCATGAAATATTTTCTATGGTCATTCTCTCCCTTCCGCTGATTCAAGAAGGGCAGTTGTCAGTTTCTGGCGAAAGCATGTGCACAAGACTGGTTAACCGCTTAGAGGACTAAGCCTGCCCAGTAAACGTGTGGTTAGGTAAACTGACCGCGCTCAACATGACTGGGCCATAAAACCTCAACACAAACAAAGCATCAAGAATATGTAAACTACAAGGTCCTGCACGACAAATTGTTACAAATCGGCGACCAAGCCCTGTTGCATTTTCACTTTGGTTCAGTATGATAGCATTAACCCAATAACAGCTTCACAAGGAAAGCAAATCTTTCAAAAGCTGATTCTGAAGCAAACATAACCTTTTTTTCTGTGAGCAAATGGTCCGCCTGACTGTCAAAGCTACACCAAGACATTTTGGCGACATTTCTTTCAAACAAGCATATTCTAATAATCAAGTACCGTATACGTGAGTCGTTCATTTCAATATACTTAATTTAAATTTTTTTTTGGAAAAGTAAACCAGTATAGCTTTGAACAGTCCTGTGTATTATCAAACATTTTATAAACTTTGTAAATTGCAAATGGCAAAGTGAAAATGATAATATAAGACATCATAGTTTAAAGGAAAGAAATAAAGAAGAAAATCCAGAATCAGTAGTTTTGTAAAAAAAAAAAGTGTAATAATACGAATGGTCAAATTCAAGAAACTCAAGCACCTCCTACATAATTTACATTAGTTAAATTGTACGCTGCAAGTCAACTGATACGCATTGAAGTTTTTTTAACTTGTACCTGAAAAACGAAACATATCCTTTTTGCATAAACATATTTAAAAGGCATGCAATATCCAATGGTTTTACACTGACTTGTGTCATCTCACTAAAATGTCATGAAATGCACAAAAACTGCATCTTTTGCCTCAGTCATGTGCTCGCTGCTTATTGTTCAATGCATGATTTTTGGTCGCCAAAAATGATATCTCAATAAATCTACGGAGTTTTCCGTTAAAACAAGTGTTATAACAATAACAATCTTGAAGAGTGGGTATCAGGTAAATATTTTTTTTTATTTCTCCATGAAAAAATATGTTGTGGGTACTCATTAGAAGCATCTCAGTGAGGTGCTTCTAATGAGTACCCACAACATATGTTGTCATGGGGAAATAAGAAAAATGTCAGTACTTTTGGATTGAAAAAAAAAAAAAATCTTATCAAGAGCTATGATGTACAGGTAGACCATGTATATATAAGTTCGTCTGTCATTACTGACAATGACCAATCCTTATCAAATGCTTGAAGTGTTATTATTTGTCTGTTCTAAGATGGCTGATGAGACCAATCTTAGCTCTAAACTGCCTGTTGCAGGTCTGAGGAAGAAAGCTGTTTTGGTGATGCCTTAGCTCTGGCTTTCCGCTGCACACATTTCAGCTCGACTTCGCTGATTCTTTTTGCTTCGTATATAAGTCCATGTATATTAAAAAAGTGAAAGTGCCTAGGTCAGTCTGCAGGTCTGTACTGTGAAAATATACCTTTCATTGCTCATCAATTTATGCTACTTAACCTTTAGCACTCCCAGGGCAAATCCACCAGAAAACAATTTTTTTTTTTTGCTTAGAAAATAAAGCTTGATATTCAATTGTGAATTGTCTTTTTAGGAGACATTTTGCACTGAAATTCAAATCCTTTCTTCTGGAAAAAATAACTATTGTGATGAAATTTTTATCCAGCATTTTTACCAGTAAGCATTAAATAATTTTTGCCTGTACATTCTCTTTGTCTGGTTCTATAAATAGAAAGCCTGAGCCCTGTTCAAACTGCAAGAATGCAACAGATCTGGGTCTTGGCTGTTTTTATTAGACAGTTTTTATGAGCTTCAAGTATCATAGTACACTTCAACCTCTTTATAACAGGGTTCTTTATAACACAGTTTTGGATATAACACGGTTCTAAGTTGGATCCCAAAAATGTATAGATTATATTCAAAAATGACCATAAATGGTCATTTTTCAATATAATCTATACATTTTTTTTGGGCTATAACATGGTTGTTTAACAAACACGGTTTATGTTATGGACCCCAACAATAGTTATAAATAGGTTGTGGTGTACAGTAAAATTTCACGATTACGACCACTTTACTATTAAGAGTAATTAAATGTGAATTACCGTGATATGGATCATGAACAACTGTTTCCAAAGTTAGTTTGGAAAAATTAAATTTTGAAACAGTTCTGCTTGATCCATATCCTGTTCTGAAGTGGAATTATTCCATTGCATGATAATTTGCATATTTATGAGATCTTACCATTACAATATTATAGGTATATTTGTTGGACTCTGGGATTGGATGATAGTGGAGCTGCTAAGAAGGAAACTTCACATGATCATTCTCGTTATCACCTTGAAGGGGAGAAGATGTTACCATATGTTTTACACACTGTTGCCTTGACATTTTTTGGATGGCTCTTTATTCATGTGCAGGTAAAAAAATGACACTCCCCTCTAGAGGAAATCATTTGCATAGCTCTAATTAAGAGGGGTATCCAGACAAATATTTATCATTTCTTCATGAAAACATATGTTGTGGGTACTCATTAGAAGCACCTCATTGAGGTGCTTCTAATGAGTACCCACAACATACGTTTTTTTGTAGAGGAATAAAATAGCACCAACTCTTTTTGGTAAAAAAAAAAAAAAAAAAAAAAGAAAGCCTGCCTTATAAAGAGCTGTGCACTTGTAGCGAGTACACAAACAGTCTATAGGCATATAAGTATGTGAAACAATCATGATCTGTAACGTGACTCACTATCATATGATTGTCCTGTGATATGACTGTTCTGGTAATAGTAAGCCTGTCCATTGGTACATAATATGTGAGTACAAATAAAATTGCCATGAAATGAGGGAAATAATGGTGCTTAGGTAAGTCCAAAATCAGAAACATTCCCAGCAAGATAAGAGTTAATCTTAATCAAAACAGTTTAATGTACAGAAAAAAAACCCTAGAAAGGTCAATCAAAAGCCAAGGTATTTTGAAATGTCTGTAGATTTTGTAAGCGAACGTGACACACCAAAAGCTCTTTATAACACTATTGCTGGGAGCCAAAGCAAAAACAATGCTAGCTAAACAATTGTGTTGTATTCAACATAAACATATAGATTATATAGAAAAATGACCATTTATGGTTTATGGTTATTTTTCTGTATAATCTATACATTTTGTTTAGCAGCTCCCAACAAAAATGGATAGATTATATAGAAAAATGTCCATAAATGGTCATTTTTCTATATAATCTATACATTTTTATTTGGATATAAAACTTTTGGGGTCTGCCTTTACACTGTTTTAGATTCGAAACTGGCTTTTGATAAATCTTCTTATAGATATAGTTGACTCTCGTTATCTCAACCTCGTTTATCTCGAATAACTGCTTATCTTGAATTAAAAATCTGGTCCCTGCCTAAACATGAAAATCTAACAACAGGTAAAAAAATATTGTGGAAAAGAGGAGAAATTGCTCCTAAGGAGCAATTTCTCCTCTTTTCCACAATATTTTCAATATATCTCTAAATTCAAGAGTCCAGGTACATATATATTTGTTAAATGTGGTTGTGCGAATTATTTTTGCCTCAATTCTGCAAATCTGATATGTTGAGGTATGGATATATCGAAGTATTTCAGAGAGTCCCTTGGAATTCGAGATAACAAGAGTCGACTGTATTTGTAACTGTCTTATATTGAACCATCTTATAAAATAAAGATATTCCAATGTTTGTGTGTTTCAGGTGTTAACCAGGTTGATGTTTGCCTCCATCCCAGTGTTGTACTGGTACTCTGCCCAGCTTCTTTTCCCTGATACAGAAAGACAAGAAGAGACAAACAAGTGGGATATTAGAACTTCTAACACAATATGTGTAGAAACTGTGGAAAATACTTGTAGCCACTCTAATTTGTTAACAGATAAAATAGCCAGTTTTAGAAGACTAAGTGGTATTCAAAAATTAGTAATTATGTATTTCCTAGGATATTTTGTAATGGGTATAGCTTTATTCTCTAACTTTTTGCCTTGGACATAATCTTATTCCTAGTCCTGCTGAAGCAGGATATGCTCCGCCTTTGCAAGCATTGTAGATCCAGATCAGCTGGCTTCTGAAGAAGCCAACTGTTCTCGATCTACACTGTATGTCATCAAGTATACAAATTTGTATCAACAACCTGGATCAAGTTTTCTGATTGGCTGAAAATTAGAAGTGGGCGGGACATCTTTATTTATTGAGCATGACAAGGGTTAAGCAGACTTCAGACAATGTTAGGAAAAGATGATTGATACTTTACCAGAAAATGGCATTCCATTCCACTGGGTTTTTCATTCCATTTATTTTCAGCTCACCTGAGTGATAACTCTGTCTCTCATCTATGTTTGCATCCATCCTACCAGACTCTTTAAAGAACTTCTCTGAAACCACTGAAGCAATTTGAGCCTTGTTTGGTGGTTAATAATTCTTGGATATGGGGTTTGTGAAATTTATGCTGATCAGACATTAGTTCAGTGCTGTGGCAACAGAAACGTCCCATAGACTTTTTATAGGATATTGGATTGAGTTTATTCAAAGAACTTCTCAAAGTCTGCTTTGTCATTTGTAACCAAAATGTGCTTGGAGCTTCCTTTATTAAAAAGCTTTTTAGTTTGCAAAAAAATATTGTGAATCAGCATGTAAGATGGCAGCCATGCATTACGAAAACACGCCTATTCAAATATATAGAAAAGTTCACTTCCAAAAACTGAAAATTTTCAGATAAGAAAGTCTAATATTTTTCATATTTCTGCTCAAAACATAGATTGTGGGTACTTGTTAGAACCGCCTTGGAGAGGCAGTTCTAACGAGTACCCACAATCTATGTTTTTGAGCAGAAATAAGAGAAATAATGTATTAAGGGGGTCAAAATTATATAGGCATGTTTCGTGATGACTTCTTCAAAATTGTTGGATTGATTAAGCTGAAGGTGCACATGAAGTGTTTTTTGGGACATGATCTTCACACGAAGCATCCTTGAGACAAAATCTTTCAAATTCATGAGAAAAATCTAGAACCAAGATGGCCACCATATTTGGTAAAACCTACAAACCACATTTTCCCTGAAATTTAATTTCGGTGTGATCACCACTTAGAGTTTAAGATTTATCAATTGAATACATAGGCATAATCTTTGTTATTAACTTCAAATTAAACATACAGTGTAATTTCATTCTTCTTAATTCCTTCTTGCCCCATCACAAGCTTGGAATAATCAGTGGTGTGCACATGATACAATATAGTCTAAAACTTTAAACAAATCTTTGTTTGTCATTTTGTTTTTAACCCTTGTCCTGCTGAAACCGGATATACCCTGCCTTTGCAAACAGTGTAGATCCAGATCAGTTAGCTTCTAAAGAAGCCAACTGATCTGGATCTACACTGTTTGCCATTAAGTATGTGAATCTATATCAAAAACCTTGATCAAGTAATCTGATTGGCTGAAAATTAGAAATGGGTGTGGCTTCTTAATTTATTCAGCAAGACAAGGGTTAATCATGTGACAAACAACGGATGGTCAGATGTGATCTGTTATTCCAGGAATTTTGTTTGATGATATTAGACATAAGAATATGATAAAAAAAAACAAACAAACAAAAAAAAAAACAACAAAAAACCCCCCAAAAAACAACATAAAACAAACAAAAAATGTTTGTCTTTAATAAAGGTTATGAATGTTGTCAGTAGTTAGTTTAAACATTATTTTCTTTGTACAAAGATAATAACACACAATAAGACAATGACGCTGACACAAAACATCATACAAAAGGGATTCAGAAGAAAGTCGGAACGACTTTTTTAGAATCTGTCTCCCTGTTATAAACTACGCATAAATTTCATCAAAGTGACAATAAAGTTGTGAAAAATAGCATAACAAATAATTAAGGTCATATAATACTGTATTGTAAATTGGATCTATTTAGTATTTGATATAATATTTGAAAGTATTATCTGTTTAGTCCACCACGGGGAAAGGAGGGAAAATGTAAACAATTATAACGTTTTTGTAATTGTAGCAATCATACTTATATACAGTAAAGATCCAATATATCGCAGTCCTCAGGGTCCAGAGACCGCTATCGCAATATAAACGGAGCACGATATAAGTCCAGACATGTACCATGCATTGATCATTTCATATCTTATATTTTGATAATGATTACAGTTGAGAAGAAAGTGTCAGGTGTTGTCTATTTCACCACAAGTGCAAAGCGGGCTTGGGATAATATTTTCGGAAAATAGATGTTGGTTGAGGGCGCTGCAGTTCATTCAATTGTCTATAGTTCAGTTGTTATAGATTTTTATGAATGAAACCAGCCATCTTCCTCTTCCAGAAGTGGTCAGGATTCTTGAGACTGTAAGGCTGACCTCCTAGGAGGATGGTATAATTGTCTTCTTCCTGATGACAGCGTTTAAATACTTCTGTGTACAAATAAAATATGAAGGATGATTATTTCTTGAACAACACTTTGTGCACAAATTAAGATCAATTTTTGGCACTTTTTTTTGTTCCTGTATCAATATTTACACAAAGTCTCAAGAAGGTAGATGACTTTTGCAGCATTTGATAGTATACATGTAGGTAAAACAAAACCAGTATACATGTATTTGTAAAGTGGTGAATTTTTCATTTCCTAAGAATATCAAAACATCCAAAATTAACCATTTGGAATACCTTGCTCATAGTCAAAGCTTTATTTCAAAGCACATTGAGAGAATAAGATGCCAAAGTTCTGAGTCTGTAGGAAATGGTGTCATAGTCCAGTTGAACTATGAGATATTTTTCACATTTAAAAAGCTACACTAGAAGCACATTGAGTCCCTTCTTGTAAGAGAAAGATAACTCTTGCAGGTTTAACCCTTGTCATGCTGAATAAATTTAGATGATACGCCCACTTCTAATTTTCAGCCAATCATATTGCTTGATCTGGATAGTTATTATGAATTCACATACTTAATGGCAAACTGTGCAGATCCAGATCAGTTGGCTTCTGAAGAAGCCAACTGATCTAGATCTACACTGTTTGCAAAGGTTAGGTATATCAAGGTTCAGCAGGACAAGGGTTAATATAGTTTTGTAGACTACTGTCAAAACCATTAAATGCCCATGCACAAAAAGAAAACACTATGATTAATCTCTTTCTTATAAGAAGTAGCAAACATTAAGATAATTACATCAGGGGTCATCCTAGAGCTTTCAGATAGGGAGAAGTTTTGCGACAATTTCAGGATTTCAGGGAGAAGTTTTGGTCCAAATTTGGATTTCCCTATACATTCTATACATTCTCACTTCTCTCTCAGCTCAATACAGGGAGAAGTCAGCCAGCTTAGGGAGACTTTTTCTCCCAAATCGCCCTCTAGGATGACCCCTGATTACATTATTATTTTGTGCAATATCTTCAATATTATATGACTGACAATCACAAAATATTACAGCATGTAATTAATTATGATAAATGTCCTAATTTTTCAAACACTTTATTACATACTTTTTTGGCTTAAATTGTGCTTTTTATGCAGTTATTTCTTACAATAGTTATTGGAATGGGTTTCTTAAAATACTTAGTGGAATGAGATTCTTAAAATACTTAGTGGAATGGCAAACAGTATAGATCTGGGTCTGCACTGCTTGCCTATACCATTTTGTCGTAAACTTTTGTGTACGAAATTTTAGGACATTTACTGCAGGGAAATAGATTTAAGTGTCTTTCGACTCTCTTCTGGATCCCTTTTGTACAATGTTTGTATTTATGATTTTGATACTTTCTTGTTTAATCTATAAACTTGTTATAAAATAAAGTTTACACCAAAAAGAAACAATAACAGAAGTTTGAATTATTTTCATCATTTTAAATTTGCAATGGCTTACCAATCGTATCCTGTAAGGGAATAACAAAGGCCTAGAGTACTATATTTATCCTAAGTATTTGGACTGAGGGGCCTGAGAAAGCAGTGTAAATCAGATCAAACTGCTCTTAAAAAAGCAGGTTGATAAGGTCTACACTGTTTCTGTTTAATCAATACTTTGTAGCCACATATGTACTTCAGTGAGCTTATTTAAATTTTAGAACAAATATTGTAAATTTTTACTCCTTCCAGGGAAATTACTCTGACATGAAAATATTTACCACCCTTCTCACTGGGGCTATTCTCAAAGGAAAGAATTTTCTTCCTCTTGGAGTCTCTATTTTTAGCTCACCTGAGCTGAAGGCTCAGGATGAGCTATTGTGATCACACCCCGTCCGTCCGTTCACACCTTTGAACGACTTCTCCTCTGAAACCCCTGGGCCAAATTTCTTCAAACTTCATGTGGAGCCTTATGTTAAAGAGGGATTGAAAATATATACAAATGGTCATGGTCTGTAAATCAAGATGGCCACCATGGCCATACATAGCTCCCATAGACTTATAATGGGGAAAACTTAAAAGATCTTCTCAGAAACCATGAGGCTCACGGCTTATATATTTAGTATGTAGCAATGTTTAGTGGTCCCCTACATAAATCCTGCCAATCAAGCCCCTGGGGCACAAACTGGCAATGCCCCGGGGGTCATTAGCTCCCACAGACTTATAAAGGAAAAACTTAAAAAATCTTCTTCTCTGAAACCATGAGGCCCACAGCTTATATATTTAGCATGCAGCAATGTTTAGTGGTCCCCTACATAAATCCTGCCAATCAAGCCTCTGGGCTCCAAACTGACCACACCCCAGGGGGACATAATGTTTATATAGAGCTTTATAGCTAAAGAATCTTCAAAAATCTTCTTCTCTGAAACCATGAGGCCGACAGCTAACAGGTTAAGTATGTAACTATGTTTAGTAGTCCCCTACATAAATCCTGCCAATCAAGCCCCTGGGATCCAAACTGGCCATGCCCCAGGGGTCATTAACCACATACAGACTTATAATGGGAAAACCTTAAAAACCTTCTCTAAAACCATGAGGCCTACAGCTTATATATTTTGTATGCAGCAATGTTTGTGGTACCCTACATAAATCCTGCCAATCAAGCCCCTCTGGTGTAAACTGCCCACACCCCGGGGGTCATTAGCTCCCATAGACTTATAATGGGAAAAACTTAAAAAAATCTTCTTTTCTGAAACCATGAGGCCCACAGCTTATATATTTAGTATGTAGCAACATTTGGTGGTCTCCTACATAAATCCTGCCAACCATGCGGGCCACAGCTTATATATTTAGTATGTAGCAATTTTTAATGGTCCCCTACATAAATCCTGCCAATCAAGCCCCTGGGGTCACAACTGGCCATGCCCAGGGGTCATTAGCTCCCATAGACTTATAATGGGAAAAACTTAAAAGATCTTCTCTGAAACCATGAGGCCCACAGCTTATATATTTAGTATGTAGCAATGTTTAATGGTCCACTACATAAATCCTGCCAATCAAGCCCCTGGGCTCCAAACTGGCCACACCCCAGGGGGTCATATGTTTATATAGAGATATATAGCTAAAGAACCTTAAATTCTTCTTCTCTGAAACCATGAGGTTGACAGCTAACAGATTAAGTATGTAGTGATGTTTAGTGGTTTCCTTCATAAGCCAACCATGCCCCTGGGGTCCAAACTGGCCACACCCCGGGGGTCATTAGCTCCAATAGACTTATATTGGGAAAAACTTAAAAAATCTTCTTCTCCGAAGCCATGAGACCCACAGCTTATATATTTAGTATGTAGCAATGTTTAGTGGTCCCCTACATAAATCTTGCCAATCAGCCCCTGGGCTCCAAACTGGCCACACCCCAGGGGGCCATATGTTTATATAGAGCTATATAGCTAAAGAACCTTCAAAAGTCTTCTTCCCTGAAACCATGAGGCCGAGAGATAACAGATTATGTAGCAATGTTTGGTGGTCTCGCACATAAATCATGCCCCTGGGGTCCAAATTGGCCACACCCTAGGCGTCATTAGCTTCCATAGACTTATAATGGGAAAATCTTAAGAAAATCTTTTTCTTTAAAACCTTGAGGCCCACAGCTTATATATTTAGTATATGGCAATGTTTAGTTGTCCCCTACATAAATCCTGCCAATCAAGCCCCTGGGGTCCAAACTGGCCATGCCCTGGGAGTCATTAGCTCCCATAGATTTATAATGGGAAAAAACTTAAAAAAAATCTTCTTCTCTGAAATCTTGAGGCCCACAGCTTATTTATTTAGCATGTAGCAATGTTTAGTGGTCCCCTACATAAATCCTGCTAATCAAGCCCCTGGGCTCCAAACTGGCCACACCCCAGGGGGCCATATGTTGATATAGAGATATATATCTAAAGAACCTTCAAAAGTCTTTTTCTCTGAAACCATGAGGCTGAGAGCTAACAGATTAAGTATGAAGCAATATTTGGTGGTCTCGCACATAGATCATGCCTCTGGGGTCCAGATTGGCCACACTCTAGGTGTCATTAGCTCCCATAGACTTAAAATGGGAAAAAAAAATAAAAAAATCTTCTTCAATGAAGCCATGAGGCCAACAGCTTATATATTTAGTATGTAGCAATGTGTAGTGGTTCCCTACTTAAATCCTGCAAATGAAGCCCCTAGGGTCCAAACAGCCATACCCCAGGGGGTCATATAATTATATATATAGAACTATATAGCTAAAGAACCTTCAAAATTCTTTTTCTCTGAAACCATGAGGCCCAGAGCTAACAGATTTAGTATGTAACAATGTTTGGTGGTCTACATAAATCCTGCCAATCAAGCCCCTGGGGTCCAAATTGGCCATGCCTTGGCGGGGTCATTAGCTGCCATAGTCTTATAATGGAAAAACTTAAAAATCTTCTTCTCTGAAACCATGAGACCCACAGCTTATATATTTAGTATGTAGCAACATTTGGTGGTCTCCTACATAAATCCTGCCAACCATGCCCCTGGGGTCCAAATTGGCCATGCCCCAGGGGGTTATTAGCTCCCGTGGACTTATAATTGGAAAAGAAATCTTCTTCCCTGAAACCATGAGGCCCACAGTTTCTATGTTTAGTATGTAGCAATGTTTAGTATTCCCATACATAAATCCTACCAACCATGCTCCTAGGGTCTAAATTGGCCATGCCCAGGGTGTCATTAACTCTCACAGACTTATAATGGGAAGAACTTATAAAATCTTCTTCTCTAAAAGCTTGAGGCCCACAGCTTATGTATTTAATATGTAGCAATGTTTAGTGGTCCCCTACATAAATCCTGCCAATCAAGCCTTTGGGGTCCAAATTTGCCATGCCCCAGGCGTCATTAGATCCCATAGACTTATAATGGAAAAAAAAAATCTTCTTTTCTGAAACTATGAGGCCCACAGCTTATATATTTAGTATGTAGCAATGTTTAGTGGTCCCCTACATATATCCTGCCAATCAATACCCTTGGGTCCAAACTGGCTATGCCCCAGGGGGTCATTTGTTTATATAGACCTGTTTAGCTAAAGAACCCTAAAAAATCTTCTTCTCTGAAGCCATGAGCCCCAGAGCTAACATATTTAGTATGTAGCAATGTTCAGTGGTCTAGTATCAGAGGAACTGGTTGATCAAAAATAGCTAAAATCATTTATGATCAGAAATCCAAGATGGTTGCCCTAGCAGCCATGTTGAAAATCTATTTTGAACTTTTTCTCCTGAACCTAAAGGACAATTGACTCAAAAATTTCATTGGAAGTATCGAGGTGACTTGCTTTTGACTATGGGCCTGTAGCATTTTAATCTTATAAGCAAGATAAAAACTGTTTAAGCCATTGCCTTGAATCTTGACAGGCTGATTGGGGGTGATGAGTAAATGATCTGATTAACTTACAGCAGTTAACTCAGATTAGTGTTGTGGCCCATGGGCCTCTTGTTATAAATTTTAAGTCCAGGGGAAGTAAATTCCTCATAGCTTGAGACAAGAGGGTGTATCCATATAATATAAATACTACTGTCACACATAACTCTAGATAAGAGGGGATATCGGGAAAATATTTTCCTTATTAGCTCACCTGAGCAAAGCTCAGGGTGAGCTATTGTGATCACCGCCTGTCCCTCGTCCGTTGTCAACAATTAGTTTGTTAACACTCTAATCACATTTTTCACCCAATTTTGATAAAACTTGCTCAGAATGTTTGCCCCAATGAAAACTAGGTCAAGTTCGAAACTGGGTCACTTGAGATCAAAAACTAGGTCACCAGACCAAATAAAAAAAAAATATTGTTAACATTGTAGAGGTCATATTTTTGAAGCAATCATAATGAATTTTGCTCAAAATGTTTGTCTTGATGATTTCTAAGGTAAGTTCAAAACTGGGTCACTTGGGGTCAAAAACTAGGTCACCAGACTAAATCAAAGGCAAACCTTGTTAACACTCCAGATGTAACAATTTTGAAGTAATCATCAAGAATATCGCTCAAAATGTTTGTCTTTATGATTTCCCTGCCAAGTTCGAAACTTGGCCAATTGGGGTCAAAAACTAGGTCACCAGGCCAAATCAAAGGAAAACCTTGTTAACACACTAGCGGTCACATTTTAAAGCAATCATCATGACTCTTGCTCAAAATGTTTGTCTTGATGATTTCTAGGTCAAGTTTGAAACTGGGTCTTTTGAGGTCAAAAACTAGGTCACCAGGCCAAATCAAAGGAAAAACTTGTTAACACTCTAGAGGTCACATTTTCAAAACAATCATCATGAATCTTGCTCAAAAAGTTTGTCTTGATGATTTCTAGGTCAAGTTTAAAACTGGGTCTTTTTGGGTCAAAAACTAGGTCACCAGGCCAAAATCAATGGAAAACTTTGTTAACACACCAGAGGTAAGATTTTTGAAGTAATTGTCATGAATATTGCTTAAAATGTTTGTCTTGATGATTTCTAGGTCAGGTTTGAAACTGGGCCACTTGGGTCAAAAACTAGGTCACTGGGCCAAATCAAAGGGAAACCTTGTTAACACTCTAGAGGTCACATTTTTTAATCATTCATCATGACTCTTGCTCAAAATGTTTGTCTGCATGATTTCCATGCCAAGTTCGAAATTGGGTCACTTGGGATAAAAAACTAGGTCACCGGGCCAAATCAACTGAAAACCTTGCTAACACTTGAGTGGTCACATATTTGAAGCAATCACAATGAATATTGCTCAAAATGTTTGTCTTGATGATTTCTAGATCAAGTTTGAAATTGGGTCACTTTGGGTAAAAAACTAGGTCATCAGGCCAAATCAAAGGAAGACCTTGTTTTCACTAAAGAGGTCACATTTTTGAAGCAGTCATCATGAATCTTGCTCAAAATATTTTGTCTTGATGATTTTTAGGTCATGTTTGAAACTGGGTCATTTGGGGTCAAAAACTAGGTCACCAGGCCAAATCAAAGGAAAACCTTGTTAACACTCCAGAGGTCACAATGTTTTTTTTTAAATAATCATCATGGATATTGCTTAAAATGTTCATCTTGATGATTTCTGGGTCTATTTGAAAACTGGGTCACTTAGAGTCAGAAACTAGGTCACCAGGCCAAATCACATCTAGAAGTCACATTTTAGAAGTGATCATCACGAATCTTGCTCAAAATGTTTGTATTGATGATTTCTAAGGCAAGTTTGGAACTGAGTCACTTATGACCTGTATTTCATGGTCCAGTGACTGTCTTAAATTTTTCCCTTTAGGTCAGTTTCTCAGTAACTATTGGTCCTACAGTGATATTTGGCACTTGTGAAGTGTTTGTGTTTAGGTCAGTTTTTCAGTAACTATTGCTGCTACAGCCAGTGATACTTACCACAGGCATACATCTTAGCATGGCCTCTTGAAAGCAGTCATCCATTTTTGACCTTGACCTCTATTTCACAGTTCATTAGACATGCTACATTGTCTTACTTGTAAATATAATCATCATGAATTTTGGTCGGAATGTTTGCCTTCTAGATCAGGTTCTCTTAGTGCTATGATACTCAGGTGAGCATTACGGAGCCATCATGGCCCTCTTGTTTTCCCATGAACACATATGTTGTCAGTACTCATTAGAAGTGCCTCACCGAGGCACTTCTAACGAGTACCACAACATATGTTTTTGTGAAGAAATAATCATTTTTTTTTTTATTGAAAAAGCGCCTTTTTCTGTAGCTATGATTCCCGTCTGTAAATGTTGTCACCCTTTGAAAAATAGCAGGAAAATCTTTAGATGCGTCTTCACCCTAAAGAGGTCCAGATGTTTATGGTATCATCACATCCATATTTGCTGGCCATGGTCATTGCTGTTTATATTTTATCCCGTCAGAAAATAATATTTTTGACATTTCATGCAAATTGTCTCCTGAGACAATTTGTATGAAATGTCAAATCCTATTTTCTGGGAAAATAGCTCCAAATGTTGTCTGTTGATTATATTACCCAGATGCTAAGGGTTAATAGGGTCAAACTAGTAATTAAACCATTTAAGCCTAACCTCCCATAAGTAGTTGCGGTCATGGTACCAAAGCCATAAAAGAGACATTGGCAAACAGTGTACACCCAGATCAGACGCCACAGAATGCGGCATCTGATCAGGGTTTACGTTTTGTTTTATGAACAGAAACTTCTACGAAACATGATAATAATAAAAACCAATCAGACACCCATTATATAGGAATTGGATCTGTCCAAAGAGTTAATGTCGAAGAGTCCAATGGGTTAAGCAAGCATCTATGGAAAAACAAATGGTAACTAAGTCTGGTGCTTACTTATTGTTTGTGTTGAGGTTTTACAGCCCAGTCAACCCAATGGGGTCATGTCGAGCGCGGTCAGTTTACCTAACCACATGTTTACTGGGCAGGCTTAGTCCTCGTGGTTAACCAGTACTGTGCACATTCTTAGTCAGAAACTGACAACTGCCCTTCTTGAATCAGCGGAAGGAAGAGAATGACCGTAGAAAATATTTCATGATCAATCTCTACGAAAGAATGTTGCCGAGGTGCTTACTTAATACAGTTCATTCAATCAATCAGATTTTTACTGTAGACGGGCAACAGACCTACATGGTAGCTACGCCCATACAGTTCAATTTTTATAAATTACCTTTTATAGCACCCGAAAACTGGCTTTTTAACACAGGTGATTGCTTAATACAGAATGACAGGTTTGACAGTATATTTACCATATGTACCTTCTTGGGACAGACAAGCATAAGCAAACAGTGTAGACCCAGGTCAGATGCTGCATGTAGTGTCTGATCAGAGTCTACAGAGTCTTGTTTGCTACTTGTGCAGCAGTTTTTATGAGTGGGTGATCTGAGACTTTGCAGGGCTGTCATGTCACAAAGTACAGTTGACTACTTGTGCAGCAGTTTTTATGAGATCATGGGTGATCTGAGACTTTGCAGGGCTGTCATGTCACAAAGTACAGTTGACTACTTGTGCAGCAGTTTTTATGAGATCATGGGTGATCTGAGACTTTGCAGTTTTTATGAGATCATGGGTGATCTGAGACTTTGCAGGGCTGTCATGTCACAAAGTACAGTTGACTACTCGTGCAGCAGTTTTTATGAGATCATGGGTGATCTGAGACTTTGCAGGGCTGTCATGTCACAAAGTACAGTTGACTACTCGTGCAGCAGTTTTTATGAGATCATGTGTGATCTGAGACTTTGCAGGGCGGTCATGTCATAAAGTACAGTTGACTCTCGTTATCTTGACCTCGCTTATCTCGAATAACCACTTATCTTGAAGTGACAATCTGGTCACTGCCTAAACATGAAAATGTAACAACAGGTAAAAAAATATTGTGGAAAATATTTCCACAATATTTTCAATATATCTCTAACTTCAAGAGTCCAGTTACACATATATTTGTTAAATGTGGTTGTCCGAGTTATTTTTTCCTCAATTCTGCAAATCTGATATGTCGAGGTACGGATATCTCGAAGTATTTCAGAGAGTCCCTTGGAATTCGAGATAATGAGAGTTGATTTGTATTTTTTTTTTTTTTTTCATGTTGCAGCTCAGATAAAGGTGATCAGTGAAGGTCTTGCCTTAGCTGGTATAGATGATAGCATTAAACAACAGCCCTGTGACCTAGGGTGTTGAAATCTCAACTTGAAAAAGCAGGGCCCAGTTGTTCAAAGCTAACGATGTCGTTAGTTAATGATTCGTTAAAATTTACATCGAGTGATACGCAAATATGCTGAAATTTTTTGCTGAAAAAATGTGAGTCGCTTTTGCAGTGCAAAAGCTACTCACATTTTTTCAGCAAAAAATATCAGAATATTGTATATTGTATCCGCTAAAACAGTTAACGAAATGACCCTTTACGAGCTCGTTAAGCTAATGATGCTTTGAACAACTGGGCCCTGGTCTTTTAAGGGGAATGGATACACTTCCAAGGGAGGCAGCTCTTTCAAAACTGTTTTTCCCCTTTTAAAAAAGGGTCTGCTCTAAAAGGAAAGAATTTGCTCCCCTTGCGTTGGAAGCAAATTCTTTCCTGTTGGAGTAGACCCCTTTTTAGAAGGAGTTTGATGTGCAGGAAAGCAAACAGGAAGTCACAAAAGTTGTCTCCCTTGTTAAAATAAAAGAAAAAAAAGTACCAGGTGTATTCATTCACATTAAAATAAGTTTGGTCCTGGAAAAACATACTTTTTACAGTATGTCTGCTCTAGAGTGCAATATTTGTTCTCATAATGACTGAGTATTACAGTTATCTGGGGATGACAATTAACCCATTTTAGTCTGGAGACCTCCCAAAAGGATAATTGGTAAACAATGCAGACTCAGATCAGACGCCACAGAGTGCAGCGTGTGATCAGGATCTGCACTGTTTGCAAATAGTTTAGCCATTTTTCTATAGAAACATCTAAATCACATAACCTGACATACCTAAAATTGGAATTGGACTCTTCCAATATATAGTGTGGGGAGAGTTTATTCATTCTAAAATGGGTTAAATGATATTTTGATAAAGACTGCGTCTAACTAGCAGCTGAATAACATGGAATTTGAAACCTTATTTTCTTTAGAAAACAAAGTAAAACATGTTTTAAAAACAAACAAAATAAAACATGTGTTAAAAACAAACAAAATAAAATATGTTTTAAAATGTCATCTACCACAATTTTGAATGGTACTTTATTGCTCGGAAACGCAAGTACTACTGTATCTGGTAGGGGCGTATCCAGGATGATCTCTGAAGGGGTTCGATTTGACCTTACTGTACGTATTCAGACAGACAGGCCTGAGCAAACAGTGTAGACCCAGATCAGATGCTGCAGAACACAGCATCTAGTCAGGGTCTGCATGGCTTGTCACTCATCCAGCAATTTTACACACATTCATCGGTAGTAAAATGGACTTGTTGAAGAGGAGTATAAGAGAAAGGTATGAATATTTAGAGTAAATATGATGTCCTAAATTTATCTAAAATTTCACAGGAAAATGAAATTTTGTGTCAAAATAGGGGTTTTCACCGTTTGCAAATAGTTCAACCATTTTTCTCTTGGAATATCTAAATCACATAGCCTGACACACCTAGAATTGAAATTTGAATCGTTGGAGAGTACATTCAGTCTACAAATGGTTAATGTATTCCATTGCATAGTCTTTATCATGTTGCCTCTTGCTGTTGTAACAGGCATTCTAATGGTTAAATAATTCCACCCGGATAGGGATAAAACCTATGACTGCTCATTGGGTTCGTATTGATAAATCCACAGATTCTACATGACTGAGGATTTATTCGCACCCTAAAAATATATACATCTATGAGCTGAACGTGAAAAAAAGTACCGTCGGACATGTGCGCCCAGTGAAGATTCAGGTCAATGCACATTCAGAACCTTTACTGGGCACATGTTTGATAGCCAAGGATGCAAAGTTTCTTCATGCGGGCAACGAATACTGATCAGACTGCGCGATGAGTCTTCGTTTGACGCACACATCTCAGAAGGCTCGTTTTCTCTCCTTGCGGCTCATATACACGTGTTGATGGAACACAAAATATAGAAAATATTTTAACCCATTGTAGACTGAATGAACTCCCCTCCCCACCCACTCACCCCCTCCCCCCACTATACATTGGAAGAATCTAATTTCGATTTTAGGTATGTCAGGCTATGTGATTTAGATATTCTTAAAGGGGAACGCAATATAGGTTGTAAGTTTATCTTGGAGTAAAGTGCTCAACAAGCCATTTGTTTTGGTGCAAGAATTTTGTAAATCGGCCTGGGAAGAAGGAAGTTATGGTGGTTTGAATATATTTAAAATTGCTGTCATGAATGCCGCCATATTGTAGGCTTTGTGACGTCACAGAGCCCAAATTAAATATGCAAAACCAAATTACAAAGGATTTTTAAGAATAAATTTGCTACAGATTTTTTATGATCTTTTAATTCTAGTGACAAGCAATCATTTACCCCCAAATAAACCAACTTTATGAGAATAACTACCTTTATGAAACGAATTTTAATTTTTATGGAACCTCATTAAATATTCAAAATGGCGGCGCCCATTCCACCAATGTTAAAATATTCAGTTGTCTGTAACTTACTTAATTTTCCACCGATTTTGATCAGATTTGTGTCAAAATTCATTGTTTGTAAAGTTCTTTACTTTAAACCATAATACCTTTTAAGGTTGCGTTCCCCTTTAAAGAAAAATGATCGAACTATTTGCAAACAGTGAAGACCCTGATCGGACGCCGCATTCTGCGGTGTCCGATCTGGGTCTGCAGTATTTGCCAAATACCCATTTAGGGGTCTCCAGACTACAATGGGTTAATTGAGTTTATATTTTGCGTAGACACAAAAAAGTACAGATGATGCCCGAGTAGAGCCACAACCGAGCATAGCCTACCAATTACGCAAGAAAAAAAAATAAAATAAAATAAAAAAAATAAACAAATCATGACAATCAGCACACACGGCACAAACCAAAGAAAAGCAAAGCAACCAACTCACCCTTCCCCAAAGAACACACATCGTCGGACCACCGTAGCCTGGTGGATAGGAGAGTGGACTCTTTACTTTGTTAGGTTTCTCATCTCGCTCGGTTCAAGCCTCGCTCGGGTCACATATGGGATAGCCAAGTTCTGCTTACGGATGGTTAGGTGGTTTTCTCCTGTGTTCTCCGGCTTTCGCCCACCTTTGATGAACGAAGTGAAATATTCTTGAAAGGGCTGTAAAACCCAAAGAAAAAAAAAAAAGGACACACATCGCAATCGCCTATCTCCACCTTTCAAGTTTTAAAAAATGTATGTTTTTTTACGTCATGCATCACCCCTCCATTTGTGTAAATGTCGGCCTCGGTGTCTCAGTTAGATGCGTGTGCGATTGGTAATCAGGAGTTCACGGGTTCGATCCCCTCCGGGTCCGGTAACATTTTGTCGTGAGTACTGATCATGAAATATTTTCTATGGTTATTTTCTCCCTTCCGCTGATTCAAGAAGATCATTTCGAGGGTTGAGCGCAAGACTATGGTAACTCAAACATATTTTTGAAACCCTTGTTTAGGGGCAACTTGGACCCCTTTGTAAACAATGCAAATTTAGGTGCCATTGCTCATACGAGCAATGGCACCTAAATTTTCATTGTTTACAGAAAGAAATGTTGTAATCTTCATAACGCCTTCATGGTGAGCAGATTAGGTTTGGGGAAAAACAACCATCTGACTTACGCCAGTCTTGCGCTCAACCCTCGATTTGTCAGTTTCTGGCGAAAGAATGTGCACAGGTACTGGTTAATCGCTTGGAGGATTAGATTAAGCCAGTCTAGGAAAACTGGCCGGCTCGACATGGCCTTAATAATGTTGACTGGACCGTTTAACTCCAACCCCACAAACATTCGTATAAAAGAAAACAATGCGTCAACAGTTCAAACATTTTAAACATTTAACAGGAAACCGATAGACTGATTTAGAAAAAAACTCACTGGCCAAAACCAAAGTCTCCTGCAACGGTATGTTTCACCTGTGTTATCCAACCTGGCTCGCAGATATTACGAAAATGGAATAAAAATATTACCGCATTTACTCTAATTATTTCGACAGACATATAAGAAAAACAGTGCAGACCCAGATCAGAACTCAGAACGCGGCGTCTGGTCAGGAGGTTCACTGGTTGTCACTCATTCAGCAGTTTTAGGCCATCAACAGAAAGTAAAATTGAAATGCTTAAATTTTAGCGTTTTTGGTAAGGGGTGAATAAGGGGATTTGATACACTTGTGGGTTTTTCCGCCCCCCTGTTTTACAAGGGAAACACCTTTTGCGACATCCTGTTTGCGTTCCCGGCTACATCACATTACTTCTTAAAAGGTGTCTTCTATAAAAGGAAAGAATTTGCTCCAAGGGGAGCAAATTCTTTCCTTTTATAGAAGACACCTTATCAGAAAGAGGCAAAATCAATTCAGAGTTATTCCCCTGAAAATGTATCAATTTGACTGGTTCCCTCACCCTATAGCACAATACTTCGCATATATTCTATAGAACACAGGAAACCAGTTAATGTATCAATCCGCCTTAAATGAATCTTGGGAGTCGCGCTCTACAATGTATGATATATTACATACAATGTGGCTGAAAAAAAAGCCTGCTCACCAGATATTTTGCACGCTGAACATTGAAAATAAAAGTTTGAAAAACAACAACAAAAACCACCACAATTTTTGTTTTTGTCTTACTCTGTGATATTGTGGCGTGCTTCAAAGCGTAGTTAGTAGCGTGTCTAACTGCAGATCCAGGGGTCGTTCGAGCTCGGCAACATAACTTTCTTGGAGATTGATCATGAAATAATTTCTACGGTCGTTCTCTCACTTCCGCTGATTCAAGAAGGACAGTTGCCAGTTACTGGCGAAAGTATATGCACAAAGTACTGATTCATCACGAAAACAAGCCTATATAATTTTGACCCCCTTAAACCCCATTTTATACAGTAAAACTGGGGTTTACAGGGGTATACATTATTTTTCTTATTTCTGCTCAAAAACATAGATTGTGGGTACTCGTTAGAACCGCCTCATCGAGGCGGTTCTAACGAGTACCCACAATCTATGTTTTGAGCAGAAATATGAAAAATATCAGACTTTTTTATCTGACATTTTTCAGTTTTTTGAGGTGAAATTTTCTATATATTTGAATAGGTGTGTTTTCGTAATGTTAACGGCTTGAAGGACTAAGCCTGGCAAGGGAAGGAGCAGTCAGTTAACAGGCCGGTTTTATCTCTTTCGCTGCCAAATTTCAGACGACATTTGTCGTCTGTTTTTAACAAACTATCGCTTGGAAAGAAGTTCAAATGTAAAGTTGTAACACTGAATGTCAAACAGCGTAGATCCAGATGAGACGGCTCATTATGAGCCGTCTCATCTGGATCTACGTTGTTTGCAAAAGCTTATTATTATCGCCTGTGGCAGTGAAAGAGTTAAACAGTGTTGACTGAGCCGTTAAACTCCAAATCGATCAAACAAACAGATCTGTGGCTTTGTCCAGAGCAGCTACTAAACTTCATTAAACTTCAACACACTTGGGCTAATTCGGCAGACGACAAATTGGTGATATTTTTCTCTCATTTTTCCCCAGAAAACAGGAGTCGACATTTCATGTAAATTCTCTCCCACTAAAATAATTTGCGTAACATGTCAAATCCTGTTTTCTGGGAAAAATATGAAAACTTATTTTAATGTGTCGTCTGCTGAAAATTTTAGCCGGAGTGCTAAGCGTTAGCTGAACCACTAGATTCAATATCCAAAGTGTTTGTGCGGGCGGGCGTGATTCTCTGAAACCGCAAAATGCACACTGTTTGCACATAAACCCAACAACCCTTTTAAAAAAATATAAAATGTTGTATTTCAAATCCTCAAAATCAACAACCCTTTACGACGAATGAAAATTAACGACTGAAAATACCTTATAGATATTAAAAATATGTAAACATTAATAAGTCATCATCATTCTTGCGTATAAAAAACAAAAGAGCGAATCCGTATGCAGCTAAGCTATCATGTTTATTGTTTACGACAAGAAATATCGCTATGACAAGGTTACAACCTTCAGATGACTTGCAGTGGGAAAAGGGCCCATAAGACATAGGCGAACAGCGTGGGCCGAGATCAGACTGCACACCCGCGCAGTCTGATCAGGGCCCTCGCTATTCGTATATATAAAATATATACGGTATTCGCCGATTCTGTTGAAGAAGACTGGTTATACTGGTAGATTTTTCGCCATTTCCTCAAAGGGAGAAAACTATTGTGATTACCTGTTTGCTTTCCTACACGCCAAACTCCTTCTGAAAAGGGATCTACTCTAAAAGGAAAGAATTTGCTGCCGCTAACCGCTTTCAAATGAGGTCTACTCTAAAAAGGAAAGACTTTGCTCTCCTTTACACCTTCAGAAAGGGGTCTGTCCTAAAAAAAAAAAAACACACACAAACGAAAACAACAACAACAACAACAACAACAAAACTTCTTTCCTTATAGACTAGACCCTTTATAGGGGAGTTCGGAAGGGATCTGCTCTGGAAGGGAAGGATTTATTCTCTTTAATCCCTTCTGAAAAAGGTCTACTCTAAAAGGAAAGAATTTCTTTCCTTTTAGAGTAGACCCCTTTTCAGAAGGGAGACAAACAATTTTGACAGTTACCTTCCTTAAAATGTATCAGAGGAGTACCTGGTCAGATAGCGTGAACCCAATAAGGGCAATTTCTCTCACTTAGTACCGAATGTTTTCGTAATTCGTTTTGCGTTGCAAACATCTAATTAATTATTATGGTAGATAATATTTTTAAACTTGCTGTGGGGAAAACAACAATTTCTCCAATGCGAACAGCGATAACCCGTGTCAGCCTGCGATGCGCAAAGTCTTCGCTGTTTGAATTGCAATCTAGGGACACTTTAAAATGTACCATGAAGAACCAGGCCACATAGTACAGATGCGTAGGCTGTTCTGGATTTTCGCTGCTCGCATACAGAGAAGTTTTGTTTTCCCAAGGTATTCCTCTAATAAACCAGAAATTCATCCTACGCCTTTGTAGCGTATTGCGCACGCGCCAAGCGTAACACGGTAACGTAACGTCACTTGGTTGGTTTTGCGGTTGGTCGTTCCTAAAAATGGGCGGACACGACAAAAAAACTGTTCAGGATTTTGGACTTTCTGTTCGTATAAAAGCTTTGCTCCGTCTTCTGCAGTCAGAACAGATTTGAAAACAGAAGAAACGAAGAACTCAAAAAGGTAAACCTTTCTTATGTTGAAGTTAGTTATCCCTAAATAACACTGATGATATCGTTTTATTATTAATTTTAGTAACTAGTATTTCATTTTGCTAATATTCATACATGCAAACTACTTTATTCATTTATTTAGTTTAAGAAAATTATCAATTATGACGAAATATCCTACCGTAATTTTCACCACAGTTTATTTTAACCCTTAAAGCGCCAAGAAAACCTGCATCTGAAAATGTCGTCTGTTTATGTCGTCTGATAAATATTCTTGCAAACTAAAACATATTTTTGCATACAGGCAAACAGTGTGGACCCAGATCAGACTGCTCCTAAAGGAGCAGTCTGATCTGGGTCCACACTGTTTGCAGAAATGACTTTTAAAATCACAAGCAGATGAGAAAGCAGACGACAATTGTTGTGATTGGCAGTTTAAGGGTTAAGGGAACTGAATACACATTTAGGGGAGACAAATTGTCAAAATGGTTTTATACTCTGCGGAAAAAAGAGCCTACTCTAAATGGAAAGAATTTGTTCCACTTCGGAGCAAATTATTCCACCGTTTTAGAAGGAGATAGGTTTATAGAAAAGCAAACATGAAGTCCTTGTAAAACACGGCGTACCATCCACCGTAAGTGTATTCAGTCACCTTAATTCCCAGATTTCCAACCGAGAAAAAATAAGTATAAAATGCATGAATTTAAGCATTAAAGTTCTGTAATGTTGCGAAAGTAAATTTACCCCAAAACCTGTATAAAAGTGAATTTAATGTAAAATATAAAGGTAATGTTCATTTTTTTTTCAGGGGATTATTACCATTGAAACCATGAAGATATTTTCCGTTGCATTAGCAGTATGTGCTGTCGTCAGTGTTTCTTATGGACAGCCACCCGTTATTGGTATGTACACCCATGTTAGTCAAACCCACAAAAACGAACACAATATGCGCAACGCAAGGAAAGGGTCCTGTTGACATTTGCGAACAGCATAGACCCGGATAAGGTTCCGCAGTCTGATCAGGACCGTCTCTTACCGTCGATGTATTATGTAGTTAGTTCAACTGGCTCGACGAAGTACCCCTGCTCTATACTTGCATGAGTGTTTGCTGTTCGCATTTAGAAAATGTTGATGTTTTGTTTACCTTATTTACCTAAAATATTCGAATGCCCTCCCCCCCCCCCCACCCAACCCCCATACTTATAGAACATAGACATGTCCATTTGTCTACTGTTGACATGTGTCCAAATTTGCTGGATGAGTGGCAAACAGTGTAGACCTTGATCAGACGCCGCGAATCGCGGCGTCTGATCTAGGTCTACACTGTTTGCTCAAGCCTGTCCGTCCGAATATTTAGGGTATATACGGTAAATGATTAGAGAGAGAGAGAGAGAGAGAGAGAGAGAGAGAGAGAGAGAGACATTACATTGTATGGGATGGTTGCCTTGTATACTGCACTGATACTACGTTTGGTAGTCGGCAGCTATAAACCGGAAAACCGGAGACAGATCGGCCATCAAACTGATCTTTGGTGAGGGCATAATAACCCTATGCAAATAAAGTGCACATTTATGCATGTTTATCATGTGCATTTTCGAGACAATTTCTGTTTTAATAATAGCTGCCGGTTACTGTAGTGCACTATATAGATCAGTATATGTACCACTTGATCCATTGTTAAACTACATCACGAAAACATGCCTATATAATATTGACCCCCTTAAACCCCACTTTCATATAGTAAAACTGGGGTTTCAGGGGTATATATTATTTTCTTATTTCTGCTCAAAATCATTGATTGTGGGTACTCGTTAGAACCGCCTCGCCGAGGCGGTTCTAACGAGTACCCACAATCAACGTTTTTAGCAGATATATGAAAAATATCAGAATTTTTGTATCTGAAAATTTTCAGTTTTTGGAGGTGAAAGTGTCTATATATTTGAATAGGCGTGGTTTCGTAATGCCTTATATGAAATTAAAAAATCCCCTTGTCCTTATTTTGACATTCCACATTTTTCTAAGATAAAAAAAATGAAAAAAAAAAACGAGGGGAGGGGAGACCAACAAAACACGAACGCTTTAGGCAAACACAGTAAATTTCCGTTTTTAAGAATACTAGAAAATAAGACTATTCAACTATTAAAACTAGCTTTTGTCAGTCCCATTTTTATACGGTTTATTATCATGTTATACTCAATGTTGTCAGCATCACTTATAAGTCCTTTTTTTATGTAGTACTAAAGATGGTCTTTATAGCGGAATTTTACCGTACATAAATACACCTTATTCGAATGCGCAAATGCACGGGACAT
Source organism: Anodontia alba (assembly GCA_964016985.1). Classification (NCBI taxonomy): domain Eukaryota; kingdom Metazoa; phylum Mollusca; class Bivalvia; order Lucinida; family Lucinidae; genus Anodontia; species Anodontia alba. The sequence continues at coordinate 16,247,251 of OZ024834.1, forward strand.
ACCTGGTTCCGGTGCTGGTCTGTGCCCTTGTGTACGTTGGACTCTACTATTTCCAGTCAGTGATTGAGGCGCGTCTCACGAAACGGTTCCTTAATACATATGCAAACATCGAAGGTCAAGATCAGCCTGTATGTCCACGCAAAGACCTCATTTCTCTGCGTACAGAAAATTTGCATACTGAAAAATTTGATGTCGAAAATCGAAGTCATGGTCAGTATGCTTGTTGGCACAAGCAGCGCAGAAATTTAGGCCTTTGCTCTTTGTATGGACATCAAGCACGTGTTTCTGGCATGGTATGCTACAATTACTGGTGGTTTGAAAGTGGGATATGCACAATTTCACTCTGTATTGCACAGTAGATATACTTGCACGTTATAAAAAATTAACCAGAAGGGGAATATATACATTTTCAGGGGAGACCACTCTTGTCAAAACTGTTTATCTACATTCTAAAAAGGGTTAACTCTAAAAGGAAAGCACTTGCTCCAAAATGGGAGCAAATTGTTTCCTTTTAGAATAGACCCCTTTTAGAAGGGATTTCTATGCAGGAAAACTAAGACAAACTCGCAAAAGTTGTCTCCCTGATAAAATATGGCAGAAAAAGTACCAATTGTATCAAGTCCCCTATATTCAGGCAAAACTGTCCGAATATTTAGGTTGCTAAGGGAGCCTAAATTTCAGTGCCGTTTTGTCAAATAAACCGAAAAAGACGGTCCTTTAAAAACATTACGAAAACACACCTATTCAAATATATTAAAAATTTCACCACCAAAAACTGAAAGTTTTCAGATAAAAACTCTGATGTTTTTTCATACTTCTGTTCAAAACATAGATTGTGGGTACTCGTTAGAACCGCCTCGACCCACAATCTATGTTTTTGAGCAGAAATAAGAAAAATAATGTATACCCCTGTAAACCCCAGTTTTACTATATAAAAGTAGGGTTTAGGGGGATCAAAATTATATAGACATGTTTTCGTGATGATATAGAACAAAAATTTTATTATATTATATACGGAACTCGAGTGTAATTTGTTTTGAAAATTATTAAAAAAAGAAAAAACAACAACAAAAAAAACAATAAAATAAAATAACATACAAAAAAGAAACAACAACAACAACAACAACAAAAAAAAAAAACAAAAAAAAAACGATTCATGAAGAAAATTTGGAACGAAAACGAATTTCGGTAATACTTTCAAGTAAACTGAAACATAGGATGCATACGTTCTTTGTCACTCTCTGAAGAAAAGCAATGACGTAACCTTGTACCACGTTATCTTTCGGCGGACATTTTCTCCTCGAAATTTTATGAGAAGATGATATTAGCGTTTGCCAAATGTATAGTCCACCGTAACGGGTAAGAAAAAACATCTACTTTTATATTTTACATTGACTGACATTTTTTAACAGCTTGAAGATAGTTTTGTAAATACTTTCATCAGTCCTGTTTTAGAATACACTCTTTATTGCACATATATGTAGCTATATAGTAACACAGTTATTTTCACCCTTCAAGCGCTAGTTACAACAGTAGCAGACTACATTTTGTATTTTTCAGAGAAAAAAAAAGTTTGACATATCATGTGAATCGTCTGCCTAGCAGATTATTTACATGAAACGTCAAGTCTTTCTTCTCTGAAAAACAAAATGATAAAATAATGTCATCTGCTATCATTTTGCTTAGCGCTTTAAGGGTTAATCCATGGTATTGTATTGCATGCTAGCAAAGTAGATCTACTTTTGTTTATGAGGTTTAAACCTACAAAATTAAAGTTCTTTTTGTTCTATAACCTGCTTAATTTAGTTATCAGCAGACGATATCTCAAAATATTTTTCATTTGTTACACGAAAACATAGCTTGACGTTTGAAAAATTGTATTATGTAAAATTATTATTTGCTGACAAAATTAAAAAAAAAAGTTTATTTTCGGAAAAAAAGTTTTGTTTCCTATTTAACATTTCTTTCGCAGCAAACTACAGTCTGTTGTTTCATTTCATTTTAGGCTGTAGAAAGGTCTTAGACATCGTCCTTGTTGTGGATGGATCAGACAGCATTTCAGAACCGGATTTTGAAAAAGTGAAGTCGTCAATAGCCATGCTGATTAATCAGCTAGATGTCGAAATTGACAAGATTTGGTTTGGACTGGTTCTGTACTCTAGTGACATTACAGAAGTGGTGACACTACAGCAAAACAAACAGAAACTTTTACATAGAATCAGTCTACTTAAACACGCTCGAATGGGTACAAATACTGCGTTAGGAATTCAGACGATGGACGCCATGTTGGGATTTGGCAGACCAGGGGTTCCAAAGATGGGAGTCGTTATTACCGACGGGATCTCTTTAGATGTCGCAGCTACACATGCCGCAGCCGTGGCAGCCATAAAGTCAGGAGTGAGCATGTTTTCTGTTGGCATTGGAAACCTGATTAATTATGGAGAGTTACAGGGAATAGCTACTGGCCCAGGGTTTGTTCTCAACTTCACAGATTTTGACCAGATGTCTCTTGATGTCATTGGAAGAGTTGCTTCAGAAATTTGCCCCAGTGAGTATAAACTTTATTTTCGATACCGTAATATCCATAATTATTAGGACAGACAAGCCTTAAGTATTGGGTCAGACAAATCTGAACAAACAGTGTAGACCCAGATCAGACACAGTAGAACGCGGTGTCTGATCATGGTCTATACTGTTTGCAACTCATCCGGCTATTTGTACACATAGTCAGAAAGTCAAATTGACTTGTTCAATTTTTTAAGAAAAACACGGTAAAGAGTTAAGATGTCCCAATATTTAGGGTAAATACAATATCCTCAAACAAAACATAACTTTGCATATACGAACAGAGTATTGTCAGACTATTGTTCAGACTTTTGCACAAGCCCATCCATTAAACCCATCTAGCATTGGCCAGTATTAAGTTGCATGGTTATTCTTGCGCATCCATTGTCCGTTGATACATTTTACAGATCCAGTGATGCTGTAAGCGAACAGCAAAGAGCGCAGATTTAAGCAGCATGCAAACTGGGAATGCCACGTCCTTATACATGTATAAGGTAACGACTCTAAATGACTGATAATTGTTGATATAGCAAAAAAAAAGTAACTGCCTTAATCATTTATCAGCCTTGCTTTGAAGAAAATGAGTGAATGTTTTTTTGACTGACTAATTTTAAGTAACTCTTAACCCTAGTAAGTTAGTAACACCCACCCAACCCCATCCCACCTCACCACTCAACAGTTGTGCTGTTGACCGTTGGCAAGGATTCCTTAGCAGTTTATTCTTCTTGTTTGTTTATTCCATTTTCGATCCGGTGCCGTTTTGTGTTGTTTTACGTCATTCTAACCCTTATCCAGTCCCTTCGTACCTTTGCTGGGTATCTCCATGTTTGCTTTCATAACCCTGTCATCCCTGAGTTTCTGAAATTGATTCTTCCATCTTTGAATATGGCCAGAACCATTGTTCCGACTAGGATCCCCAGTCTAAAAGTAGTAGGAGTAGGAGGAGAAATAGACCTGTAAAGAAAATATTCCCGTCGAGTGCCCCGACCGGGGATCGAACCAGATACCCCTGGATCTCTAATCGAGCGTCATAACCACGAGGCTAAAAGGTCCGGACCAGTTAGACTGGTCATTTATGCACCCTATATATTTACACACATATTGATTATTTGTACTTCGCTTTGCCGCACTACTACACTCCTCCATCCTACAATGAAACATTTGTATCAAATGTTTTCTATTATTCCCAGGTTCTTTTGTGACTCCGTTGTCATTGCATCGCCCTTGGGCTCCGACGGTAGTCATCCTGGCACCAGGCACCACATGTAGTAGGAGGAGAAATAGACCTGTAAAGAAAATATTCCCGTCGAGTGCCCCGACCGGGGATCGAACTAGATACCCCTGGATCTCTAATCAAGCGTCATAACCACGAGGCTAAAAGGTCCGGACCAGTTAGACTGGTCATTTATGCGCCTTATATATTTACACACATATTGATTATTTGTACTTCGCTTTGCCGCACTACTACATAAAATAAAATAAAATAAAATAAAAAAAAAACAAAAAAAAAAAAAAAAAAAAACAACAACAACAGCATGGCCAACAGTGTAGATTCTGATGAGACGGCTCATTATCAGGATCTATACTGTTTCCACAAAATTTGTTTTGGTCTGCAGGGCTAAAAGGGTTAACTCTCATTGCCACAGACGATAATAATAGACTTTTGCAAACAGAGTAGATCATTATGAGCCGTCTCATCAGGATCTACACTGTTTGACATTCAGTCTTTCAACTTTACATATAAACTTCTTTCTAATCGATAGTTTGTTTAAAACACAAAGCAGACGACAAATGTAGTTTGAAATTTGGCGCCGAAAAAGTAAGAGGAAGACTAAAATCATTTGTACTTTTGATACAAAGAACACCATAAGTTTCAAGCTGGCAAAACTGGGGAGTTTTATTTCCGCTTAGAAACAGTGAAAAAACACTTTCTATGTTTCATTTATAAACTATATTTGACAAAATCGGAGAAAATGGTGATCATTCAAAGGTTCGAGAATGATTTTATGGCCCTCAAACGTGTCAAAGTTCGACATATAAATATAATTAAATAACACTTTTACAGGGTTAATTTGTCCTCTTTTATCATACTGCGATAATACATCGTCAGTCTGGTGTGCATCATAAAACGCTTTCAGGTCAATAAACTTGTGAAAGTCTCACAAATAAACCGCATCATTATAATTTGTCCTTCTTCCTTATAGCTATTGTTAATTGGTTTAATTACTGTCTTTTATTTATCTTCATACAAATGAGAACATTTGATTTTACTTTGTTCATATATATTGATGTCCTTCAATTAGTTTACCCAGTGATCAGTCATGTCATCACGCCTATTGGTCACACTTGATTCAGTTGTAAATGAAAATATTTTGAAAAGAAAGAACTTGCAAGTTGTAAAGATGAAGTATAATTTAACACCACTTTCTTAAATGGTGTTCGATTTTCATTTTATTTTTCATTTCACTTCATGTCGTTTCTCTTCAACCATTAGGAAAACACGCCTATTCAAAGATATAAAATATTTACCTCCAAAAACTGAAAATTTTCAGATTAAAAAAACACAAAAAAACTTTGATATTTTTTCATATTTCTGCTCAAAACATAGATTGATGGTACTCGTTAGAACCGCCTCGGCGAGGCGGTTCTAACGAGTACCCACAATCTATGTTTTTGAGCAAAAATAAGAAAAATAATGTATACCCCTGTAAACCCCAGTTCTACTATATTAAAGTGGGGTTTAAGGGGGTCAAAATTATATAGGCATGTTTTCATGATGATTGTTGGTTGTTCAAGTAGGGCAACTTTAGGATCGTTTCTGCCCATTTTGATCGGTCTTCAACTGATTTTTGCGATTTCTTTCACTCAGATTCATTTCTAATTTGTTTTATTTTTTTTTATTTTACCCAGAACATATCTCTCTACCAATAAGTTTTAATCATCTTACATTAAAGATTTCAAACTAGAAATGTAACAAACATAAGGGGCACTAATAGTAATAGTAGCTGAAAGAAGCTAACTTTATATATATGTGTCGAGCCTTATTTTCTCTGAAGGAACTTTTTTTTTGCGGACAAAACCACTAGTCTGTAATAAAATTGCGGAAAAATGACAAATTCTGTTTTTAAAAGTCAAGTTAAAAACACCAGTGAGGTCACAGAATACTGTATTTTTGCGTATGGAGCCTCGCAAACTACAGTGTTGCACATGAAGAGACTCAGTCAAACCGAGTCTACGATTTTCGTGATTTTGTATGTTCTTTGTTTCCAAAGGCAATCCTTATTACTTTAATTTGTGACAGTTTCTACCGCTTTATAAGCAGTAACATAGTTTGATCTAACTGAATGCATCTAATTTCTGACAGACAGGACTTTAAACACGCAAATTTCAAGTTTTAATGTAAAAAAAAAAATAATATATTTAAAGTTAGTGAATTTTTCATCTTAAAATGTTTTAGATAGTAGTTGCATAAAATTAATCTATTTTTTCTATTACCCTCTTTTCAGTGTCAGAATGCCGTAGTTTACTTGACATGATTGTGGTCGTCGACGGCTCAGACAGCATCACCGCAGATGACTTCTCCACCCTGAAGAATGCCATTTTAAGTTTACTTGAAGAGCTTACACTGGGGGAAGAACATGTGAGGTTTGGTCTGGTGCTATATAGTTCTAATATCACAACTGTCCTGGATCTCAGTAGTGACAAGAAACAGCTGAAGACGGATATAGCCGCCCTGACGCATTCAAGGCAAGGAACAAATACACATCTAGGCATCCATGAAATGAATTTAATGTTTTCTAAACAAGGACGACATGGAGTACCGAAAGTGGGAATTGTTATTACCGATGGGATATCAAAACAACCAAAGCGAACTGCAAATCAAGCTGCCATTGCAAAAGCTAATAATATCAACATGTACGCCGTTGGTATAACGAAGTTCATTGACATGACAGAATTGAAGAACATAGCTTCGTCTGATGAGAATGCCATCTTATATGAAAGATTCGACCAGGTTAAGACGGGAATAGTTTCCTTGATGAAACATGTTTGCCCAACGATGACAACAACACCGATGCCGACGCCGACGTCACGATCCCCGGTTGATTGTATTACAAGATCTTGTGGGATGATCGGTTTTGATGAAGAAATGGAAAGAGTGGATATAGATAATGATACTGGAATTGAGCTAGATGATGATGTCATTCGATCTCAACAAAATCCAGTCCCTCAAGAAACTGATAGTAGTGCTGGCGGCACCAGTTCGGAAGAAACTGAAAGAGATGATGATGTAATTCGGGCATCTCAACAAAATCCAGTCTCTCAAAAAACTGGTTGCGATGATGATAACGAAAACATCAGTTCGGAAGAAACTGAAAGAGATGATGACAGCATAAGCTCATCTCTGCCAAGTCTAAAGTCCGAGTCTGATGAAACCAATAAGCAAACTAATAAGCATGGTCTTTGGAATACTTTATTCGGCCGTAGGAGGGCGTATTATGACGACGACATGGGTAGTTACTATAGGAACCGTTATGGACAAAGACAAAAAGCAAGAATCTACTTCCCCCACGACGACTAACAACCTTGATAACAAAAACTGTCCAACTACAGCTCGTGTAATGGAATCCAGCAAACACACAACAGCGTAAGATTGTCGTTCCGATATCGCAGCGACATCGGAGCGACAATATTACGATGCTGTGTGTTTGATGGGAAGTACCTGTGCTGCAATATGAGAAAATCTACCAAATGGCATGTACGCCCAGCGAAGTCTCAGATCAACCTGTTCACTCAGTGCAGCCTTGTCAGGGCCCTCTCTGTTTATCGATATATTCTACAGTATCCAATGATTCTGTAAGCGGACAACGGATCCTGATAAGACTGTAAATGTGCAGGCTGACTTAGGTCTTCGTAATCCACATATGTCATGAGGGCATTTTTTTTCTCTATAGCGGCTAAACAGCTGTTTCGAAGCATTATTGTGTGTTTCACCTCGTAGTGTTTTTATATGTCTTCAAGTATTTTAAATCATTACCCTGACACCCAAGAACGATAGAATATAAAGTTGAGGGGCTGGCTAATACAACTTAGTTCAGGCCACATTCGAAAGCATCGCGTATTGCTTTATGCTTAGGTGAAAAAGAAACAATCATTTCACGCATCAACAATCAACTTTATTTCATCAGATGACTGGGCAACGCTGGAACGTTGTCTTTGAATATTGTGTAGCTTTTATTCCGTAACTTAAGAAATAGATCAGCTCTAGCAGTGATTTATTGAGTAATAAATCACTGTTTGGAGGTCAGTTGTAAAGTAGATCAAATCACGAGCGCGGAGCGCGAGTGATTTATCTTCTTACAACTGACCGACAAACTGTGATTTATTACTCAACAAATCACGCACAAGAGCTGATCTATTTCGATTCTAACACATAGAAAACGACGAAAAGGTAATTGTATCCTTTAGATTTTTCAAACTTTCCGCCATCGAATAAAGAAATCCCGCCAAAGGTTTTGACTGTAACCCTGACGTTTACATGCATTTCTTACGTTGCTGAAGTGAGAAAGACGACGTTACACAGTCTAGCGTCGTAGAAACTAAGACTGACGTCAGCAGCGTGTCGAAATGACGTCGGAAAGGCGCCAGATAGCGTCGCGCGTTTCCGCCCAGTGATTTATTGCATAATATATCACTGAGTTTAACCATTGGCTATATAGGCGAGGAGTGTTAGAATTATTATTTTGTGCTCCTGCAGTTACGTTTTGTAACTTCTGTATCACACTACAGAAATCCATGCATTTTTTTAGTGGTCGACGTGCGAAGGGTATGTTCCATTGTGAATTCACCGTAGATTCGAAGCAGTCCGACCGATCTGATCAGGCTGTACAGTCGACTCTCGTTATCTCGACTTCGCTTATCTCGAATAATCCCTTATCTCGAAGTGAAAATTTGGTCCCTCTTTAAACATCAAAAACTAACAACAGGTAACAAAATATTGTGGAAAAGAGGAGCAATTTCTCCTTTTTTCCACAGTATTTCAATATATATCTTAAGGAATCAAATTATATATTAATTAGTGAAATGTGGTTGTTCGGGTTTTTTCCCCCTCAATTCTGCAACTCTGATATGTCAAGATATGGATATCTCGAAGTATTTCAGAGAGTCCCTTGGACTTTGAGATAACGAGAGTGTACTGTATATTGTACAGTAGCCGTTGATTCTCACGGTAGGCGGTCAACGAGTACCCTGAACAGATTGCAAATGTCTTCGCATACGCACGTCAATTTTGAATAAAAGTGAGTGGTATTGCATTTTTTTTTTAAATACAGTCGACTCTTGTGATCTGGATTTGGCTTATGTCGAGTAACCACATCTCGAAATGAAAATCTGGTCCCTATTTAAACATGAAAACCTAACAGCAGGTAACAAAATATTGTGGAAAAGAGGAGAAATTGCTCCTTTTTTCCACAATATTTTCAATATATCTCTAACTTAAGGAGTCAAATTACATAGTCATTTGTGAAATGTGATTGTTTTTATGTTTTCTCCTGTTCTGCAAATCTGATATGTCGCGGTACGGGTATCTCGAAGTATTTCAGAGAGTGGCTTGGACTTCGAGATAACGAGAGTCGATTGTATATTATTTTCATTTTTTTCTCATAAATTTACTACATATTTTACTCTGTGTGTGTGTGTGTGTGTGTGTGTGTGTGTGTGTGTGTGTGTGTTACTTGCATGAATTATAAGTTGTATAAGAACGTAATTCTATCCATATTTATACCATTTTCTTCTTTGATAATAAAATATAAATAAAATAAAGGCGTTTCAAATTATTTGTTCATAACATCTAATAATATTCTTCGATAAAAAACATGTACTCATAAAGTTATACTGAAAGTGTATAATTTATTCCTTCAAGTATCACTCCTGCTAAGGACTTTAACAAAGTTAGCATGCAGTAGAATAGAATCTATAAAGAGTCATGCCTTAAACCTTAAGTTTGTCCCCTTTCTGCCACCTATTTATTCTGAGTCGGTACTCAAAGTTATTTAGTCTGTATTGTTATTTCTAGAGAAAAAGAATATTAGTTGTCTAATTAACAGCAATGAAGTAAAATTATATCCGTCAGCAAGATGTTACTTTACTCGATGTGGAAAGGAAAAGGTGGGGCATGGGGTAAACAAGAGTGATAACCGGTAAACTGTGGTTCGCCTGTGGACATCAGCAATCGTTGAAAATACACAGTTTTCTAGACTTCTTACATTTAATCTGTTGAATAAGACTGAATATGTTTCAAGGCTATATATAAAATCATGGCATCCAAACATACTTACGTATCTTTACAAAATCGAAAAAAAAAAGAGATTACAGCACATCGAATACTCTACATCCGCTGCACCTTCTCAGACTCGTTCTTTGACCAGCCAAACATTACATTCCATAGTTCTATATTTATAAATTCATCCGAAGCCATATAATGAATAATCCAGCAGAAATTAAAAATGGGACAATGCCATCCTCAGTAACCAATGTCTGATCCATTACGTTACACTTCAGAATGAAGTGTAACTTAACGGATCGGAACATGTATTGTGAAATATCAGCATGCAATTAAATAACAAAATTTAAGCTCTGTGTTCAAAATTAGAAAGAATAGTTTACAAATACGTTATTTGTGGCCTAGTTATTTATGGTCTTCAAAGAAGTGATTTGTGGCCCGTGGTTGTGGAGTTCTTTTCATTTCAACTTGTTTGGTGCTTTGTTCTTGTGTTTGTTCGGTCTAATTTGGCTGTTTTGATCACCTCACTTTGGGAAGAGGGAGCTGGTCGATCGGGGTGTCATCTAATTATATACAGTCAACTCTCGTTATCTCGACTTCGCTTATCTCGAATAACCGCTTATCTCGAAGTGAAAATTTGGTCCCTGTTTTAACATGCAGATCTACCAACAGTAAATAAAATATTGTGAAAAAGAGGAGAAATTACTCCAAAGGAGCAATGTTTCCTCTTTTCCACATTTTCCATATGTCTCTAACTTTAGGAGTCAAATTACATATTCATTTGTAATATGGCTGTTCGATTTATTTTTTCCTCAATCCTGCAAGTCTGATATGTCGAGGTACAGATATATCAAAGTATTTCAGAGAGTCCCTTGGACTTCGAGATAACGAGTCGGCTTTATTCTAACTCTGGATATTCCTATTCGTTCGGTTCTGCTCTCGGTATCAGATCTTTGCGACACATTACGAAAACACGCCTATTCATGTATATTGAAATTTTCACCAATGAAAAACTGAAAGTTCTTAGATAAAAATTGTGATATTTTTCTTATTTCTGCTCAAAACATAGATTATGGGTACTCGTTAGAACCGCCTCGCCGAGGCGGTTCTAACAAGTACTATATTTTTGAGCAGAATAATTAAAAAAATGTATACCCCTGTAAACCCCAGTTTTACTATATAAAAGTGGGGTTTAAGGGGGTCAAAATTAGATAGGTATGTTTTCGTGATGACATCCTGAAACTCTTCATTAATTCTAATAAATTAATGTATAGCGTCCCAAAGTGAGCCACAGGAAAGTTGTGTACATCTAGAACAGATGCCACAGGGTCTGATCAATATCTACACTGTCTGCATTAAATACAAGAATATTTGTAACAGACACAATAAAATCAATTAAACCAGACTCTCCTCAAATTGAATATGGACTTGAGTAAAGAGTGAGGCAGAAGAAAGACTCCATTGGGCCATAGTAGGAGTATATTGTTTTCTTATTTTTTTTATTTTTTTTATTTATTTTTTTTATTATTATTATTTGTATTTGAAGCTTTTCAGGGAATTGGGGGAATAAGAATTCGAAGATTCAACAGACTGTCATTGAATGCATTTTTAATAATGATTACCGTATTTCCCTAAGAATTCGAACAGACAGTGTAGACCCAGATCAGACAACGTAACAGGCGGCGTCTGATCATGGTCTACACTGTTTTTCACTTGTTCAGCACTTTCAATATTGAACTGACTATCAGTAGAGATAATTACAGGTTTTACTTTGACTATGGAATCAGTGTTTAATTCATTGGAAGTATATAAATCTAAGCTAAGATGGGGTTCTTATCTGAGAAGTTGCTCTTCATAGAATTTTGGTTTCCCATAGTTTGGTCTTCAGGATCCTTTCAACTCTTGTCCTGCTGAGCCCGGATATGCCCTGCCTTTGCAAACAGTGTAGATCCAGATCAGTTGGCTTCTGAAGCCAACTGATCTGGATCTGCATTGTTTGCCATTAAGTATGTGAATTTATATCAACAACCTGGATCAAGTAATCTGATTGGCTGTGGTAGCTTAATTAATTCTGCGGGACAAGGGTTAAAGTTTTTAAATTTATAGCTGCCCATGAAGTTAAAAACATAAACGTCCGAAACATTCAGACACCATAAATTCTTACCATTATTACAGTTAAATGTAAGCAAGCACAATGGATTATCCGAAAACTTGTCTATAAAGTACTGATACAATGACGAACTCCTTGAGTGGTTTGATCCAGGTCTACATTTTTTCAATGGCCCCTCTGTCTGAATAGTTAAGAACTGCAGTAGATTTTCATTTCCCTCTCTGAATAGTACTCTGTTATGGTCTGAAAATTTCGTTTTAGTTTTTGGTGTTTATCACATAGACTTTGTCATTTATTCCTCTGGTATTTGGACACTCGTTAAAAATTTATTGGCATTCTATTGTATAATTTCGAAACAACCAAAACAGATGGACGCTTTTATATTCTGCTCATGAGATATTCATATGCATTTCAATATGCTGAGAAATGACTTCTGCATTATTAATATGTAACTCTACAGGAGAAAAGAGCCAATATAGCTTATTGAGACTAGATGCACTGGGTAGTGTTTTCGCCATTTTTGAAAGGTAGATAACTTTTGTGACTTCCTGTTGGCTTTCTCCATTCCAAGATCCTTCAAAAAAAAAGGGATCAACTCTAAAAGGAAAGAATTTGCTCCCAGGGGAGCAAATTCTTTCCTTTAAGTGTAGACCCTTTTCTGAAGGGAGACAAAGTTATTTTGACAGAGTTACATACCCTGAAAAGTATTCATTTCCCTTATGCGAACAAACAAGGCACGTATCAGCCTGCATATACGTAAGGCCTTTTCTGATCATTCTTATATTCTAAAGTTTTCAGGTATTCTTTAAATGGACTGTGAAAGCCCTAATCCTACTGCGCAGTAAATCAGGCTGAACTGAACCTTCGTCGTTCGTACATGGCATTATGGTCCCTTTTCCTATGTTGCACGTAATTTGAGTCGCATCGTAAGAAAACGTACCCGCCAACATGTGCGCCCGACGAAGACTCAAATCGGCCTGCGCGCGCATCCGCGCAGTCTGATCAGTCTTCGTTGTTCGCATGAAGAAACTTTGCATCCTTGGCTATCAAAAATGCACCCAATGAAGATTCTGATCAGACTGCGCGGATGCGCAGTCTGATCAGAATCTTCGCTTGGCGCACAATGCCAAAGGTACGTTTTCTGTCGTGGTGGCTCATCTGTTGTCGGTACAATGGCACTAACTAACTTTTGAATTATTAACTACGCCAGGGTTATAGGTAAAAATCCATTTTAAATCGTATTTTCTTATATCGCCATTAAAATATATGATTAGGGTACTTGCTGGACTCGCATTCTTCAGGCGGTCTAATCGATCACGCGCAAGACATTTTTTCGCGGTAATCTTAGAAACTGTTCTCAGAAAGTCAACCCAAAAATTTAGCATAACTAGAAGATAAGTTTTATTTCGGTCCAATTTTCATTTGTTTTGATCCATTCCGTATTTATATCGCTTGACAGCGTTATGATAGGAAAGCTTTATTCTGATACTTCATTCCTAAATTATTAATAAGTTCAATTAAAATAACCCACTAAAAATAGAGATATCCTATGTTTTCGTCAATGTAAATTATACATATGATAGAATGTGTACTTTATTAACGCTTAGCATTCTGGGTAAAATTCTCAGCAGACGACATGCTGAAGTGTTTTTTCTTATTTTTCCCAGAAAACAGGATGTGACTTTTCATGCAAATTGTCTCCAGACGATTTGCACGAAATGTCAGATCCTGTTTTCTGGGAAAATCAGAATAAATGTCAATTTGTCGTCTGCAGACTTTGCTCAGAGAGTGCTAAGGGTTAATTACGACCTACTTTTACTGACGGGGGTCATTATGTATGTAGTATTTACCCTGTAAACTGTGTAAACTGTGTAGATCAAGAACAAACGCCACAGAACGCAGCGTCAGATCAGGGTCCACACTGTTTGTCACTCACGCAGTATTTTTGACAAATCTATAGCTAGTAAAAATAATAATAAAAATAATAATAATAATAATAATAGTAATAATAATAATGTATTGATTTTCTGAGGATAATATATTTAGCCTAGGATAATAATCTAAATATACTACTCAAAACAATGATATGATATGAAAATGGACGTTTCAAATTTTAGGACAAATATTTTAAGGAATTAAGGTGTCCGAATACTTAGGGTTATTAACACGGTAGTTCCGTATTGAAACAGAAAAAAAAATCAGCAACAACAACGGCAAAATGAACAAGCGTTCACGAACTGTATTTTAATATTAATCACATTTACCCTAAGTATTCGGACAGACAGGCCTGAGCAAACAGTGAAGGTCCAGATCAGACGCCGCAGAACGCGGCGTCTGATCTGGGTCTACACTGTTTGCCACTCATTTCATCAACGGGTATTTGGCCTAATATGGACTTGTTCAAATTTTAGGACAAGTGTGGTATGGTGTTCCGATGTTTAGGTTATTTACGGTATTAGATTTCTGCAGCTACCATGAGTATTCGGACAGATAGGTCTGAGCAAACGGTGTAGACCCAGATCTGAAACATCAGAACGCGGCGTCTGATCTCTGTTTGCCATTCATCCACATAAACATGTAATTGAAATCAAATATTTCAAATTGTAGGCCAAGTACGCTGAGAAGTTCGGATGACTTAATGTTTAGGTTAACCCATTAAAGACTGAATAAACTCTCCTACATTTAATATTGGAAGAGTCCATATTCGACTTTAGGTATGTCAGGCTATATGATGTAGATATTCCTAAAGAAAAATGGTTGAACTATTTGCAAACAGTGGAGAACCTGATCAGATGCCGTGTTCTGCAGGATCTAATCTGGGTTTGCACTGTTTGCCAGTTACCCGTTTAGGGGTCTCCGGTCTTCAATGAGTTAAATATGATGCGCAGCTGCAGACGACAGTTATCGGACGCCAAATGCGTGACATTGTTTCCTTACATAATCCCACAAAATTGGAATGTGACATTTCATCTGAAGCGTTTCGTGGAAGAGGCGCTTTAACCATTACTCTTTTTAGGAGAATAAGAAAAAAATATCACCAGTACATCGTCTGCTTTAAAGCAGACGACTAATTGGTCATAGTGTTTCTTATTTTCTCGGAAAACTGGGTTTAACATTTCTCCTAAGACACTTTTCACGAAATGTCTAGTCATATTTTCTGGACTTTTATTTTCTCCTTATATTCTGTAGTAAACCGTATACTGACATGGCAAACGACAATTTAGCCTCTGTCAGCAAATGTAGTTCTGCAAAAATATGTGCATATGGGGACAATAGCAACTCAGAGCAACCTGCAAATTACCAGATACGGTAGTATGTATCCACTAACAGCAAAACAATTATCAAACTGTGAGAAAGAATAGGCTTATCGCAGTCTGCACTGTGGCTCATATTTGTTAAAATTAACCCAGTTTAGACTTAACCCTTAAACTGCCAATCACAACAATTGTCGTCTGCTATGTTGTCTGCTTGTAATTTTAAAAGTCATTTTTGCAAACAGTGTGGACCCAGATCAGACTGCTCCTCTAGGAACAGTCTGATCATGGTCCACACTGTTTGCCTGTATGCAAAAATAGGTTTGGAAAGTTTGCAAGAATATTCAGCAGACGACATAAACAGACGACATTTTCAGATGTAGGTTTTATTGGCGTTTTAAAGGTTAATAAAATCTACCATATATATAGGAAGAGTTCAATTTCAGTTTCAGGTTACGTGATTTAGATAATCATAGAGAAAATGGTAAGACTATTTGCAAACAGTGGAGACCCTAATCCACATTCTGTGGCGTCTGATCTAGGTCTGCACTGTTTGCCAGCTACTCTTTTGTGGGTTTCCAGACTTAAATGGGTTAGACCAGAATCTACACCGTTTCTCACTCATCTAACAAGTAGTACAATTGATTGGTTATAAGACAATGACAAGGAATTAAGGTGCCTGAATAGTAGGGCTAATAGACAGTACTGAGAAAAAATAAAATACATAAACAATTCGTGAACATATGGGTCTATAGAAGATTAACGCCCAGTCTTGAATTGTAGTGTTATCCCAGCTAGCATTCTTTATAAATCTACAGCGGGCCGTTGTCGGCCCGCTGTAGATTTATAAAGAATGCTTACTGGGATATCATTCTGTTCAATTGTTTAATCATGTTTTCAGATTTATGTGGGAACTGTACAATGGTGAACGGGGCCGGTTATACTAGCCACCCAACAGACTGCGAGAAGTTTGTTCACTGTCGTTACAATCACTATGGTTACCTAGTCGGAGAAATTCAGCAATGCGCATTTTCTACCTACTGGAATAGGGACTTGTTGACTTGTGTACCTTACGACGAAGCCATCTGTAACAATGGTTTGTTTTGTTTTAAAACTGTTTTCTCCCCATCCCCTCAGCCCCGCCGCACCCCCGCCCCCCCCCCCCCCCCCCCCCCCAACCACCACTCTCTAAGGAGAATGGATACACGTTCAGGAAAGGTAACTATCCAAATGTGTTTTGCCTCTCTTCTGAAAAGGGTCTACTCAAAAAGGAAAGAATTTGCTTCAAAACGGGTCTACTCTAAAATTCTTTTTAGAATACTCTTTTAAGAATTTGGTAGCAAATTCTTTTATTTTAGAGTATACCCTTTTTAGAAGGGCATTGGTTTACAGAAAAGGGAATAGGAAGTTACAAAATTGTTTTCCTTGTAAAAATGGCAGAAAATCTACCAAGTGTGTCCACTCCCCTTAACGCTTAGCACTCTGGGTAAAATTTTCAGCAGACGACATTTTGAAATATTTTTTTTATTTTTCCCAGAAAACAGGATATGACATTTCATGCAAATTGTCTCTTAAGGAGACAATTTGCATGAAATGTCAAATCATGTTTTCTGGGAAAAATAAGAAAATATCATCAATGTGTCGTCTGCTGAAAATGCCCAGAGAGTGGTAAAGGTTAAAACGTTCATTGTGGTGAATAAATACACAACTAAGAAGTAGGCTGGCTGGCCTAGTAGTTAGAGCTCCCGCTTTGCAAGGAAGGTCGTAGATTTAAATCCTGACCAGGTCGAGAAAGTTTTTAGACCATTAATACACCTATCTCATCATCGACGTGCCCTGGTGGACAGGAAGGCACTTGCTGACAGACAGCGATACCATGCACGGGTGATTCATGAAAGCAAAATTATACAAACCCATTAACATAATCCACTCAAAGCTGCCTCCATGGCTCGGGTGCCTAGTAGCGTTAAAAATCTGCACAACATCAACATCCAAGGAATGTCACTCAGACCTGAAATAAATTGTCTTCCTAAGAAAGGAGGCCACTTCAAGGAAAGAACTTGTCCCCGTCCCCAGCGAACAATTTCTTTTTTTTTTGCGGACAGCAAAAACTGATTATACTATAGATTAAAAGAGTTGCCTCCCTTATGAAAGGGGACAATATTAATAATGAATCAAACTTACAGTCGAACTTCAATGGCTCGAACACCTTTGGGACCATAGAAAAGTGTTCGAGCCATGGGTAGTTCGAGCCAATGAAGGTTAATCATGGCGCCAGGTCGGTAAGCAAATATCGCTAATTCTGGGAAATCAATTTGCATGAAATGTCAAATCATGTTTTCTGGGAAAAATAAGAAAATATCATCAATGTGTCGTCTGCTGAAAATGCCCAGAGAGTGGTAAAGGTTAAAACGTTTATTGTGGTGAATAAATACACAACTAAGAAGTAGGCTGGCTGGCCTAGTAGTTAGAGCTCCCGCTTTGCAAGGAAGGTCGTAGATTTAAATCCTGACCAGGTCGAGAAAGTTTTTAGACAATTAATACACCTATCTCATCATCGACGTGCCCTGGTGGACAGGAAGGCACTTGCTGACAGACAGCGATACCATGCACGGGTGATTCATGAAAGCAAAATTGTACAAACCCATTAACATAATCCACTCAAAGCTGCCTCCATGGCTCGGGTGCCTGGTAGCGTTAAAAATCTGCACAACATCAACATCCAAGGAATGTCACTAAGACCTGAAATAAATTGTCTTCCTAAGAAAGGAGGCCACTTCAAGGAAAGAACTTGTCCCCGCCCCCAGCGAACAATTTCTTTTTTTTTTGCGGACAGCAAAAACTGATTATACTATAGATGAAAAGAGTTGCCTCCCTTATGAAAGGGGACAATATTAATGATAATGAATCAAACTTACAGTCGAACTTCAATGGCTCGAACACCTTTGGGACCATAGAAAAGTGTTCGAGCCATGGGTAGTTCGAGCCAATGAAGGTTAATCATGGCGCCAGGTCGGTAAGCAAATATCGCTAATTCTGGGAAATCTATTGATCTTCTACACAATAATTGTATGTTGAGTGTACTCATTAGAATCGCATCGAAGAGGTGATTCTAATGAGTACACACAACATACAATTTTGTGATTAAATAAGAAAATTTCCTTAACTTTTTGTTTTAATAAGTTATCGGAAGAATTTCGTAGGGACTCAAAAACGAGCTCGAATTAGTCATGGTAAACAAGCCATCGGTGTTCGAGCCATCGAGGTTCGACTGTATTTGAGAAATTCCAAATCATTTGACAACAAAAACTCTCAACACCGCATGTAAAAATTTCCATTGATGCAATGACAGTCTACTGTTTACAGATTTCCCACAATGCGCAAATAAATGAAAAAAATGTCAAAAACAATGGTTTATTGTTTGCTATTCTTTTCTTATAGATAAATGTTCTGGCCTTCCTGATCTAACCCTCTTCGCGGCCAAGACAAATTGTCGAGGATACTGGGAATGTATGGACGGCCAGGCCATGCCTAAGTGCTGCCCAGTTGGATATATATTTGATCTGTCGAGAGGTTGTGTTGAAGATGTAGATGAACTTTGTAAAGCCAGATGCTTTAATGATGTTTCGGAAAAACAAGGTACATATCCTTTCTTGCTATCTTTCTATGCTATGACATGTCGTACATGTCTTTATTATTGTTTACAAGTTTTATTCATTTACATGGACTAAACTTGTATGTATGTATGTATGTATGTATGTATGTATGTATGTATGTTCAGCAATGGCTCTGATCATACTGCGCGTATGCGCCGGCTGATCTGGGCCTTAGCTGTCCGCATATGCCACAAAGACTAATGTATTTATTTACAGATTGTGACAAGCGTGAAGTAAGCGGTAACCCATATAAATACGAACAATTCGTTGAGGGGTGGGGATATATGCCGATGCCCTGTGCTCCTGGGACTATCTTTACTCAAGACATGTGTATGTGTGCAGATGCTACAAAAATCATAATTTTAGGGAGAGGTAAGAATTTAATAATTTAAAATCTAAATCTTGTTAAAATTGTAACTACAGTAAAGCTTCAATGACTCGAACACTGATGGCTCGTTTACCGTGGCTGATTCGAACTCGTTTTTGAGTCCCTTGGACATTCTTGCGATAACTCAAGAAACATATATTTAGGGATATGTTAGGGAATTTTCTTTTATTTTATCATGAAAATGTATGTTGTGCGTACCCATTAGAATCGCCTCCATATGGATTCTAATGAGTAAACCCAACATACCATATTTTGCAGCAGATCGAAAAAAAAAAAAAAAAAAAAAAAAAAAAAAACACCACTAAATTATGCCTTTTCTGGTCTGGCGCTATAATTAACCCTCAGTGGCTCAAACTACTCATATCTAGAAGAAATTTCAATGATCCCAACGGTGTTTGAGCCATCGAGGTTCGAATATATATCGAGGGTTGAGCGCAAGACTAGCGTAAGTCAGATGGTTGTTTTTCCCCAAACCTAATCTCCTCACCATGAAGGCGTTATGAAGATTACAACATTTCTTTCTGTAAACAATGAAAATTTAGGTGCCATTGCTCGTATGAGCAATGGCACCTAAATTTGCATTGTTTACAAAGGGGTCCAAGTTGCCCCTAAACAAGGGTTTAAAAAATATGTTTGAGTTACCATAGTCTTGCGCTCAACCCTCGATATATGGATAGAGACTACTGTTCGTTTCTCCTTTCATGCTATATACATTTCTACAAATGTTTTTGAAATACACAGATTTGTTTTATTGTTCAGAGGGTAAATACTGGGCACTTGCCTATCAGCAGTCCGCTCTGAAAAGGCCAAAACTAGAAAGGGTGTGGTAGGTTATGTGACATGTAAGAAGTTTCGGTGTCTTTGAATTGACTGAGCCCGTATTGTTTACCAGGTCTCGACCGGAGTAAAGACAAGACATGTTTTCGCATGGCACGGCGCGTGTATTTTTATTTCTTCTCTTCCAGAATGCAAACCGGAAGTGTATTTGCCTTTTGATACTAACACCAAGGACAAATCTGGAAACAAATTCTTTGTCAGAAACGAAAATGTGTTTGTTGAAAATGGTGTAGCGAAGTTTACCGGAAAGAGCCGACTGATCATCCCACGATTCACCAACATTGAACACAGCACCACTGTTGTGATCAAGATCAAGTTCACTTCCGGTGGCACGGATCCAAAAGTTGCACGTGCAATTGTGTCCAATAGCGACTGTGGGAATGTTGCATCCATTTTGATCTCAGAGGACGACAGTTATATCTATTTTGGAGTTGGTACCTCTTCAAAGTCGTTTCAATTAACTTCCCTACCACGTGAGGTAAGACCGTTTGTTTCTTTATAGCTTTGCATGCTGAGTAATTTCAGCAGACGACATTTTAATTGTTTTTCTTATTTCCCGAAAACAGTGTTTGACATTTCATTCAAATTAGGAGATAATTTGCATAAAATGCCAAAGCCTATTTTCTGGGAAAAAGAGTAAAAATATTACTTTTAGGTCTACTGACTTTTAGGTCTGATGCCAGCCGGCTGGCAGCAGACCTAAAAGTCTGCTTCCAGCCGGCTAATGGAATATAAGTAAATAGACACTTCCTAAAATGTCGTGTTGTAATTTTTACACAGCCGCGTTAACCTGCTAGACTTCGATAACAGCAACCATTTTAGAATTTTGTTATTATTATTATTATTAATATTATCCGGTCTCGATATTATCCGGTCTCGATATTTCATGTAACAATATGCATGAAATGTCAAATCATATTGACTGGTATAAATAACAAAAATACAATAAATTTGTCGTCTACCGATTTTGCCAAGAGAGCACTGTTGAACCGTAAATTTCACACTTCGTAAATTTCACACCGTGAAGAATTGGTACCAATACGTCAAGGATTTAATACCAATATTTCTCACGTGTGAGAGAAATACGCACGTAGTCAAATTTCATGTAGCAATCATGCATATTCCTCACATCGATAAAATACGCACCCAAAGCTGCTGCATTTTGCATACGATTCCAATTCTTCACACACATGCCATAATTTTATAAACGTAGAAGGAAATTCCAATGTTTTACTGTTGGAACTTCTGGGACAAGATAAGCGCGTTTGAAAAGACGTTCGGTATGTGTGGGTTTGACTCGGGATTCAAACCCGCGCATACTGGACGGGCTTCCAAACACGCGTATCGTTGAGATTGGTTATTAGGTTTTTAGCTCAACTTAGCCGCAGGCTCACCAAGTGAGTTTATAGTATACCCATGCTCCGGCATCCGTCGTCGTCCGTTCACATTCTTCAAACATCTTCTCCTCCGAAACCGACTGGCCA
Source organism: Anodontia alba (assembly GCA_964016985.1). Lineage (NCBI taxonomy): Eukaryota > Metazoa > Mollusca > Bivalvia > Lucinida > Lucinidae > Anodontia > Anodontia alba. The sequence goes on from OZ024834.1 coordinate 16,268,824, forward strand.
ATCAAAGCCAAAATTTGTGTTGAGCATCTATGGGTAGGGGGAACGATAGTTTGTTCGCGGCATCTGGGTCGCATGACCAAGATGGCTACCACGCCCATATATGGTAAAACCATTAAAACATCTTCTCTAGAACCAGTGGACTGATTTTCAAGAAACTTGGTATGTAGTATCTAGGACTCCAGCCCATCATAATTTGTTCAAATGATAACCCTAAGTTTACCCTAACTTATTTCCAGACAAGGCCAAATTTTGTAACTTAGATTTTTCTATAGGAAAAAGTGAAATAGTTAAAACTATTGCAGCCAGTGACCTGAAAGTTGGTAGATGCAGACAACTAATTGAGATTCTTCACATGTGTGAGAATTTGGTACCGATTCCTCACATGTGTGAAGTATTGGTACCAATTCTTCTCATGTGTGAGGAATTGGTACCAATTCTTCACATGTAAGAGGAACTGGTACCAATTCTTCGCATGTGAGAGGAATTGGTACCAATTCTTCACACATGTAAGAATAATTGGTACCATTTCTTCACACCCCAAAAAAACACAGGTCACAGATGTGACGAATACTTACCAATTTTTAAACGTCAGAAATTATCAGCGAATTCTTCACATGTGTGTGAGGAATTGGTACCAATTCTTCACACCCGAGAAAAAGCCGCACCAGTTCTTCACAGGTGTGACGAATACTTACCAATTCTTCACACGTCAGAAATTATCAACATGAGAAATTTGAGCACAAATTTTAGAACCCCAAAATTTATCGAAATTGACACCACGTAAATTTCACATTTGGCAAATGTGACGTATTGGTACCAATTCTTCTTATGGGTGTGAAATTTACGAAATGAGAAATTTACAGTTCAACAGAGCACTAAAGGTGAATGGTTGCCAACCAAAATCCAATACTAACGACATCGCTTGGCCCGAAAGACAGATTTTCGCTTGCGTTTTATTCTAAATGCAAATAAAGAAACACAATAACATCCTATTTTGTCGAAAGCATCTTGAGACCTGAAAACTATTTAATCTGTCCTTTTAAATATCTTTAGAAGAGTATGTCTAGGAAGAGTCGCAATCATAGAACATTTGTTTGTTTGTGTAGCGGTTTTACGGCCCAGTCTACCCAATGGGGTCATGTCGAGCGCGGTCAGTTTACCTAACCACACGTTTACTGGGCAGGCTTAGTCCTCTAAGCGGTTAACCAGTATTGTGCACAGTCTTTCGCCAGAAACTGACAACTGCCCTTCTTGAATCAGCGGAAGGGAGAGAATGACCGTAGAAAATATTTCATTATCAATCTCCACGAAAGAATGTTGCCGACCTCGGCGGAGGTCGAACCCGCGACCTCCTGGAACATAGCATACCAATGGTACCAAGAGGAAGGCCAATCAAACAAAGGCAGACAGTACATAAGCCATAAACTAAGGCTGGTACAATTAATCGGATAATCGATTAATTGATCGATAAATTAAAATAATGATTATCATTACAAATTTGCTATCAATCGATCATTTGATTTCTGTGTCTGTTACTTTACCGTATTTACACTTAGTATTTAGTCACCTCAACTCCTAACCATATTGTATCTAAAATTTGAACAAGGACAATTTACAACCCATGTTGTGCCTAAAATAGCTGGATGTGTGGCAAACAGTGTAGACCTTGATGAGACGCCGCATTTGCGGCGTCTCATCTGGATCTACGCTGTTTGCTTAGGCCTGTCTGACCGAATACATACAGTAAAAGTATAACTTATTGTAACAGGCATGCTCAATCAGACAGGTAAAATTATGACCAAATCTTCAGTGATTACTAATCGATTATCGATCACAATGGCAGGACTGATAACCGATTATTTTTTCAGCTCCGATTAGCCAGCCTTACCATAAACCAAAGAAAAACAAAACAACCAGCCACCTCTTCCCCAACAGTTACTGAATTTCCTTATCTTTTTTCTTCAGCAAACCCCTGATGGACCCGTGGCTAAACAGGAACTGACATATGTGTTTGATGAGGGAGTACTCACTGCTAGTAACGGTGTTAACACCACATCAATCGATGCCCCAGGTAAGCCCCTAATCTGCTTGGAATGCTGGGTAAAATGTTCAGCAAACGACATTCTGAAATATTATTTTCTTATTTTTTCCCAGAAACTAGACTTTGGCATTTCAGGCAAGGAGACAATTTGCATGAAATATCAAAGCCTATTTTCTGGAAAAAATATAATCAATTTGTCACCTGAGAATGGTAAAGATTAACTACTATAACTTGCGTCTTCATGAAACAGACGACACAGGAGATTTGTTTGTCATTTACGACTAGCAAATTCATTTATTTCATCACTTTGTCTAAAAAACAGCTTGAGTGAAGTTTATTACTTCTCACCGATCACACAATGTTAGTGAGAAAAGAAAAAAAAAGAGAGAACCCCCCCCCCCCCCCACCAAAAAAAAAAAAAAAAAAAACAAAAACAAAAAAAAAAACGCTGAATTTATCCATTGGAACATGCAATTTGTTCTCACTTTTTTCTGAAGATAATAATTAGCATGAGGAGATCCTAATTCAGTAGCATGAGAAGATCTTCAGTTATGATCATTACCCCACAGTCTTATTTTAACAGTGTTACAAGCTTGTGAAAATTTATATAATCAAACTGGTCTTCAATGCCCCCGTGTTAAACAATCACCTATATTAAAATACCTGTTTTCTGTGATGTAAAACCCAAATGAGTAGAAATGTACCTGAATTAAGCAAGAATGCGGCTTAACCAATGGTATTTTTGTATTTCACGGATGTCGCCAGCAAAAATGCCAGAGAGGACAATAAACTCCATGCTCTGTTCTTTGGAAAAAATGAAACAATATCGCGTTGCTTGCCTATATGCCTTCACGGTGCAGAACAATCACTCATTCAACATTGTCGAACATCTTACTTTTGTAAAGTTTCTCGTACATGCTGTTAGTTTTGTTAAGTTTCTCTTACATGCTGTTAGTTTTGTGAAGTTTCTCGTACATGCTGTTACTTCTGTGAAGTTTCTTGGTTATTCCAGAGTATTTGTGCTGCGCAATGAGAAAATGGCTTATCGGTCATGTGAGCAGACGACGCCCACATGATCCTGAGCATAAGTATAGTCTGTCTTTTGCTTCTGGGTGTTTGCTTGGTTCCGATTTAAAAAGTTTTTTTTCTGACTTTTCTACTTATAGACTATAGGTTCCGATAGGCAATGATTTGTCCTATGGAAGATTAGCTGTTACATGTACTAATGTATGCGCTAAATGTTGTAACCCTCGATAAATAAAGTCTTTACTTACTTATTTACTTACTTACTTACTTACTTACTTACTTACTCAGGTACCGGATCATTTTCCAGGAATTTTACCAGGAATTTGGTCAATGACTTTTTTCTTACAGTCATTTATGTTGTAATAAGAGGAATTTCATTTTTGAAAATTTTTTAATTATTTACATTTGTTAGCATAAAATTTTGTGTCACTTATTTAGAAATAAATATTTACCTGTTAGACCATGGTTTAATAGGTTTTGTTTAAAAAAAGATGCAGTAGTAGGAAAAAAAACCTTGTACCATCACGAAAACATGGCTATATAATTTTGACCCCCTTAAACCCCATTTTTATATAGTAGAACTGGGGTTTACAGGGGTATACATTATTTTTCTTATTTCTGCTTAAAACAAATTGTGGGTACTCGTTAGAACCGCCTCGGCGAGGCGGTTCTAACGAGTGCCCACAGGTTCTAACGAGTGCCCACAATCTATGTTTTGAGCAGAAATATGAAAAAATATCAGAAATTTTTATCTGAAAATTTTCATTTTTGGGTTGTAAAATTTTCAGTACATTTGAATAGGGTGTTTTCGTAATGATTATAGTTAGAAAAAAATCATTCAAAATCGGGACCAAACAGACACCCAGTGGATATATTCTGGATTTTTTACCATTTACCTGAATATAAAACTGTATGGCTTTTAGAATGTACCATTTTTGACTAAGCAAAAGCATTGGTACATACAGGTTTGAGAAAACAGTGTACACACAGATCAAACGCTACAGAACGCGGCGTCTGATCGGTGTCTCCACTGTTAGCATTTCGTCCAGAAGATGTAAGACATTTACAGGCAGCAAAATTGACAAGTTCAAGTTTTAGGGTAAGCATGATAAGGTGTTAACCCGCTTGTGCCTAATGTCTCATAAATGGGGCCATTAGCAAACAGTGTAGACTCAGATCAGACGCCGCAGATTGCGGCGTCTGATCAGGGTCTACACTGTTTGCATTCACTAGAGGCATTTCAATAAAACATGATAACAATCAAAACTGACCAGACACCCCTCACACCGGAAATGGACTGATCCAAAGAGTTCAGGTAGAAGAGTCCACTCGGCATAAATGGGTTAAGGTGTATTCAGGGTACATACGGTATTTATGACGGAGTATTCTAATTACTGTTAACCCTTAAAGCGCCAAGCGAAATTTGTAGCAGACGACATTCTAAATTTTTATTTTTTATTTTTCAGAGAAAACAAGTCTTGATATTTCATGTGAATCGTCTGCTTGGCAGACGATTCACATGAACTGTCAAAACTTGTTTTCTTCTGAAAATAAAAAAAAAAATCAAAACTGTCGTCTGCTTTAGTTGTGATTGGCGCTTTAAGGGTTAATGAGTTACTGATATTTCTTGCAGGTACTTTGAAGAACGTTATGTGCGCTCTGCATGTCGGCGATGCGGACGATCTGGATAATTTCGTCGGCACAATCGACGAGGTAAGCTTTCTTTGTTAACTCTTTCCCCGTTAGTGGTGAATTTTGTCGTCTGCCGATAACCTTTGCAAACAGATCAAGCCCGACAAAATGTCTGTTTTGACTGACTCCAAACTGTTTGACACACTGATGGTATTCCTGAAAGATTTTTTTAAAAGTTAGTTAAAAAAAACAAAGACGAGAAAAAAGCATGCAAAATTACACAGCATACAAAGAGTTAAATACCCGGTTGTTAGTGTCGTCTGATTGTAAAATAACTTTCGTATATGAAAAAAATACTGCAAATTTTCATTGTCTGATTTCAAAAGGAGGCGTGCAGTTTGAGTATCTATCCATATATGTTACTTGGATATGTTGTGACATCTGATCTGACTCTATACTGTTTGTTAAGGCATGCCTGCCCCAATAATTAGGATTATTATGGTATTTTATTTATAACTGGGCTTAGTATTATTTTCAAGTCGTTTCCAGTCTTAGTCTTTTCTTTTCAATCAGTACGCAATACGGAACATTTTCAACAATACAGCAGGTTGAAAACTGCCCTCTTTCAAACACTGCAGTACGCTTCCATATAAAATGAAAAAAAAAAAAAAAAAAATGAACAATTAAATCTAAAAAATGCTTATGTTGTGACCTAGTTTCTTCAAGAATAATGTGGGGAATATTAATACAGTAAGACTCAGAGAAAGGAATCTTATTTCGAAACTGACAATCCTTTAGTCCATATGCACACTTCCAAAAACTACATGTCTCTAAACTGGATAGCTGAGCTGATCCATTTTCAGCATTCTAAGTATGTAGTACTTGATCATTTACGGCAAGGGTATTTGAATTAGACGACTGACTGTGACTGCGGCACTTACTGAACTTCTTAAATGGGCCGCGCCAAGCGAAAATGTGTCTTCGAGCATGCGCAAAAGGCACAGATTCAGATTTATCACGCACATGCGCAAAGCCTCATCCGGGCATTTACTCTCCATTGATACCTTCTGTAGCGTCCAATGATTCTGTTAATGGACAGTGAAGGCCCTGACCAGACTGCGCGGATGCGCAGGCTGGTCTGGGCCTTCGCTGTCCGCATATGCCCTAAGCCACGTTTCGCATGGCGTGGTCTAAATTATTTTTTTACAGATACCAGAAATTTCAAAAGCGAGATCGCGGAATTAATGAGCCGGGACACAGGCTTTCTACAAGATTGCACGTGACCTAGCGACCTAGCGAAGATTCGGACCAGATCAGAGTCTTGGCAGTGCACTCTGTGGGCAGCCAAGGATCCAAAGCGTCTTCAGACGGAGAGCGAAAACTCTGATCAGACTGCGCGGATGCACAGGCTGATGACTGCGCGGATGCACAGGCTGATCTGAGGATTGTTGGGCCCACATGCAATCTTGTAGGAAATGCTGTGCCCCAACTCTGATATGAGATACACTACTGACAGCAATACTGTCAAATGAGCCAGTGTGCGACAAAACCTCCAACACGACTTGTGCAACCAGCGAAGACTCAGATCAGCCTGCGCATCCGCGCAGTCTGATCAGAATCTTCGCTGATCGCATGCGCCTTTTACAGTCTCCAAGCTATCCAAGGATGGATAAACGAGAACCCTTGCTATACTGGGTGGACGTATAGGCTGATCTGAGTCTTTGCTGGTCACACAGGTCTTATTGTAGGTTTTGTCGTGCGCTGCTCAAATGATATTACCTTTGATAATGAGAAATATGAAATGATAACAAAATCATACAGGAGATAAATGAATCTTTCTTAAAGTATAAGTCAATAAATATTTTGACATAGATTTATAACAAATTGGTTATTGATATTTTCAATTATTTTGTCATTTCAGCTCTCTGTGTATCTGTGTAACCCTAACAAGCCATAGACGACGACAGTGAAATGAAGAAATCCCTGTTCCAGCTTCCACTGATCATTTATATTTATTGATTTTATATTATTTTTATACGTGTTCTTTTTCTTTTTTTTAATTTTATAAGCCCAAATAAACTTTCTTTACTTATGTTTTCCTATAAATGAAATCTTAATGCATGTATATACCTTTTTAGATAGAGTAATATCTTCCATCATCAAAGATGTTTCTTAATGTTTTAATTACTTCTGCTCAGTTAAAAATGTCATCTGTAATGTGAAGAGTCTCCATGAAACTGAGACTCCGATTTTCGTACTTTTATGCGTACTCTATTTCCTCTAGATTTTCTTGTTTGTCGCTTACAGCTCATGTAACTAAGCAATTGAAATTATTTGGTACAAGTAAATAAGTACTTTTCGAATCCAACACACTGTACAAAACTGTACTAGTATTTTCTAAAAGAAATTTATACCAGTATATATACATTAAGATGCTATAAAAATACTGTGATCTTTTTCTTTGTTGTGCTGTAGTTAATGTGATCTTTCATAATAAAATGTCAAGTATCGCTTTCAATTGACTTGTCTGTTTTTAATTCATTCTAGACTGAATAAACTCCCCCACACTATATTTTGGAAGAGTCAAATTTCAATTTTAGGTATGTCAGGCTATGTGGTTTAGATATTCCTAGAGAAAAATGGCTAAATTATTTGCAAACAGTAGAGACCCTGATCAGACGCCACAGAATTATTCTTTGGCATCTGATCTGAGTCTGCACCATTTACCAATTATTCTTTTAGGGGTATACAGACTAAAATGGGTTAAGCTAGTTACCTTTGGCTGAAGCATGCAGTTATATTTCACGTGCCCTAAATCTACCAAACAAACAACGGCTCCTCAGAACTCTTCACTGGGAAACACACAAAATCGGGTAACGTTTGGGTATTTTATAACAATACAATCAGAGTATTATGTCAACAGATAGAAGGCGTACCCAGTAAGCATTCTTTATAAATCTATAGCTACCTGACGGGCCGATAACGGCCCGCTATAGATTTATAAAGAATGCTTACTGGGTATCCACTAAATATTTTGTCATTTCTGCACGAATGCATAGGTTATGGATACTCATTAGAAGCGCCTCAAGATATATTTTTGTTGAGAAATGAAACAAAGAATATGAACACGTTTTGATTGAAAGGGTGGCTTATCTAGACTTGGTATTTAACTAACTAAATTTTGGTTGTCTTAGGAAAGACCACGGGAATTGTAGTTCGCAAGGTGTGAATTCGATCCCCGGTTAAAGCACCAATTAATTGTAATCTCTAATTTTACCGCGATTTGTTGTTGTAGTAGTTTTTGGAAGTGTGCATGTGGAGTAAAGGATTGACAGGGGACTCATATAGGGGTCGTAATTGCGAACACAGTAAGGGGACTGGGATTTATGAATAGCCTGTTCGTTTTCTGCAATGCAATAATCGCAGTGGCTCCGTTAGTAAAAACGAAACAAAGACCTATAGAATGTAAGAATGTAAATAGAGAACAGCCAAGCTCCTGATCAGAATCAGGTTTTTCTGGTGATACGTCCAACGACATTCATTTTACAGGACCTGTGATATGGGAAATTAGTCCATATCTTAGGGTCTGAGCGTACTGAAGCGTTACAAATTTCAGTTCTTGCATTGGGGATCTCAAAATCAACGAGACGAGTGATCATTATTTGGGAGTGTGTGTGTGTGGGGAGGGGGGGGGGGGCAGCAGGGTAGGGGGTAGCTGGGGGGGGGGGAGGGGGGATAAGGACATTTGTTGGAATAATGGCAGCACCCTTTAGACCTTTATACAAGACTGTCTCTCCCCATTTGCTTGAGAGTCCCATCTTAATTTTTCCAGTATTCCGGTCATACTCCCAGTTTCAAAGCAGTAAATGCTATTTACAAACCTAGCAGCCCTATTCTGAACTTTTTTTTTCAATTTCTTCTTGAAGGACCACACCCTGGGATCCCAAACACAACTGCCAAATCGGGCAAACAAGTTCTTTATATGCTGCCTTTTTGCATCCTGGCATAAATACACATTTCGTCTCAGGAAACCAAATGTTCTATTTGCCTTAGTACACATGTTGATAATATGTATAGTCCATCTCAAGTTACTAATCCCCCGCCGCGAAGCGGATGGGGGATTATAGAAATGTCCTTCGTCTGTCCGTCTGTCCGTCCGTCTGTCCTTCCGTAACACTTTCTTGTCCGCTCCATATCTCCTGAACCCTTCGAAAGATTTTCATTAAATTTTGGTCAAATGTTCGCCTCAGTGAGTCAATGTGCAGAACCCATAAGTCAGCCATGCCAACTCAAGGTCAAGGTCACAGGTCAAGGTCATGGGTTTGAGCCTTGAATTACGTGTCCGCTTCATATCTTCTATATCACTGGAAGGATTTTCTTTAAACTTTGGTCATATGTTTGCCTTAGTGAGACAATGTGCAGAACTTATAACTCAACCATACCAACACAAGGTCAAGGTCACAGTTCAAGGTCACAGGTTTGAGCCTTGAATTCCGTGTCCGCTCTGTATCTCCTATACCAGTGGAATGATATTCTTTAAACTTTGGTCAAATGTTCACCTTAGTGAGGCAATGTGCAGAATCAATAACTCAACCATGCCGACTCAAGTTCAAGGTCACAGTTCAAAGTCATGGGTTTGAGCCTTGAATTTCGTGTCCGCTCTGTATCTCCTTTCCCCTGGGAGAATTTTCTCTAAACTTTGGTCAAATGTTCACCTGTGGGACGGTGTGCAGAACCCATAACTCAGTCATGGGTACTCAAGGACAAGGTCACAGTTCAAGGTCGCGAGTTCGAACCCTGAATTTCGTGTCCATTCGATATCTCCTTTACCCCTGGAAGGATTTTCTTTTAATTTTGGTGAAATGTTTGCCTCAGTGAAATGATGTGCAGAACCCATAGCTCAACCATGCAGACTCACGAGGTCACAGTTCAAGGTCACGGGTTTGGGCCTTGAATTTTGTGTTCGCTCTATATTCCTTTACCCCTGGGAGGATTTTCTCTAAACTTTGGTCAAATGTTCACCTCAGTGGGACAATGTGCAGAACCCATAACTCAGCCAATCGGACTTAAGGTCAAGGTCACAGTTGAAGGTCACGAGTTTGAGCCTTTAATTTAGTGTCGGCTCCATATCTCCTTTACCCCTGGCAGGATTTTCTTTAAAATTTGGTCAAATGTTTGCCTCAGTGAGATGATGTGCAGAACCCATAACTCATCTATGCTGATTCAAGGTCAAGGTCACAATTGAAGGCCACCAGTTTGAGCCTTGAATTTTGAGGCCGCTACATTGTCATTCTGCGGCGGGGGATATAGATATAGCTGTCCTTCAGACTGCCTTGTGTATAATTGTCACTCCTAGGTATTTAATAGAAACCACATTTTCGAGAGTCGTTCCCTATAAAGTGTAAGAGGCCTCGATTTCATTTTTTCTCTTCCTAGTTATCTGCATTATATTGCATTTAACAATAGGCTGAAATCTCATACCCCATTTTCTTGCTCAAGATCCCAGTCAATCTGTATCCTTCAGAAGTTTCAATGAGTCCTCTGTACTTCTCATTTCACGATAGCAAATACAGTCATGTACAAAAAAAGTCTTATTTCTGAGTCCGTGTCTGTAGAAATATCATTAATGTATAGAAAGAACAGCAATGGACCAAGAACGGTCCCTTGTGCGACACCAGACAAAACTGGTGCCCATTCCGAAGTTTCACCATTAACAATAGCTCGTTGTTTTCCATAACAACAACAGGAATCTATCCATCTCAGTGTCTTTCTGCCAATGCCATACCCAAATAATTTGCTTTTATGTAGTTCATGAGAAGGTGTGTCAAAAGCCTTCTCGAAGTCTAGAACAAACGTGTCAACCTGTCACCCTTTGTCCAAGTTTTCTAACCATTCATTTATAGCAGTGGTTAGCCGAGTTTCACAACTGCGTCTTTTTCTACATTACGAAAACACGCCTATTAAAATATACAGAAAATTTCACCTCCAAAAACTGAAAATTTTCAGATAAAAAACTCTGATATTTTTTCATATTTCTGCTCAAAACATAGATTGTGGGTACTCGTTAGAACCGCCGCGGTTCTTACGAGTGCCCACAACTCATGTTTTTGAGCAGAAATAAGAAAATTAATGTTTACCCCTGTAAACCCCAGTTTTACTGTATAAAATGGGGTTTAAGGGGATCAAAATTATATAGGCATGTTTTCGTGATGAAATGCATGTTTCCTGTCTGACAAAAGCTGGTATTCATCCAAGTGAGCCTACTAATTGTTCAAGCAGCTTACATGGCTCACATGTCAGGGACTCGGGGCGATAATTACAAGCAAGAGCTCTGTCCCCTTTCTTAAAGAGGAAACAAATGTTTAGAAGAAGCCATATTTTGGGGATATCACTCGCATCAAGAGATTGCCGGAACAAATATGCAAACAATGGACCGAGTTGATTTGCTAGTTCCTTTAGAACTCTGTGATGAACCTCATCAGGTCCTAAAGCTTTTGAAGGATTCAGTCCTTTAAGTAACTTGATCACTTCCTCCGACTTCACAACATCGCATAAATGAAGGGGCCCGATCTTTCAGAAAAAGGGAATTTCCATGTACTCAGTTTTATTGAACGCATGACTGCATCGATTAATTAATTCCTCTGCCCTTTCAGGGTCTGATTCTGCAACTCGATTTCCTCCCCCTTTTTGATGGGTGAAATACCTTGCCTGTATTTTTTTTTACTATTTATGTATCTATTGAAGCCTCTGTGATTTACATTTACATCACCTACCAAGTTTTTCACATACAAAGCATACTGTTTTAATGTCAGCCTTGATTTCCCGTTTCAAAGTTTCAGATTTTGTCCGAAGTTTACCATTACCTGGTTTCTTTGCTTTAGCATGAATTTTATTTCTTCTGCGAATCGTTCTTCTTATCTCTTGAGAGATCCAACGAATCGAAGAGACAGACCTACTAGTTTTTTGAGGGGATATGCTTATCAACTGAATCTTGAATTAAATGAATGAAGTTATCAAATTAAAGTTCTCTTGTACTGATCAAACATCCGAGTCATCACGAAAACACGCCTATATAATTTGTGGCAAGCAGTAGAGACCCTGATCAGACACCACATTCTGCGGAGTCTAATCAAGGTCTAAACTGCTTGCTCAGACCTGTCTGTTCGAATACATAGTGAAAGTAAGTATGGTAATTTGAAGAAATTTTGAACACCCCATTAAATAATCCTGTTGATATACTTGTACCGCATGTGGTTGTTACTTCTACCCTAGGCACATGGTGACAACACGAAAACATGTTGACCGAGTATTGCCTTAGTGCTTTGCACTTGCACGCGGCTTGTTAGATCTACATCATGCATAAAGCGTCTCCGGGTTTATGCGAACAGAAGGTGCCCAATTCAGCCTGCGCAGCCTGATCAGTGCCTTTGCAATGATTCTCCTTATAACCATATCTTGAGTGAAGGCCCTTATGTATTCGCCCGCCGCGTGCATGCGTGGGCTGAGATGGGCCTTCGTGTCCGAATATGACTTGAAGGCATAGTGTCACTTGACACGGCACATTTATATAGGAGCCCCACAAAACAGATTTAATAAAATCTTGATGAGATCTGCGCTCAGACTGATCAAGGTCAACGTAGTTAGTTAACATATAACCGGTACATGTAACTTGAAGGTCATTACCCTAGTCCTGCTGAATCCGGATATGTCTTGCTTTTGCAAACAGTGTAGATCCAGATCAGCTGGCTTCTGAAGAAGCCAACTGATATGCATCTGCACTGTTTGCCATTAAGTATGTGAATTTATCAACAATCTGAATCAAGTAATCTAATTGGCTGAAAATTATAATGGGCGTGGTATCTTGATTTATTCAGCAGGACAAGGGTTAAGGCCTAAGAGGCAATAAGAAAACGATCTTTGCCTTGATAAGAGATTTGAAACTGATCAGACAGCGCAAATGTGTAGGATGATCTGGGTCTGCGCTGTTTGCCCAGCTTCTATATCATAGGTCCTTCTGTACTGGGCGAGTCCGAGACTGGCATTCGCATCACGAAATCATGCCTATATAATTTTGACCCCCTTAAACCCCACTTTTATATAGTAAAACTGGGGTTTAGAGGGGTATATATTATTTTTCTTATTTCTATTCAAAAACATAGATTGTGGGTACTCGTTAGAACCGCCTCGCCGAGGCGGTTCTAACGAGTACCAACAATCTATGTTTTTAGCAGAAATATGAAAAATGTCAGTTTTTTTTTTATCTGAAAACTTTCAGTTTTTGGCTCAATATATATTTGAATAGGCGTGTTTTCGTGATGGTCTAAGAGATGGGACCTGTTCGACTTATGACCAACCAACAACCAAACACTAAGACTTTGTTTCTCCGATACTGGCTTATGAAACTCCAATCTCTCAGTAAGTCCCTATCTATAGGTGCATTATTTAACTCTACTATCTGGCCCAGACTAAATGAACAACGAGAACGGCGTTTATAAGACTATATCAGAGAGACAATAGCTTAGTGTTTCGTTGAACTTAATTTGAAAGGTCTAATATCTTGGATGAATTCTAGTCTATTACTATTTGATGCAATTTTGTTACCAAAAGCAAGAATTCTTGCCTTTGTGGCCGTAACACCTGCTAATGTTCTACACCATCGTTTTGTTTTTTCTATCAATCTTTTATCGGCCATAAATATCTCCAATATAGACATGTATGTCTTAATTACTCAATAACACGATTTTCCACCTTTTCTCCATATTACCATCACGAAAACATACCTATATAATTTTGACCCCCTTAAACCCCACTTTTAAATAGTAAAACTGGGATTTGCAGGGGTATACATTATTTTTTCTTATTTCTGCTCAAAACATAGCTTGTGAGTATTCGTTAGAACCGCCTCGCCAAGGCAGTTCAAACGAGTACCCACAATCTATGTTTTGACCGGAAATATGAAAAAAATCAGAATTTTTATCTGAAAACTTTCAATTTTTGGTGGTGAAATTTTCAATATATTTGAATAGGCGTGTTTACGTAATGGTAATGATAATGAAATGGCTCACGTAGCTCTAGATAATAAACAAGAGGGATGTCCAGATTTCTTTTCTTATTTCTCCATGAAAACATATGCTGTGGGTACTCATTATAAGCACCTCCGCGAGGCGTACCCACAAATACGTTTTCATGGAGATATAAGCAAATTATGAATATATTATCTGAAAAAAAAAACTGAGTGTCTTATTTAGATCGATGACTTTTACACATTTTACATTGGTGTGTTAACATTATTAACATAGCTTTTGTTCGTACAATATTTGAATCATGGAGGATGTACATTACAAACAGACACTGACCATACTGTGAAGATGCATAGGCTGATCTGGGCCTCCTGTTTTCACTGTTCATATGATGGTTAGGTATTTCGGCGTTTTTTTGTTTTTTTTTGTGTGTGTGTGTTTTTTTTTTTTTGTTTTTTTTTTTTGTTTTTTTTTTGTTTTTTTTTTTTTATTATTATTATTATATAAATTGTTTTTCCATGGAACATGCGGAATAAATTCTTTAGTACTTGAGGGTTTACATTGTTAACACTATTCGATTTTAAACAGAATTTCTATGTTTATGTCTCTGTCAGTTCTGATCAGGGCATGCGCAGTTCACGTATTAAACATCTGCTTTTGACATCTTTCAGAAAATCATCCTTTGCCTGGCGCTTTTTACAGAAAAAGTGAAGCAAATTTTTGTCATGATTCGAGGCAAAAACTTTTTGTCGTAACTACCTATGCAAAACGTTTCATTCTATTCATTAGCTTTTTTAGAATAAATAAAAATATTTTCCTTATAGTAAAATTGGCTACGAATTATACAAAAATCGAAAGGGTGGGTAGTTTGGATGCAGGTTTTATTTCAACAAATTCTACTTGTTTAAATTTCTGGAATTTTCACAGTATTGCTATGGAACACCAACAAATTAAAATCAGTGAAGACCACAGACTAATTTCTAATAATAATTTTCCCAAAATCCAATTTACTATAGAAATTGCATCGATCAGACCCATTTATGGCCACAGAATTAATTTTTCAGTAAGTATTTGAAAAACGAAGCGCAGAAACAACCCAGCGGGCACATGACGTTTATACAACGTCGGCTCAAAGTCGATGCAACGTCATGACGTTGGAAGGGCCTCATGGAAGATTAGCTGTTGTATGCTAAATGTAGTTACCCTCTTTAAATAAAGTCTTTACTTACTTACTTACTTACTTATGACATTGCATCGACGTTGAGGCGACGTTGCATTAACGTCATGTGCCTGCTGGGAAAATAGACAAATGGTTCCTGATAAGATAGGACAATCAGAACGAAACATTTTGATTTAGAATAAAACGCCAAGCGAAAAACGTTTTTTCTAAAGGATCTCGAAAGGACAGTACATATGTGCAGGTTGGGCTCGGAATGCACAGTTCCAGCAAACGCTTTAACACGGGTAGTATGAAAAAGGAGAGTATTAAAACAACACATTTATCAACAAAATAATATAATGCAAAAAGGTTATCACCGTTAGTAGTATAAAGTGAATGAAGTAAACGTTCATATAACATATAACATCTCACTGATATCGGTCTACACAAACGTCTCGGTAAACTGACGCAAAAAGACATGTAATGAATAAAATGGGAAATGGTCCCTGGTATCATATGAGAACAACGAATGCCCAGATCAGACTGCGCATCAGCGCAGTCTGATCCGGGCTTTCACTGTTCGCTTACGGCTTCAATGACCATTACAGAAGCAATGTCTCAACGCATACATAGTGGACTCTCATTATCTCAATCTCCAAAGGACCAGAATTTTTACTTTGAGATAACTGTAGTTTGAGATAACAGGAATTGAAAAGCAAAAGTAAATCAGCATTATCCAACACTTAGTTTGACTTAAGCAGTAGTTTGAGTCTGAGATAACGAGAGTCAACTGTAGTATGCCTTGCTAAGAATGAATTGAGGCACAGGCTAATCTGAACCTTCGCTGTTCGCATATGACCTACGAACCCAAATAGTACATCAGCTTCTAGATAAAGTGTCATGCTATACTTAAAGGCCAAACAGCTTATACGCTTTACTGACTTTTGCTTAGTGCCATTCAAGAATTGCTTAAATGATGTTAAAGAACCATTATTTGTGCACATGATATATACAGTCGACTCTCGTTATCTCGAATTCCAAGGGACTCTCTGAAATACTTCGAGATATCCGTACCTCGACATATCAGATTTGCAGAATTTAGGAAAAAAATCATTCGAACAACCACATTTAACAAATATATAAGTATGCTATTGGACTCTTGAAGCTAGAGATGTATTGAAAATATTGTGGAAAAGAGGAGAAATTGCTCCTTAGGAACAATTTCTCCTCTTTTCCACAATATTTTTTTTACCTATTGTTAGATGTTTATATTTAGGCAGGGACCAGATTTTCACTTCGAGATAAGCAGTTATTCGAGATAAGCGAGTTCGAGATAGCGAGAGTCAACTGTATATGTTGAGCCCTTTCTTTCAAACAGATTATCAGAAGGGTCTCTCTCAAAACAGAAGGGGTCAAAACCAAAAGTTACGATATTAATTCACTTTTGGAAGGTCACTGTACTTTTAATACGGGGTTTATTTCAGGCGAAAATGCTTTATTCGCTTAGATATGTATTGAAAATTGTTTTAAATAAACAAAAGGTCTACATCATCTATTGCACAACTTCAGAACGCGTCGATATGTATCGAGAAGCCCGTTTGATCAAACTCGACAATGTTTGTAATGGAAACAAACTTAACAATGTTTGTAATGGAAACCCTACAGTAAATTGTCATCCATTTTTCTTTTGACATAATAAGAACTTTTGCATCTTTTTCTGGTCTACACTCTCTGTAGAGATCCAAACAAATCACTATTTAAAACTTCCAAAAAGTATCGGCGGTATGGCTTTTACGAGCGACGAAAGTTTCCTATTGTTTTTTTATTACAAGGGAGATAATTTCAACGTGAAGCAACGTTTAGTAATTTCCATTTATTAGTAAGATAGAACAGAAAAACATGTTTTGCAGGAAATTCTATCGACAATCCATGGCCTTTCAGATTTTGTGTTGAAAATCATGTTCAGCTTTGAAGTTGTGAGAAAATGTGAAAATACTGTTTTTGATGAAAATGTAGGTATCTCGAGACTGTAATCACTAACACGAATGATCTCTCTTGAATTCTGTTGAGACAATTGAACTAATTTATTACAACCAAATCGAAGTAGAAACAAAATTAATTACTCATTAACAAAAATTGACAAGTTACTTTAGGTTTTGAGTATATATGAAAAATGATATTTTCGAGGACATAGCATTGCATCGCGCAGTCTGATCAGAGCCTTTTCTGACCGTTGAAGTATTCTACCTTATCGGATGATTCTGTAAGCGGACAGTGAAGTTCCTAATCACAAAACAACGGATGTTAAGCTATCTCCAGATCTGTATACGTCCCCCAGATCTTTGATCTCATGACGGGCTTAGTTTCCAGTTATTTTAGTCATACCGTACTTCGGCCACCTTAACCCATTTGTCCGAGTGAATACTGTAAAAACCATAGATTTCATTACGAAAACATGCCTATTCAAATGAACTGAAAATTTTACAACCAAAAAATGAAAATTTTCAGATAAAAATTTCTTACGAGTACCCACAATCTATGTTTTGAGCAGAAATAAAAAAAATAATGTATACCCCTGTAAACCCCAGTTTTACTATATAAAAGTGGGGTTTAAGGGGGTCAAAATTATATAGGCGTGTTTTCGTGATGTTACGGTACAATACTGGCAACTGGCTGCCAGCTCATTTACCATAAGTTTTACGGGGGCCTGTAGAACTTGTGCAGAAATTATCTCGTAGAATGGGGTAAGGATGGATAAACCTCAGATATGGTGCGGTAGCTCACATCCCTACTATGTCCTACGTTAACTATCTTGCCCTACTCCCCTGCCATGCGTGATTATTCCTGTAAATAATCTTCAATCTAAATGCGCCCGTAAAATTTACTGTAAATGCGCTGGCAACAAGTTGACAGTAAATACTGTAAAACCTACGGGATTTTTCTTTTTTTTTTTTTTTTTTTTTTTTTTTACAGTGACATGCTTCTACCTTAAGTCTTTGGACCGTCTATTTCCAGTAGAAAGAGTGTTGGTTAATCTTTGTTAGTACCATGTTTATAATATACAAATTCACGTATTTAATGCAAACAGTGTAGACCCTGATCAGACGCCATGTTCTCTGGCATCTGATCTGGGTCTACACTGTTTGCCAATGTCCTTTCTACGGGACATTATGAACAAATGGGTTAACCACTTATAACATACTTGTCATTAAAACTGAACAACTCCATTTTACTACTTGTTGATATGAAATAAAACTCATAGCTGTAGTTAAGGCGCTTTTTTTCAATCCAAAAGTATTGATATATATTTTTCTTATTTCTTCACGAAAACATATGTTGTGGTACTCATTAGAAGCGCCTCGCCGAGGCGCTTATAATGAGTACCCATAACATATGTTTTTGTGGAGAAATAAGAAAACTATTAACCTGATACCCACTCTTATCTAGGCCTATGAATTAAACCGCTGGCTGAGTTTTTCTGCGGCGTCTGATCTGGGTCTACACTGTTTCCTCAGGCCTGTCTGTCCCGGTAGTTAGGGTAAATATAGCAATCTAATGCCGTAATAAACCTAAATATTCATACCGTAACTCCTCACTATCCTTGTTCTAAAATATGAACAAGGCCATATTAACTCTAGTTCCTGGAATGAGTGGCAAACAGTGTAGACCCTGATCAGACGCCGCATTCTGTGGCGTCTGGTCTGGGTCTACACTGTTTGCTCAAGCCTGTCTGTCCGAATAGTCGAGGTAAAAACTGTAATGGTCATGCTTATACCACTTTAACCTAAATACTCGGACACACAGTCCAATCAGGGCATTCATTCTCCACATATAAAATAACGACCCTTCACTCCTGACATGACCTACACTGGACACTTATTTCAAACTCCAAGGCACCAGAATTTTCAGTTTGAGATAACAATAGTTGGGACAATAGGAGTTGAAAAGTTAAAAACATAAAGCAAATCTAAACCAACATAGTCCAAACTTTAGTTTGACTTAAGCAGTAGTTTGAGTTTTCAGTGTTTGAGATAAAGAGAGTCAACTTATTTTACAATGCGTTTATTTCAAGTAATGTACCTTTGTGACGTCATCCGACTTTTTTTCTAACACCGTAGAATATATCGATGAACATCGCAGTCCCTGATCTAACTGCTCGGCTGCCCAGGTTGCTCTTGGCATTAGCTCTTCGCATTTGCTCCGAAGAGCTCCTTAGCATAGTGTGTCTCCGATATGCTATTTCAGCCGCGTCAAGTGAAAATGTGTCTTCCAGCATATGTGGACAACAAAGGCCCAGATTTGACTACGGAGTTTGATCAGGGCCTCCGCTGTCCGCCTACAGAATAACTGGATAACGTACGAAACGGGTCTTTCTGCAAGGCAGATCCTGCAATCGCGCAGGCTGATCATGGCTTTCGTTTCCACTTACAGAATCAACAGATACTGTATATATAGTATATGTCGTCGGAGAGAAACTGACTAGATCAGATTGCACTGCATGTATGTGCAGACTTATCTGGACCTTCGCTGTTCGCATAAGGGCCTTTTTTCCCACGTTATACAACATTGGAGATTGCAGAATTCAAAATCCGACGAAACTGCTGAAGGTAAATCTGAATCGGCGCAAGCAGATATGCTCAAAGACACCATTTTGTTTGATACGGTCTTTGAAAACAGTATAGATCCAGATCAGCTGGTCAGCTGATCTGTGTCTGCACTGTTAGCCGTTCAGTATGTGAATTCATATCAACAAACTGGATCAAGGAATTTCGATCCCCGACAAACTTGCAGATCTGAACTTGCGGATGCAGATATGCTCAATGATAGTTTTTTGCTTGATATAGCTTTTGCAAACAGTGTAGACCCAGATCAGTTGGCTTCTAAAGAAGCCAACTGATCTGGGTCTGCACTGGTTGCCTTACAATATATAAATTCATATCAATAATCTGGATCAAGGAACTTTGATCCCAGACAAACTCACATATGTATAATATGTGCAGCGAAGTCAACTGCACTTTTACATATTTTACCACACACATTACACTGCCAGTGGTTATTGACATTATGTAGACCCATGTGAAGATAGTATATAGCTTTGTTCAGAAAGATTATTTCACAATATCTACACATGGCCGCATCCTTGCCCTTAAGTACATTTTCCAAGTCCTCTTTCAAATCCGCCGCAGAAGTCGGAGACGTTTTTGCAGAATCCGTTTCACGTGTAATTGGTTTATAATGCTGTGATACGTGTTCTTGTGGCAGAGACTTTACCATTTTCTCTTGATTATCAAACTTATCTGTGATAACTTTTGTTTCTTCGGTAGCACTGTTATTTTCGTTCTTTTTGATCAGCTCATTTCCAAACACTGAATATATAATTCTCTTTTCATTGCTAGAGAGAGCGTCTACACAGGCAATCGCCATTGACCTTTGTATTTCTTTCTTGATCTTCAGATCCTTGCTTTTTATCTCACCGGCTTCTGATAGCTTAGTAGGTACACCTACTTTTACATCTAATGAATGTCTTCTGTCTGCGATAGAGTGTGTCACCATGTCCGCAGAAATAGGCCTCTTAGGTATAACATAGTGATGTCGAGAATTTTCATCCACAGAGAAACTGTTACGTCTTGTACGCTTCTCAACGTTTCCTTCAGGATTAGGTTTGTCTGTATTCTGATCTTCAGACGCACTATGTTTCTCCTGTTTGGCCAGACATAGTGGTTCGTTTTCTGTTTCTGAAGCGTTGTGTCTGCATCGCACATGCCAGTCAAAGTCACCTTTAGAATAAAACTGTAATGAGCATAAATTGCAATACAAGTCAAAAGTAGTCAATAAATTATTTGCAGCGATTTGTTTGCTTGGTTCGTAACTGTTGAAATGTGTCAAGGATTTTGCAATTTTTGAACTTGTAGGTCCTGATGAAATGTTTATCTGGTCGAATTTTCGCTTATTTGCAAACGAATTCACGTCATGTGTACCATTAAACGCATCTTGATGTGCGTGTGTAAGCACGTGCATTGCCAGGTTATCACGAGACACAAATTTCTTGCCACAATACTTGCAGTCTAAAGGAAACAAATGAGGAGACATCCACTGGAAATATTCCCTGGAGCTAGAGGCCACATTATTTCTACTGGGACTCACGAATGTCATTTGATCTGCATGCACTGACATCACGTGCATAGCCAAAGAATCTTGGTCAGTAAAGGCTTGTCCACAGAAAATACAAGGTTTACTTACGTCGTTGTATTTATCACCATGGCCGACTGCCTGGACATCATTTTGTACCACTACTTTATCTAGAACCGACTTAAGATACTCATCTTGGTCCACTTTACATGTCACATCTTCAAGACATTTAGGAGATTCGTTTGAGACCGTATCAGCTGCATCATTGTCTGCCTGTTTCATCTCACTTGTAGTTGCAACTTCTGTTATCATGTAGTCATTTTGGGCTTTTGGTGTGCCACTTTCATCCTCATTAGGTTCCAGTTTTGTTTTGGTGTCAAACTCGGGTACCTCAGTCGGCTGACAAGTTTCATTCATAGCTCTCATCATCATGTGCATTGCGTAAGAATCCCGCTGCATGAACACTGTCTTGCATTCATCACACCTAAAAGAACCCTGAAATCCATCCTCGGTGTCAAAATAGTTCTTTAAAACTTCTTTTCCTGATCTCATAACCGCATCGCTGAAAGAAGATTGTAGGGCCCCATATCCTTTATGAGACATGCTGTGGCTAAAGTAATTTTTGAATGTCTTAAACTTAGCTCCACAGAGATTACATGTATACCGGAAATGTAAATAAGAGGAATAAAACTCGGCTCTCTGATCCGAACCTTGATTAAAAAGACTGCTCTTTGACTTATGATCAGTCTTTAAATGTTTTCTCAGGTCATCCCTGTTGTCACAAATGACGTCACACAATAAGCAAGAGAAGTTTTTATTTCCTATAGAGTTTTGTTCCTCTTCATTGGTAGCTGATGTGTACGGTATCTGATCAACATGACCGTTTTGGAGACAGGTTTTACCATTCTGTATTTGTCCATTTTGTAAATGATAAGCGTCCTCATACCCATCCTCTGTCGGCTCAGATTTTATGATAACTGTTTCACTCTCCATTCTGTCAAATTCTTTTATTTTTACACGTGTGTACCTATATATAAAACATCAATTAACGCTCTGCATGCTGTGTAAAGATTTCAGCAGACGACATTTTGAAATATTTTTTCTTACATTTCCCAGAAAATAGGCTATGATATTTCATGCAAACTGTCTCTAGACATTTTGCATAAATGTCAAACAAGCCTATTTTCTGGAAAAAATAAAAAAAAAAATCATTTTGTCATTTCGTCTGTTTGAATAGATATTTTCTTTGAAAAAAAATAATTGTTTAATCATTACCACTCTCTGAACAATTCATTTTTTTCAATTGCGGAAACACGCCTATTCAAATATATTGAAAATTTCACCACCAAAAACTGAAAATTTTCAGATCAAAAATTCTGATTTCATATTTCTGCTCCAAACAGATTTTGGGTACTCGTTAGAACCGCCTCGACGAGGCGGTCCTAACGAGTAATAAGAAAAAATAATCTATATCCCTGTAAACCCCAGTTTTACTATATAAAAAGTGGGGTTTAAGGGGGTAAATATCATATAGGTATGTTTTCGTGATGCATTGGACACAGTTTGCACGAAATGTCAAATCCCGTTTTCTGTAAAAAAAAAAAAAAAGAAGAAAAAGAAGAAAAAAAATATTTCAACTTCAATGTGTTATCTGCTGAATATTTTACCCAGTATGCTATGCGATAAGAAATTTCAGTACAGTCATCTGTGCATTTCCTGTTGATTTGATCAAAGATATGATCAGTCCTTTCTTCCAGCACATCACTACGACATATCTTTTCATAGAAAATGAACGATGTTTTGTTAAATAAATAAATATTTTGTTAAATTAAATAATCCTTTAATTTTTTTAAACACACACAGTTTTCCCTGTCTAACCTGACTGGATGACTGAAATATGTCTGCAGCGAGACCCGTTTGTTCTGAAATAATTTCGACCCACGTAAAAACATATCGAATGCCCAGTTGTTAATAAATTATTAACCAGTCCGCTGTCAAGGAATAAATAATTTGTAGGGCTGCATTGTTAATCACGAGAATAAGCGAAAATAATTTGAGAGTTTTGTGGATTGCTTTTGAATAATTAATGCACAGTTTTAGGCAGCACACCGATAATGGTGTCAACAATGCAGCAGTTTTCATTCGACCTTACCGATTTTACCATAACCCTCAGAGCGCCATCATATAATTGCAGCACTGCAGCAGACGACATTTTTATTACTTTCATTTTTCATAGAAATTAAATTTTAGCATTTCATGCAAATCTTTGGCATGGCGGTCAATTCAATAAGAAAAATATTTTGAATTATCATTGCATGAAATGTCAAAGCCTATTTTCTGGGAAATACAAGAAAAAATGTTTAAAAAAATATCGTCTAACTGCATGAAATTTTAGCCAATTTTCTTAGAAAATAAGAAAAAATATTTCAAAATGTCGTCTAACTGCATAAAATGTCAGGTCCTATTTTCTGGGGAAAATAAGAAAAACATTTTTTTTCAAACTGTCGTCTGCTGAATCTGTCAAGAGAGTAGTAAAGGTTAAAATATGACTGTCCTACCTTTTTAACCTACTGAACACAGCGGGTAACTGGCAAACAGAGCAGACCCAGATCAGAAGCCACATAATGCGGCATCTTATCAGGGTCTCCACTGTTTGCAAATAGTTCAACCATTTTTTAGGATATCTACATCATATAGCCTGACATACCTAAAATCGAAAATGGACTATTCCAATATATAGTGTGAGAGAGTTTATTCAGTCTTTAATGGGTTAATACAAAAAACTGCTGGCTGAATGGCCACTAATGTAGACCCTGATCAAACTGTGACAATAGATCTGTTCAAATGTTAGGACAAGTGCAATACATCACGTAAACATACCCAAATAATTTTGACCCCCTTAACCCCCACTTTTATATAGTAATACTGGGGTTTACAGTGGCATACATCATTTTTCTGCTCAAAAACATAAATTGTCGGTACTCGTTAGAACCGCCTCAGAATTTTTAACTGAAAACTTTCAGTTTTTGTGGTGAAATTTTCAATATATTTGAATAGGCGTGTTTTCTTAATGAACAGTTTAGGTGTCCGCATACTTAGGGTAAACACGATAAAATTCTTATTTACACTCATTTATGGGACAGACACACCTGAACAAACAGTGTAGACCCAGATCAGACGCCATAGAATGTTGCGCTGTTTACCTCCCTTGCACTTGTCCAAAAATTTGAACAAATCTATTTTCATTACCTGTTCATGTGTTCAACCCTTCAAAGACTGAATAAACTCTTCCACATTATATATATTGAAAGAGTTCATTTTCGATTTTAAGTATGTCAGGCTATATGATGTAGATATTCCTAAAGAAAAATGGTTGAACTATTTGCAAACAGTAGAGACCCTGATCGGACGCCGCGTTCTGCGGCGTTTGATCTGGGTCTGCACTATTTGCCAGTTACCCGTTTAGTGGTCTCCTTGTCTTCAATGGGTTAAAATTGCTCGATGGGTAGCAAACAATGTAGACCCAGATCAGATGCCGCGTTCTTCACTTTTTCCATACTTTTTATTTAAGGCCTGTCTGTCCGAATGCTTAGGCTAAACACGGCAATACATTTTTAACAATGAAAAATAAAGACAGAAAGATTTTAAAAAAATGGAAATTAGAAATATGTAAATTATTGTACATTGTTTGATACAATGTAATAAAAAGAGAAGTCAACCAGATTAAAAGGCCGACAACTCACTCATACTTAAGTGGGAATTGATACTCGTTCAGGGAAGGCAACTCTGTAAAAAGTATTTTATCTACCTTCTGAAGAGGGTTCTACTCTGTTTTTTTTTTTTTTTTTTTTTTAGATTATATCCCTTTCCAGAAGTACTTTAGTGCACAGGAACGCTAGGAAGTCACAAAAGTTGTCTCCCTTATAAAAAATGGCGGAAATATATCAAACGTATACAGTCCCCTTATGACAATTCAATAAACAATTTAACACACAAGTCGCCTATATGTACAATTTGAAACCTTTGCATATGCGTAGAGCTCATAAAGCACATTACGCATATGCGAAACATGCGTAAGTCATAGCTCTTGCTAAGGTGCTTTTTTCAACCCAAAAGTATCTATATTTTTCTTATTTCTCGACAAAAGCATATGTTATGGGTACTCATTAGAAGCGTTTCGCCGAGGCGTTTCTAATGAGTACCCATAACATATGTTTTCGTTGAGAAATAAAAAAACAACCTATTTACCTGATACCCACCCTTATCTAGACCTATGGTAAGTGACATTAACACAAAATAGTTGCTTCTTTACCGTAGGAACTTTCTTAAAGGAAAGAATTTGCTCCAGTTTCGCTTCTGTACCGCAGAGACTGTCCTTAAAGGAAAAATTTTGCTCCCAGATGGGAGCAAATTTTTTCCTTTAAGGGCAGTCCCTACGGTAAAGAAGCAACATATTTTATGATAATGTCACTTTATTGTAAATATTAAAAAAAAAGCCCCTATTTTGGAAGCGATTCTAGGCATAATTCTTAATTTTTTTCCCTGCGTGTGCGTTAAGAATAATTCCATTCTGGCTCCGGCACTGCTTTGTAACCCCTTTTGTAAGAAGATTCCTCTGCATTTACACATAAGATACAGAATAATAATAATAAAAAAAAAAAAAAAAAAAACAAAAAAAAACTGACCCTTGTCACAATCATAACCGGCGATGTGCAATCCATCACGAAAACATGCCTATATAATTTTGACCCCCTTAAACCCCACTTTTATATTGTAAAACTGGGGTTTACAGGGGTATACATTATTTTTGTTATTTCTGCTCAAAAACATAGAGTGTGGTACTCGTTAGAACTGCCTCATCGAGGCGGTTCTAACGAGTACCCACAATCTATGTTTTGAGCAGAATTATGAAAAATATCAGATTTTTTTTATCTGAAAATTTTTATTTTTGGTGGTAAAATTTTCAGTATATTTGAATAGGCATGTTTTCGTAATGGCAGTCCGATCTATGCTTTTATATATATTTGCGGCGTCCAACAGGTTGATCTGTATTCGGTATTTGTTGCCTAATTGCGACCAAAGACCGTTTTTATCGGAAATCAGCTTTAATAGAGTTGTACTGCGTTTCATGGTACACTCATTTCATTATCATCCCTTCGTCTTACATATATAATTTTAATTTATTAGATAATAGTGAGGATTCAAACTCATTGCATGCTTGATACCCCAAGTCAAAAGTTGCGGTATGCGCTCTTGAATAATAAATATTCGTTTCTTATCCCCTCGTTTGCGAGGCGGGTGCATGAATTATAAATGATCAGAGAATATAGAATTCTCACTGTCTCTACAGAATGGCGCAAATTAAGGAAAGTTTTAGCCGTAATTATTACACTCATGAGAGTGAGAAACTGTTTAGTATATTTCATCGCTCTAAAAATAACTGCATCCACATTAAATGACAAAGACTCGGGTAGAAAACGACATAACCCGTAGCCACAGTCGCGTCAAGGCAATAAAATGGCAATAGTGTCCACGCCAAGCAGGCTAGGTAAAAAAGTCAGCAGACGACAGTTTGAAATGGGTTACTTATTCATGGATAACGTGTCTATAGATAAAAGGGGTTTGCGGATAAATATTTCTTTTCATTACGAAAATATATTGAAAATTTCACCACCAAAAACTGATTTGTTTTTCTTCATATTTTTGCTCGAAACATAGATTGTGGATGCTCGTTAGAACCGCCTCACCGAGGCGCTTCTAACGAGTACCCACAATCTATGTTTTTGAGCAGAATTAAGAAAAATAATATATACAATGTAAACCCAAGTTTTTGCTATATGAAAGTGGGGTTTAAGGGGGTACAAATTATATAGGTATGTTTTCGTGATGTGATTTCTCCATGAAAGCATCATTGTGTCATAGAGGCGCTTTTAATGTGTACCCCATAACGTGTGTTTTCATGGAGAAATAAGAAAAAAAAAAAAAATCATTTTTGATTGTAAAAAGCGTCGTATCTAGAGATAAGAAGTCTAAGAAGTATACATATTTATTTTGTACAGTCAACCTTCTTTATACCAACCATTACGAAAACACGCCTATTCAAATACACTGAAAATTTTACCACCAAAAAAATGAAAATTTTCAGATAAAAATTCTGATATTTTTCACATTTCTGCTCAAAACATAGATTGTGGGTACTCGTTAGAACCGCCTCGGTGAGGCGGTTCTAACAAGTACCCACAATCTATGTTTTTGAGCAGAAATAAACGAGTACCCACAATCTATGTTTTTGAGCAGAAATAAGAAAAATAATGTATACTCCTGTAAACCCCAGTTTTTACTATATAAAAGTGGGGTTTATGGGGGTCAACTTTATATAGGCATGTTTTCGTGATGACTCGATACAACGACAATATTCGTAATAATGATAACATGTCTGGCACACAAACTTTTAGCTCAAGATGTGACAGTTAATGAGATATTATGAAAGAACGTTGTATTTAATACTTCAAAAACCATACGTTTTGGATATTTGTTAGAATCGCCTCATACTTATATAGATCTAATGCGTAACCACCCTTTTTCGACCCTTCCCATGGCGATTTCTCGACAATGCTGCATTGACAGCCAAAATATCCATAACAGAAATAACTGTATGTGTCTATCGTGTGTGCGTGATGATATGCTGGACTTCTAGCAAATAGCAAGATTACATAAAGTACAATAAACACCACGAATTTCCACTTGTTTTCTTTGGCTTTCGGTACACCTTCAGTACGCGAAAAATAATTCAGCCAATTAGCGAGGTTGTCTGAGATTTACTCCAAAAACGCCAATATCAATGGGCGGTTGAATGTAACTTTTGTTTTTTAAGTGATTTCCTCAAAACATTTATATCGCTCATGAAACATAGAAAATGCAAAGTTAGTTTACAATTTTTGAGTCGTCGATTTCTTGACCGGATGTCGCTCTAATTATTTCACGTTCTTAATCGATGGTTACGCATTCTTTCGTTTGGTAGGCGTGCTATCGTTGGTTACACGACAAGTTTATTGGTGTGCGTCGAGCACGCCGATCGGGGAGCGCACATATTATTATTGTTATTATTATTATTATTATTATTTTGCATTTGTTATTATTCTTCAAATCTCTTCTCAACATTTGCCATCATCCGTACTCATTACTTACATAGAGATATTTAAAGGTATCTTATTCCATGCCAAATTTATAATCTCCCTTGCTTAGCTTTGGTGAGAGAAATTATTTATTTAAGCTTTTTTATTCAACGTATACGCAGAAAAAATACAGAAAGAAAACACTCAAAACGGTACAAAACAGTTTCTTTTTGACTGAAAAAAAGAAGAAAGATTTATTTCACCAATTATGTCACGTGTACCTGCCATAATAACAACATGTTAAGTAAGTTTATTTTAAAACGAAACAAATGCAATGGGATTTAAACTGAGCTTCTTTAACATGCAAGTAACCACGTGATAATACTATTTTCACCCCAGTCTTTGCGGTTGGTATTAACTCTTAAAGCGCCAATCACAAGAGCAGCAGACAACAATTTTATTTTATTTATTTATTTATTTATTTATTATTTTTTTTTTTACCATTTTTCATAGAAAGTAAGTCGACATTTCATGTGAATTGGCAGAAGATTCACATGAAATATCAAGACTTATTTTCTTTGAAAAAGAAATGTCGTCTGTTACAAATTTTGTTTGGCGTTTTAAAAGTTATAACGCTGTAACATCTGCAGCGTTTTTAAGTCGTGAATTATTAATTTGGTTCGATAGAAGATTAAGAGTGCGTAAACAGCCATTATATATTGGATTAAAAATCCATTACCCATGAATTAATGATGAAGAATACGACACTATTGGAAACTAAATCGATGAACACCAGAATATAAAATAAATTTGATACTGCCTACTGTTTTGTTCACTTCTAAGTAATATATATATATGGTGAGAGAAGTTATTTATTTAAGCTTTTTTATTCAACGTATACGCAGAAAAAATACAGAAAGAAAACACTCAAAACGTATGTTGTGGGTACTCATCAGAAGTGCCTCACTGAGGCACTTCTGATGAGTACCCACAACATATGTTTTCATGGAGAAATAAGTAAAAAATATTAACAATTTTATTAATTAATTTAATTATAATATATATATATATATATATATATATATATATATATATATATATATATATATATATATATATATATATATATATATATATATATACAAGGAGTTCGCCGATTTTTATTGTTGCTCATTTATAATGCACCAGTCATTTGTATCCACTACCCACGTCTACCCCGATGGGGAAGGGTGTGGGATGGCCGAGCTAATGTGCGGGGGGGGGGGGGGGGGGGGGCTATGACCTTTTGAATGCCCCTCCCGTCCCAACCCTGCAACCCCCTCAAACTCCCTCCCCCACCCACCACCCCCCGCAGTTCTAGGAATGTACCAGGGTTGTGATTTCGGGCCATTTCAGCGAGGACTACTGAGAATTTATGTTTACCCAGTTCTTTACTTTTTTATTGTATTAGTTCAGTCTCACCATGGCTTAATTTTCCGCTAACAGAACCTCTCTAGTACAAAATATCGTCCCTGTCACATTGCGCGTGTACGCAGGATGATCTCCGTCTTTGCTATTCAACCATATTCCGAAACGCCCATATCACAACTAAATCTTTTAAATTGCGCCCGGTAGAAATAATAATAATAATAATAATAATAATAATAATAATTAATACCCCCATCTGACCTTATCAGCCCAAACTCAGGCTGGCGGAAACTCATACATTCCTCAGGCTGACTGAACACATTTTCTGACGTTTACATGGCTACAGACTTAACATTTCATTCAAATCATCTGAGTTACGGATTCACAAGAAACACTTAACGACACATGTCTAGTTATATTAAAATTTCTTAATTTTATCTGAAAATAAGGGTTTTTTTTTTTATAATTTTTCTAGTCGTGTTGCTAATTGTTAATTAATGAGACTCAAAACATGACGTCACTAAAATCCATGACGTCATCTAATGACGTCGTCGCGCGTGGTTTTCTCGCGAACATCTGTCATGGCGTCTACTATGGCCCAGGTCAAATTTCCAAACGCAGAAGACATTTCTCAGAACAGCTGTACGCAAAATGACAACTTGGATTCAAATACCGAGTTGGAATTTGGTAATGGCAGTGATAGAGATGTTAAAGACGGTAATTTGACCCATATGGAACAAAGACAACCGGGTGGCTCACAAACGGAACAATCAAACAATGCGAACAAGGCAAATACAGCAGTGCCAGTTACTGTAAACAACAGTTCAGAGGATGAAGGAAATAAACCGCAACAAAATGAGCCACAGGGTGATGGTGTAATTAGCAGTGCTGAATTCATTCAAAACACCCAACAATGCATCCCAGAGAAGGTAAATTATTGCTTTGAAAGTGACAGCGATGACGATTTCTGTGTGCTGAGAAGATCCAGAAGCGACGAACTTCTTGAGCTTAAGCACCATTTTCAGGTAAACTGTCAATATCTCAGCAATGAAATGTAAATACAGTCGACTCTCGTTATCTCGAACTCGCTTATCTCGAATAACCGCTTATCTCGAAGTGAAAATCTGATCCCTGTTTTAACACAGAGATCTACCAACAAACAAAATATTGTGGAAAAGAGGAGAAATTGCTCCCCAGGAGCAATTTCTCCTCTTTTCCACAATATTTTCAATATGTCTCTAACTTAGGAGTCAGATTACATATTCATTCTGTTAAAGGTGGTTGTTCGATTAATTGTTTTCCTGAGTCCGCAAATCTGATATGTCGAAGTACGGATATCTCGATCTGTTTCATAGTCCCTTGGAGTTCGAGATAACGAGAGTCGACTGTATCAACTTTCTTTCAAGGTTTACTATTCTTTGATCTGTTGAATGAGCTTCTTGAAGCTGCGCTTAATGCACCAGGACTGGTCCTACCGCTCAACCTATACAGAAGCAGGCATTGTGTTTCACAGGATCGACTACGTAGCCATCCAAGTACCCCATATTTCCATATTTGAGTGACTGGATGTTCCTACTCGTCACATGCACCCGCTTGCCCAGACAGATTCATACGTATGCTACGTATTATCAGAGCTTTCTATATGAGCTTGATCCTGAGGTCATCCTTATCAGTGAACCCACAGGGGCTAGATCTAGTAACAAGCTTTTTGAGACGGAAGATATACTATCCTATGTGTATATTATAGGATTGTATATCTTTCCTCTCAAAAAGCTTGTTACTAGCCCCCATGAGTGAACCTAACTCTTTCAAGGATAAAGTCAGGGCAATCTCATACCAATCTCCATAAGTCCCAAAGTTGTTTTAACCTGCTTTTAGGTTCACTCATCCGGCACAAAGACTTTCACTCTTTTTTATCGTGTCAATTTAGCACTTTCTATCCCTTCTAAAATCTGACTTTTATTCTTGCACTGACAGCGCAACTGCACATAATACTTGAAAGAGGTTAATGCAGTATATGATGATAGTTAAAAAAAAAAAAAAAAAAAAATATTGACGCACTCCTCGACCAACTTTGCACGGTTTGTGGATATTTCTCCCTTTGCATGTTTGCGCAAGATATTTCGCCACTGCCAGAGAGAGGATTAGCCAATTTTGCATTTTTTAGGGTTCAACATGTTACCTCACCCAACACCGGCAATTTTTTTAGTCTTCTGCAGCCCGCCGTGCCCGGGAGATTCAAGTATTGGTTCTGAATATCTCACCTCACAAATATCTGGCATGTTGTTTTGCCGAAAGTGTGTGAAATATATCCAATGATCAAAATTATAAAAAAATCAGCAATTTTAGAAATGTTGCCACGCTTTGGGACAAAGAGCTAGACTGTAGCTTTACTCTGGATATATTTCGCACACTTCCGACAAAACAACTTGCCAAGTACCTGTGTCTCGTATGTCACAGTTCAAGGACTGATGGGAAGAGCTTCAAGCTCATGACATTTGTAGTGTCCGTCCCAGACCTTGAAGAAAAAGGGCTCATGTAGTTCAGGTTTTATAAATTTTGGTTATAAGGAAACAAACAAATTCTGGGGTAGGGGGTGTGGTATGTGTGTGTGTGTGTGTGAGGGGGAGGGAAGGGGGCAGCAGGACCTCAACTTTCAGCTGAAGTGAAATGAAATAAAATGGCCATTGGATGTAAGATAGATTCTACTTTTGCTCTTATGCACCCCCCCCCCCCCCCCCACCCCATCCCTTCCCAGTGTCAGCGAAAATTGTTCGCACCATAAGATTTCAAATATTTGAGAACAAATCACAGGAACAGAAATGGCAAAGTCTTAAGAGGAGCCATAAACCTATACGACCAGAATGCATTCCATGACGAACTATTCAAATATATAGAAAATTTCACCTCCAGAAACGGAAACTTTTCAGATAAAAAACGCTGATATTTTTCATATTTCTGTTAAAAACATAAATTGTGGGTACTCGTTAGAACCGCCTCGGCGAGGCGGTTCTAATGAGTACACACAATCTATGTTTTTGAGCAGAAATAAGAAAAATAATGTATACCCCTGTAAACCCCAGTTTTACTATATAAAAGTGGGGTTTAAGGGGGTCAAAATTATATAGGCATGTTTTCGTGATGAATTTTTGGTAGTCGAACATTATTACGAGTATTAGGGCTTTAACAGCACAACTTTATAGTAAGATAAAAGTTTGTTTCAGAAAGACCTATCAAGGGAATAGTTAAAGTTAAATATATCACTATATATATGAGTAAAATGAACAACCAGTTGGTCAGTATTGGCCAGTAACGGCTTCTTTACCGTCGGACCACTATTCTGTCTACCGTTTCCTTATGTTTTATCAACAGGCATGACAATAAAGAAAATTTGATATTTTGTCTATAGTCCGCGATAAGCTTTACTCTACCCGTATCGCTTTACTCTATCCGATAAACTTTAAGGCATACTTCTGCGTGTTCTATATCAATAAATTAGTTATTCCTAAGGCTGGCTAATCGAAGCTGAAAAGATAATCGATTATCACTCCTGACATTGTGATCGATAATCATTTAGTAATCACTGAAGATTTGGTCATAATTTTACCTGTCTGAGCATGACTCTTACCATATGTTATACTTTATTGCATATATTTGGTCAGACAGGCCTGAGCAAACATTGTAGACCCTGATGAGACGCCGCAAATACGGCATCTCATCAGGGTCTACACTGTTTGTCATCCATCCAGTTATTTTTAGACAAAACAATGGGTAGTAAATTGTACTTGTTCAAATTTTAGATTATGTATGGTAAGGAGTTGAAGTGTCTGAATACTAAGGGTAAATACGGTAAAGTACCCGATAAACTTTAAGGCATACACAACACAGAAATCAAATGATCGATTATTAGCAAATCAGTAATGATAATCATTTTTGTGGAATTTATCGACCAATTAATCGATTTTCCGATTAATCGTGCCAGCCTTAGTTATTTCCCTTTTGTCAGTGACAGTCTGTTGTTGTTTTCTGTCTGTTTATGGCAATGTGATGCCGCCTATATATGATCATAGATTTTCTGTTACTGAACTAAATGTTTTGCATGCCTTTATGTCCATCCGAGCCAACTTCTTTATCATTGTAACGTTTTGCATTCATACATGTATGTTCAGCAATGCCAGCTTTATATTAATGACACCTTTGCATACATGTATGTCTATCCATGTAAACTTTATATCAACATCACTTATGCATATATGTATATCCATCTATGCAAACCTTATATCTACGTCATGTTTTGCATGTGTATGTCCATCCGCGCCAGCTTTTTATCAATGTCACCTTTGCATACATATATATCTATCTGTGCAAACTTTATATCAACCACACCTTTGCATACATGTATATCCATCCATGCAAACCTTATATCTACACGTACGTCACTTTGTGCATAAATGTATGTCCATTCGCGCCAATTTTATATCAGCATCACGTTTTGCATACATGTATGTCCATCTCCATGCCAACTTTATATCAACTTCATGTTTTGCATACATGTATGCCCATCCATGCAAATTTATATCAACGTCACCTTTGCAAACACGTTATATCAACGTCGCGTTTTGCAAACATTTTTCACGTTTTGCATTATACATGTATGACCAACAATGCCCACTTTATATCAACGCCACGTTTTGCATTCATGTATGTTCATCTGTGCAAACTTGATTTATCAACGTCACGTCTCGCATATTTGTATTTCAATCCCTACCAGTTTTTTATGTATGTCCATACGCTAGCTTTATATCAACCTCATGTTTTGCATGCGTGTATGTCAATCCGTTTATATCAACGTCCTGTTTTGCATACATGTATGCCCATCCGTGCCAACTTTATATTATCGTCATCCTTTGCCTGCATATTTGTCCTACCATGCCAACTTTATAATCAACCTCGTGTTTTGCATGCATATATGACAATCCGTGCCGACTGTATATCAACGTCCCATTTTGTATACATATATGTGCATCCGTGCCTACTTCATATAAACGTCGCGTTTTGCATACATGTATATCCATCCGTATCAACTTTATATCGGTGTCACGTTTTGCATAAATGTATGTCCATCCCTGCCACTTTTATATCAACATGACGTTTCGCATACATATACGTCCGTCGGTGCCAGCTTTATATCAACCTGACGTTTTGCATACATGCACGTCCGTCGGTACCAACTTTATATCAACGTAACTTTTTGCATACATGTTCGTCCATCGGTACCAGTTTCATACCAACCTGACATTTTGCATACGTCTTCGACTCACTTGCAGGCTATATCAACGTCACGTTTTGCATACATGTATATGCATCCGTATCAACTTTATATCAACGTCATGTTTTGCATACATGTACATCCTTCGGTGCCAACTTCATTTATCAGCATTACATTCTGCATACATGTTCGTCCATCGGTGCCAACTTCATACATCAGCATTATATTCCGCATACATGTTCGTCGATCGGTGCGAGCTTATATCAACCTGACGTTTTGCATACATGTTCGTCCATAAGTGCCAACTTTATATCAACCTGACATTTTGCATACATGCACGTCCATCGGTGCCAACTTTGTATCAGTTTGACGCTTGCATACACGTACGTCCCATCCGTGCCAATTTTTATTCAACCTGGCGTTTTGTATACATATACGGTCATCTGTGTGAACTTTATATCCACGTCACCTTTTGAATACATGTATGTCCATCAATGCCAATTTAATATCAACGCGGCGTTAATATAATGTTGGCACCCATGGACGTATTTATATAAAGCAAAGATCGCCTGACATGTTACTGAAGTGTTCACAAGGCGATTAAAGAAACGGGAGACTGCCTCCCTAAGTTAAACATGTCGTACAGCTAAAGGACAATCGGAAACCAGTTTACCCTTACAACAATATTTATTTTACCCCCCCCCCCCCCCCACCACACACACCTCCCCCGTGAGCTTAATAAAGTTTAAAATATTTAAAATATAGAATTAACAGCTACTAAAAACAAATAGTCTCACAATTTTCTTATTCATACATGTGAAAATAGGCTGATGTCTGTGAAGAAATTAACGTACACTTTTTAAGGCTTTATAGATACTAATATTGTCTCCAAAAATGCAAGATTTTTTCTCTTTACTGGTATTAAGAATTGACATGTTTTCAGTAGTGTGTTAAACAAGTGCAATACTATTATAGTAAGTAATAAGTTATGGCGCCAAGCTGCTTTTGCGTTGCGTAATTCCATACCTAATTAAGCAATACACTCCGGTGCCAAAAAGTAGTCCAGTTTTTCTACGGTGTCGTTTGTTTTGTCAATATTGCATAAAAATCAGTGTCACACGTTATTAACAGCCGTGAATTAACCGGCGAAAAGCCGTGTATTAACAAGGCAATCCACGCGCTGTTAATGCATGGCTACGCAACTTTCAATATGATCGTACCGGGGCCACAGATTTGCTGCCGTTACGAGATGTGTACTGTCCGGCCCTAGAACGAGCATAGTCCGTGGAAATTGCGTTCGCGAGACATTGGTGAAAAGGCGAAACAAATAGTGCAAGAAATAACGCGAGATGTAGCAAATGTTTTCAGTTTTTTATGCAATAATAGCGATCGAACATGTTTTTTTTAATGCATTAACATTCGCCAGGTTCCTTTGGAGGTGTTGAAAACCGCGGCCTTCGGCCTCGGTTTTCAACACCTCCCACGGAACCTGGCGAATGTTAATGCATGAAAAACCATGTTTGATCCCTATAATATTTGTTCCTCGTCTCTCCTTCTGGTGCTCAGGAAGGCTGTGCTTCGTGATTTTACATGTAGTCTGGGTATGGGGAAAATAGCTGCATTGCGTCTGCTGAACTGATTACAATAAAAAAAGCACTAGTTAGTGCAAAGATAAATGAATACAGCAATAAATGAATAGTTATTGAAATGATCTATTGAGGGATATTAAAATTGCTGCATTATATAAGTCACTGGGTCATTTTACGCCACGTTTTCAATAACGCCACTAGTGTAGTCGATGGAAAATTAATTTCTAAAAAAATGACGACGTAGTTGATATGTTATGTTTTAAAGACTATCTGACTATAGACTGTTGACATCAGTGTTTTAGTTTTTTTGCATTTTACAGCCTTATACAGATAATTTCCCAATCAGAAAATTGCCTTATTTTTTATGCCCCCCCTCTCCCCCACCCCCCCACCCCCAACGCCACGGTGAAGGAGGGCATATAGTTTTACCCTTTGTCATACGTCCGTGTGTCCGTCCCTCCGTCACACTTTATAGTGCTGTCCGCGTCTCCGTAACTTCTACAGTTTTCAAGGTAATGGTTTGAAACTTGTACCATAATAAGAATACAAACTGAATACTGCAAAAAGGTCACAGAACTCTGATCGAATTATCATCGTTAGAGTTACATACCCTTGATTTACTTAGAAAATTTGTCTTATATACATGGCATAGTAAGGTTCGTGTCTCCGCAACTTCTACAGTTTTTTAAGATAATGCTTTGAAACTTGCAGCACAGTAAGAATATAGACTGGGCATATGCATAAACGTCACATAACTCTGATAATTTTTATTACTAGGGTAACATACCCTTGATTTTCTTAGAGATATGACCTTGTACACATGGCATAGTAGGGTTAGTATCTCCGCAACTCCTCCTACAGTTTTCAAGATAATGATTAGAAACTTGCAGCAAAGTAAGAATATAGGCTGGGCATGTTCATAAAGGTTACAGAACTCTCATCAATTTTTACTGCTAGAGTTACATACCCTGGATTTACTTAAGATATTTTGCCTCATACACATGACAAAGTAGGACTGTGTCTCAGCAACTTCGACAGTTTTCAAGATAATGTTTGAAACATGCAGGGCTGTGTCTCAGCAACTTCTACAGTTTTCAAGATACTGGTTTGAAACTTGCAGCAAAGTAAATATATAGGCAGGGCATGTGCATGAAGGTCACGGAACTCTGATCAAATTTTCCTTGCTAGAGTTACATACCCTCGATTTACTTAGAAGTTAGAAATATTAATAAAATCACTCTTTTGCTTTTTGTTCAAAATAAATCTACAATGCCAAACTGGCAGTAGCGGGGGCATTCATCCCCTTTAGGGATCTTCTAGTCCAATTTTAATTATTTTTATTCCGAAAGAGTGGAAAATCCGTTCAATTTGTTAAATGATGCACAGCGCACGAAAATAACCCTTATGCAATTTGCAGACAACGTAGGCCCAGATCAGCCTGCGCATTCTGTGCTTATCTGGGCCTTCTTTGTCCATTTACAGAATATGTATATTGTAGTATATATCGACAGAGAATGCCAAGTTAAGACTGCATGGATGCGCATGCTGATCTGAACCTTTGTTGTTCGCATATGACTCCTTTTCCCGCGTTGTGCATCAAATAACAGAAGTTACAGGTAGCTTCCCATAGCGGCTAAGACACAATAAAGTAGGGATAACATGTTGCAAGAATGACCTAAAATGAACTTGTGAGGAACGATCAAATTTATACAAAAGTAGGTTCCTCCAACATTCACGCACATTGTCCTGAAGGGGTTTTGTTTTGCAGTAAGTAGTTTTTATGATGTAGGTTGATACTCATACCCACCCTATGGGGGCTACGGACTCTACTAGGTGAAGCATAACACTTTCATTTCTAATCTTTTAAAAATCCTCTCTTCTGCTAATTTTTGTCAGACAAGACTTCCAACCTATTTCTGTCCAAACAAAGAACAAGTCACCCATTTTTTCATCCTTACTATGGTTTTCAGAGACCCTGAAGGCTAAGAGGGTATTTGCCTGAAAAATGTCATTGTTTCTAAATTCAGTTACAAAAAATGTAGGAGGTTAATTAACATGTCTGTCCCATAATACGCTTGTTTGATGCATTTCATCTGGCAACCGGTATTTTTTCTGTTGTTCAGTTGTGTTAACTTTGGCCACTTTTCCTGTAACTTGAGATACTGAAATGGGCCTACGGACTATACATTTTCACATTATTGACAAAGCCATTGTTATGAAGTAGACCCCACCTGAATCAAATGACATTATTGTATCAGTGATTTGCTGAGACTTGACATGTTTACATTAAACTTAATTCACACTGCAAAAATGTGGTTTTGTAGATCTTCAAGTACATTG
The DNA here is from genome assembly GCA_964016985.1 of Anodontia alba. Lineage (NCBI taxonomy): Eukaryota > Metazoa > Mollusca > Bivalvia > Lucinida > Lucinidae > Anodontia > Anodontia alba. The sequence continues at coordinate 16,307,551 of OZ024834.1, forward strand.
GTATAGATTTAAAATCTCTGAAGGGTGTTATTTTACTTTTTTGTTCCTTTCAAATCAATAGAATTGTAGTTTAACAAGATTTGTAAGTCAAGAATAATAAGATATTGTAAACTGAAACAAAATATCATGGCTGGATTTCCTAAAAGCATCTTGTAATGGAACATGTATGTGACAGCTCTGGGGCTACGGACTCTACAGTTACATTAATAGAGGTTAAAAGAGGTATCTACTTTTGAGAAAACTGTATTCAACTGATGTCAGCTGGTTACCTATAGCCTTGTAAAGTTACAACAATGTACATTTTAATGCACGTGTTGCCCTTTTCTACAGGTTTAGAAGGAATTCTAACAAATACAAAAAAACTAATTGTTTGAAATCACCCTTTCTAAAATCCAGAAAATGTATTATCAACTTGTTCATGAAGAATATTGAATGAAAAATGTTTTGAAGTGGATAGGTTTTGAAGTTGACAAGACATATCCCTGATTATAACATCTAGTAGCATAACAATTACTTGGTCAGTCAGGGGCTACGGACTCTACAGATTGAATAGCTGAATTCCGATTGATGTCTACTGAAATTTTCTGCACCCTGCAGATGGAAACTTTGTTATTATTAGAGATAATGGTTCAAAATTATTACGCAAATAATATTTTAAGCTAAAGTGTAACACAATTGCTGACATAGAAATGTCAAAAAGTAACTTAAAAAATATTTGGGCTGATATCAACATGTCAATGGTATACATCAGTAAAGGTTTTGAGAGCTATATAGAGACTTAACTGAATAAGTAAGCAAATGAGGCCACATTCAGATGGTTATTCTATGAAGCTATAGTATTTGGACTCACTTAACATGACAGACAGTGGGATCAGCGGTGGTCACACATGTGTGTGCCGGGGAATAACGGTGGTTGCAAATGTACGTCTGTGATCAATGATGGCCGCACATGTACATGTGTAGGATGTCAATGGCTCCCACACATGTCTGGAATCAACCTTAGCCTCACATGTAAACGATGGCTGCACATGTACTGGGGATCAACTGTCCATGCATGTATGTTGGGGATCAATGTTGGCCACATAGGGATCAACTATGGCCGCAATTTTTTTTGTTTTTTGGATCAGCGGTGGCCACACATCAGTTTTAGTGATTAACGGTGGCTGCAAATGTATGTTGGGGATCAACAATGGCTGCACATATACGAGGGATGTTCGAAATGAATTGCTTATTTCTATCTGGAGACTTCAAATTTCAAGTTAGCACAAAAGTACTCATTTCATGCCCTCGAAGTACTCCCCGTGGCTAGAAATGCAAAGTTTCAGCCGATGTATCCACTTCTTGAAGGCGTCACGGTACGCTGATTTGGGCACAGTAATAAGGTACTGATGAATGGCAGATCCAAGTGCCTGTCGGGATTGGTATTTCCGCCCAGCAAGGAATGCTTTCAATTTCGGAAACAAAAAAAATCACATGGGGCAAGGTCTGGGGAATACGGGGGGTGAGGCAAAACAGTTACTTTTTCTTTCATCAAAAACGCCGTAACTATTGCGGAGGTATGAGCTGGGGCATTGTCATGTAGAAGACGGACATGTTTAAAACCAGTGGCAGGGCGTCATTTCTGATAATATTTTTTCAGTTTCTTCAGTACTGCGTCTTTGTAGTACTTTCCGGTGATGCTTTTGCCCTTTTTCACTGGCACTTTTATTGCGACTCCTTCACCAGAGAAGATTGCATACAAAACCTTTGTACTCAAAAAACGTTTGGCAATTATTGGGCGTTTGCTGTGTTTAGTGGCCCAGATCTTATTGCTAACCTTTCTGACGGGCTCAAAATAATGGACCCAGGTTTCATCACCTGTGACGACATTGGCAAACTGCTTTTTGTCATATTTTGGAAACATTTGAAGCAGCTTTTTGGCCACTTTAACCCGTTGCCTCTTTTGCTCGTCAGTCAACAGATGTGGCACCCATCTAGCAGAAATCGTTCTGACTTTCAAATGCTTCTTCAAAATAAGGTGAACCGTTGATAGTGATATGCCTACCTTTCGTGCAATATCACGAACTGTAAATCTGGCATCTCCTTCAATGATTTCCTTTATTTTGGAAACGATTTCTTTACGAGATGCAGATATTGGCCTACCTGATTTCGGTGCATTTTTGATGGACTCTACACCAGACTCAGATTTCTTTTTCCACCGCCGAACTGTGTCATAAGACACACAAGAAGGTCCAAAAGCAGTAGAAATTTCAGTCATCAGCTTCTTCAAAGAACAACCAAGTTTTGAGCGAGCTTTGATGTAAGCCCGTATTTCATCTTTTTTGTCGACGCTTCTACCAACCATTTTTACTGCAGTGGTCAATGACTGCGTGTATTCAAATGGCAAATTTTATGTCTTACACTTAGTCTAACATGTACATTTATACACCATTGTGTAGATATTGAATAGCCCTATACAGTCATGTATTGGTTTTTATCGTGCCCTACGTGGATATCGAGCTAGAGGACAATAAGCAATTCATTTCGAACATCCCTCGTACGTCAGAGATCAACGGTGACCACAAATGTGTGTCTAGGATCAAGGGTGGCTGTACATATATATGTTGGCTTCACGTTTTTTGGAGATCAATGGTGGCTGCTCGTATATGATAGGGATTAACGGTTGCCGCACATGAAGTTTGGGGATCAACGGTGGCAGCACATGTATGTCGGAGATAATCATGAAAGCACGTTTTTTTTTTTTGTGTTTTTTTTTCAAATGTGGACACACATCTATGTTGGAAGATCAATGGTGGCAGAAAATGTGCATCGAGTATTGACAGAAGACCCACACATTTATGTTTGAGATCAAAGGTGGCCACACATGTACATGTATGTATAGGAGATCAACAGCAAAAGTACATCGGGAATCAATGGCAGTTGTAAATGTATATTGAGAATCAATGGCGGCCATGCATATACGTCGGGTATCATTGATGGCCACGCATGTATGTCGGGAACCAATGGTGGCCATGCATTTATACTGGCGATCAGTGGTGGCAGGGCATAGATGTCAGGTATCAACAATGTCTGCACATATATCTTGGGGATCAACGGTGGCTGCAAATGGATGTCTGAGATCAATTGTGACTGCAAATTATTATATATGGGATCAACAGTGACTGCACATGTATATCAGGGAACATGAATGCCAGGGATCAATGGTGGTTGTGCATATATGTCGGGGATCAGTGGTGACCACACATATACATATCGGGGATCAATGGTGGCTGCACATGTATGTTAGAGATCAACGTTGACCAGGCATATATATAGATGATGAACCTTGGTCGTATATATATGTTGGAGATCAAAGGTGGCCGCACATGTATATCTGGGATTAAGGGTGACTGCACAGGTATGCTGGGTATCAATGATGACTGACAACACATGTATGCTGGGATCAGCGGTAGTCCCGCATATAGGCTAGGGATCAACGTTGGCCCTTCATGTATGTCGAGGATCAAGGGTGGCCGCACATATCCAGGGTAGCTGCACATGAATGTTGGGGATCAACGGTAGACACATGTATGTCGGAGATCAACGGTGGCTGCACATAATTGTGAGGATCAACAGTGGCTGTGCATGTATGTCGGCAATCAACTGTGGCTGCGTATGTATGTCTGGGGATCAGTGGTTGCCACAAATGTATGTTGTGGATCAACAGTGGCCGCACATGTGTGCAGTCTATGGTGGTTGCAAACATTAATTATGTTTTAAGCACTCTAGCCTGAAAACAAGCGTTTCAGTATAGGCATTTCATTGAAAGACACATTTGTAGAGTCCGTAGCCCCTAGCTACCTCATTAGAATTAAAACAAAAAAAAAATCATTTATTCTGAAAGAATTCAATGTTTTGTTTTAAAAAACTGTTTTGTACATTAAATTATCTCTCCAAAACTATCAAAATCGCCTAAACCAACATATTCAGTTGTCTACAAATTTCACTTTTACTATGAAACATGGTCTTATTTGTGTCATTATCATCCTGGACACTATTTATAAGAATCATTATTTTCCAAAATGATATTTCTTTTTTAGCCTTTGCTTAGAGGTAATGTAAAAAGGAAAGTTTAACAAAAGAAGAACTATGGAATAAAATCATTTTATGTATTACAGAAAAACAGGGACTACGGACTCTACAGGGCTACGGACAGCATTTTGACAGCCGTATATAAGCCGTATATTAAGCAAGTCTGAATCCATTTGGCATGTCAGCTAGGTCTGTTGCCTTGAAATAGAAAATGAAAGTTGTATTAAAATCAAAGCTAATATGATAATGAAGTGATTCACTGAAAAATAGGGGGCTACGGACTCTACAAAAAAGGGCCTTTTCCAGGTGCGCGACATGAAATATCTGTACTGTTTACAAGTATGACAAGCCTTTTCTTTTATGATTCTGTATCTAAATTTATTTGCAGAATAACAGAAACACTTGTGAATGACCTCATACTAGGCTTAAAATGCTTGTTATTGCGGGAACCCCCAAAAATGAAAAAAGTATAACGAAGAACAGCATTTACTTTATCTGGCATATCTCAAGTGATATTTCACCAATTCGTAATCCGTAAACTGTAGAATTTAGGGGAGGTATATCTCCATCTCACTAAAGGCCTAGTTTTCCCATCTGGCGGTACATATTAAAAATGCCAACTTTGAAAAATAAAGGAAAAAATCTTGCAACAGCATAACGCGCAAAAAAATGCCATTTTTTCGGCATGTCTAGCCATTTTTCTCCAAATCAGATGGTTGCAGATACCCAAAACTATATATGTACATGAAGGTTATTCAATTGCGGATTCAGTGGTTTAAAACTTATACAAATCTGGTTTGATTACAGTTTGTTATGTGCATATAACATAGCTCAACCACAAAATCCCTACTTTATTGTGTCTTAGCCGTAGATAAAACAACCGTCTGCAATATTAAATGCATTATTGGGGGTGGGGATATACTTTTTCAAGTCGTCCGTCCGTCCGTTACGGTTTTGGTTTCTGAGCGGGAGATAATAGGCACTACATATTGACATTTCTTGATTCTTTCTAGCAGTATTTTGTTGTAATAAGAACAGAACAATTTATTGTCTATCACATCTTAACATGGTAACGTTCTAGAATTCCTGAATAAGCGTCCTCTCCAACTGACGCAGATTCTGCGGCAAATGCTGTCTAGTTCATCTTAAAATGTTCAACAGGCTCACTTGGAAGGGGCACCAATCAAGGAGAACAGGCGGATACAAGTGCGGGAAATTCGGCGTCTGACGTCTACATGAAGCCGTTATCGATGCAAGAGGTCCTCACACCAGATATTGACTAGTTATCGCTTTACGAACAGAAGGAAAAAGATAGAGCGAGAACTCGACCACCACAATTTCGGCCCCTGTGTCAAATCGTTGACCTTTACAAGCGAGCGTTTGCTAACCACATGAAATTTTGTGAAACATACGTTTGAGCATACTATCTATTAAATAAATTGAATTTCATACATCGGATGATTTTTTTCTTTTTAGTTTTTTACCAGCCCGGTTTGAAATCAAGTGTATTATAGTTTCTATTTCCTCTCAGTATATAAAAGCGAACTGCATATTCTCAGATCACAGTTACACCCAAAGACATCACCTGATTAGTCCTGATGAGGCGGCATAGGATTTGACGCTGTCAGTCTCACATATCCGCTTGTGCATCACAAAAAAAAAAAAAAAACAAAAAACAAACATGGCATAATGAGATATATGCGACCAGTGTATAGCCTCAGATCAGCGCTGTCTGATCAGGATCGCTGTTGTTCACTGACAGAAATTAAAATGTCCATACATTAATTTTGCAACCAGTATGCTGGCTTATCTGAGTCTACGTTGGTCTCATGAGTCAAAGGTCCAAATGAGCGGTGATGCACTTCCGTGCAGTCTGAATAGGGATTTCTCTGTCCGTCGATATACTTTACGGTATATGTTGGCTCTGTGGGCGGGCAACAAAAGCCCAGATCAGACTGCGCGGATGCGCAGTCTGATCTGAGCCTCCGTTGCCCGCATTTGGCACTGTGCGCATTATACTGTCGTATTAGAGAAATTTACAATTTACATTTCAGGCTAAAGAAAACACCGAACCCATGAATGATTTCCCGTCACCTGTCAGCGAAATCAACGCCAAAGAATATCGGGAGCTGCAAAGAGACTACGCTCGGAAGACCGCCGAACAAGATCTCGACCAAGATACGACACCGTCGGAAAGATCCGGATATCCGTATGGCGCTAGCAGTGCGTCACCAGGAAACATTAGTGAAGAAGGTGACCGATATGCACGAGATCGCCACATGTCTGGGGGATCTACATGCGAGGAAAGGATCCGAAGCATCGAAGACGAATACATACGAAGGATCAACACGCTGGAAGAACGCCATTTTGAACTGGAGGATGTTCTAGCGCGACTGACGTCATCACTCGAGCCTCTCTTTGAGACATCCACTTCAGAAGAAGACAAGATGGACGCCGCGGAAATATTCGCCGAAGTTGAGGACGATAACCCTGAAGTTTACAAAGAAGAAAAGGAAAAGATAGAGGAACTTATCTTTAAATCACAGCAGCAGAAGAAGAAATTTGCTCGTATTGTCGGCCTAGAACTGTTTCTTGAGTTTCAGCGGAAAATACGCAACTTTGCAATGGAATTGAATGGTAAGCAAATATGCTTCTTCAACTTTTATACAGACGGTAAACTCATACCCATTACGAAAACACACGTATTCAAATATATAGAAAATTTCGCCTCCAAAAACTGAAAATTTTCAGATTAAAAACTCTGATATTTTTCACATTTCTTCTCAAAACATGAATTGTGGGTTCTCGTTAGAACCGCCTCGTCGAGGCGGTTCTTACAAGTACCCACAGTCTATGTTTTTGGGCAGAAATAAGAAAATAATGTATACCCCAGTAAATCCCAGTTTTACTATATATAAAAGTGGGGTTTAAGGGGGTAAAAATTATATAGGCGTGTTTTCGTGATGCAGAGGAATTGTTAAGGAAGAGGTATTTAACGATAAATCTGGGATAATTTTGTCCAGTTCTCCATAAAAAAAAATAAAAATGTATGTTGTAGGTACTTTCCTCGGCGGCGTTTCTAATGTGTACCCACAACAACCGATTTTATAGAGAAAATGAAAAAAATATCCCGAAAGTGTCACTAAATACTCCTCTTCAGCTTCTGCTGAAATATGATCTTCGAATTTATACAGACACGAAAAAGATAAAACTATTGTTTACCTTCTGAACTGAGAGACCATGAAAACAGAATGTAGTAATCTAAAACTTACCGGTTATTTCCCCCTTTTCGTTAAAAACAACATACCATTGTATATTTCATTACGCAAACACGCCTATTCAAATATATAGAAAATTTCACCTCCAAAACCTGAAAATTTCAGGTAAAAACTGATATTTTTCATATATCTGCTTAAAACTTAGATTGTGGGTACCCGTTAGAACCGCCTCGGCGAAGCGGTTCTAACGAGTACCCACAAGCTATGTTTTTGAGCAGAAATAAGAAAAAATAATGTATACCCCTGTAAACCCCAGTTTTACTGTATAAAAGTGGGGTTTAAGGGGGTAAAAATTACATAGGCGTGTTTTCGTAATGTTGATAAAGTTTTTCTCTATGCATTGCGTTACTCGACTACGCTTCACATGGATTTATCAGTCTTGACTGCAAACTTTTCTGAGGCCAAATGAATAATAAAAAAAAATAGGTTGGATAGGTAGGGAAACGTTTGTTTCTATTTATTTATTTATTTATTTTTACATTTTTATGTAGAATTATACCATAATTATCAAATATATTTGGACTTCATGCATACTTCACATACAATTTTATTAAGTCCGTTTGGCTATCCCTATATGTATCTAAAAGTACTGATAGAATGGCAAACAGTGTAGACCCTGATCAAACTGCTTGTTCGAATATTTAGCATAAATATTGTGTCCAAGTAAAACAGGAAAAAAAATTGTTTCACCAGGAAAATCAGGTAGGGTAGGGTTACCTAAAACACACATATTTTTTTTATTTGGCCTGATCATGAAAGTGGAGTTCAGATCATTCAAACCTCTGGGGCCTTCAACTAGGCACTGTTGCCTAAACCTAAACATTCCTGTCGTCCTCTCCCAAGTATATTTAGCAAGATTTAATCGACTTGTTCATGCAAAAGTACGGACATGATTTTTCCAGTCTAATTGTAAGTACAGTGAAGGTCACAAAATCTGATCACTAATTCATTACTATCTCTTGTTAAGATATGCTTTAATAATGAGTTCGAGGTCCCACATGCCGTAATTACCATATCAACTGATTTCTACTTTATAAAATAAGTCTTGTGACGTCAATGTGATTTCGCACATTTTAAAGTCATTTACGTCAGAACTGCAACAGGCTGCCAGTTGCCGATTCCCATTTAATTGGCAACTGGCAATTTCACAAAGTTTGTTCGTTGGATCATTTGACAGATTGCAGACGGTATGGGAATAGGAATGGGGGCATTTAGAACAACTAACATAAGCTTTTATACATATTACTTTTTTAAGGAATTGGATACACTTGGCAGATTTTTCCTCCACTTTTTGTAAAAGAGACAACTTTTGTGACTTCTTGTTTGCTTCCTTGTACACCAATTTCTTTCTGTAACGGTGTCTACTGTAAAAGGAACGAAGTTGTTCCCACAGGAGCAACTTCTTCCCTTTAAGGGTAAATCCCTTTTCAGAATTAAGACAAATGATTTTCACATAGAGTTACCTATAAGGCTGGCAGAATTAATCGGATAATCGATTAATCGATTGATAAATTCTACAAAAATGATTATGGTTACTGATTTGCTAATAATCGATTACTTTCATTTCTGTGTCTATTACATTACCGTATCTAGTTAGTATTCGGACACCTCAAATGTTTACCATATGTATTCTAAAATTTAAACAAGTACGATTTACTACCTAATATTGTGTCTAAAAGTAGGTGGATGAGTGGCAAACAGAGTAGACCTGATGAGACGCCGCATTCTGCGGCGTCTTTTCTGGGTCTTCACTTTTTGCTCAGGCCTGTCGGTCCGAATACGCACGGTAAAGTATAACATGTGGTAAGAGTCTCAGGCAGTAAGTAATAAAGATGATTATGATCAAATCTTCACTGATAATCGATTATCGATCAAAATGGCAGGACTGATAATCGATTATCTTTTTAGCCCTGATTAGCTAGCCCTAGTTACCTGCCCTGAAAATGTATCCATTCCCCTTAACCCTTGTCCTGCTGAATAAATCAAGATGCCACGCCCACTTCTAATTTTCAGCCAATCAGATTACTTGATCCGGATTGTTGCTATAAATTCACAAACTTAATGGCAAACAGTGCAGATCCAGATCAGTTGGCTTCTTCAGAAGCCAACTGATCTGGATCTACACTGTTTGCAAAGGCAGGGTTTATCTGGGTTCAGCAGGACAAGGGTTACATTCTAGGTGTTCTGAACTGTAGCGAAGCAGCCATTCGCCATGCTCGAGTTGTCCAGGAATGGGGTACAAGTGTGCAGTTGATGTTTGAAGAAATGAAAGATGAACGCATGAGAATGCAGGTAAAGCATAATTATTGATGTCTGTTGATTAGATTCCCGCATTGAAAAAATGGGAGGTAAACTTGATTGCATCATTCCATCTGTCCGTCCATGCGGGCGAACGTTTAGGGGGTTCATTTACTAACCACATTAGGCTTTATTCCGTTGAGCATTTGTTAGCCCCTCACGGTTAGGGTTAGCCCCTAATCAGGCATGTAATTTCCAATTCAAAACAGCCCCTAAACCTGGAAGTTGGAACGTCCGTACGTCCGTAATCATGTTCTTCCAAGTCTGCCATTAATAGCAGCCGTATAATTTACAGCGTTAAAACTTGTTGTATTTACAAAATATGAAAAGGTAGTACTCTGTATAAATGGGATTTTCCGTTTTATGTTTTCATATTTTGTCTGCACAAGATAATATCTTGCCAGTGCAATACAACATCTTGTTCACACAAAATTTCTTGTTTGGACAACATTTTCTTGTCTGCACAACTTATTATCTTGACCGCACAACTTATTATCAGTCTTATCAAGATCTTTAGGTATTTACAGTAGAAAAGACTCACATGAAAACTGTGACGGCGTGCAAGAATACATATAACCAACAAAGTTCCAGATCAGCATGTGCATGTGCATCCGGACAGTTTGAGCAGGATCTTTGTAGTAGAATTAATACGTAAGGCCGTTTTGTCTGGTACCCGCTCACTCTTCCACTGGACCTGCATGTGACGTTTTTTTTTCTTAAACACACTCGGTATGCACGAACGATCGCATGAGCGAACAAACAAACAAATGAAAGAAAGAAAGGATGAATAAACATTTTGCCTTATAATTTCACATCCAAAGAAGCCGACCAATTACAGAAATTCGCATCTTACATACTATGGAACAAACAAGACAATCATTATGTAAGGTGCCTTTAATCATCAGAAGCTATGTAGAAATAGTTTGTTAAGTTTCCTATAATGTTTGTAGATGATTAATCAAATAATATTTATACATGTTTGATTTCCACCTGTTTGATTTGTGACTCAAGAGGTTTAAAATGTGTTTTGTGGTATGTTTTGGGTGGTTTTTGGGGGTGTTTCAACGGACCTAGAAAGGGTAATTCATATGCCTATTTGCTGGAACCTAGCAAGGACTCAAATGGGACAAAATTATGACGGACTTATAGTTCAAGTTCTCAACGTCAGAAGATAAAATGAAATTGTGTTTGCTTTGTTTTAGCATGCTTAGACAAAAATTCAGAAAAAAAAAATTTTTTTGAAACTTGCAACTGTGCAAAGTGACACCAAGAAATATGTGGTCTGCGTACCCAAGTCATAAAGTATTCGTTAAACGTTGACCAGTGGCGAGTCAGAATGTTCAGGTGAACAGACACGGATCCCAAAAGACAGGGTGCAATCAGGCGTCCTAGGAATTTATAGATTGCGACAATCATTCCATAGATTTATATTGCGGCATGTCTAAATGACAATGAGATATCAACTTTGTATCCACCGTTACCTAGAGTCGGGTGTGACTTTGACAAAGAAACTGTCAAAGTTTCGGATGTAAAGTGGGCTTCGTTTTAAGAACCTCTATCATAATGGTAAAAAAAAAATGCCAACAATCATCTGCTATTCTTCGTCGCTTATCTTCTTTTTTTAAAGATGCTTCTTGTTTTACAATTACAGGAGTTTATTGATGAAAGGGAGAGAAGTGTAATGATATTGCGGAATCAGTTTGCGTCGGAGTTGCAGCTACAAGGACGGACCCTTACTGGGCTCGTAGAAGACATGAAAACTTACCGGGACCTGTTCATCGCCGCGGAGAAATATGGCGGTAAGATGTAGATTTGCTTCAATACCAACAAAGACCCAGAGAAACGTGTGTGTCAGTGCTTTATGGTCCGTATCATTGTTCGCTCTTTCATAGGTTTAGGACTCAAAATAATAATTTTGTATGCGAACAAACAAGACGACTTGACTGCATGTTTTTTAACTCCTTCACTGCCACAGGTGATAATAATAGGCTTTTGCAAACAGCATAGATCCAGATGAGACGGCTCATAATGAGCCGTCTCATCTGGATCTACGCTGTTTGACATTCAGACGTTCAACTTTACATATAAATTTGTTTCCAAGAGATAGTTTAAAATTAAAAGCAGACAAATGTCGTCTGAAATTTGGCAGCGAAAGAGTTATGGCCGTGGTCACATACGAGACGTTTTATTTTGTTCAATTTGATTTTATTCTTATTTACGGTTTCGGATCACCATCGACTATTATTAACCCGTTTGTATGTTATGCGGTGTAATCACAGCGTTAACCGCTTGTAGAAGTTATATTCTATTCTATTCTTTCTTTTCTTTGATATTGGTTTGTTTGTGTGTGTGTTTTTCTTTTTGTTTTTGTTTTTTTGTTGTTGTTTTTTCTTTTCTATACGGAGATCACTATGTATTTATTCATTTTCTTAGTTTTATTTGAAAAGCAAAAATAAAAAAAAAGGAAAAAAAGTTCTGAGAAGATTTTATCAATCAAAGATGAAAACGCCGAGTCCAACAAAAAGGGATACAAATAAAATTGTGAAAATAACTAAATGTTATAAGTTACTAAATTTTCAAGCCAAAACTGACTCGAACTTTTAAATTTTAGGAAGTGTAGAACCAAAATCTTCCAAGGCACATATGGCAAAGAATATTGTTGATTTCTTACTAAAACAACGATTAGATGGAGAAAAAGCCTTGATTCTGGATCTTAAAAAGCAGTCAAAGGTAGGTGATATCTTCATGTTTTCTGACTTAAAATATTTTATTATGTATTTTCAGAAACATCGCCATGGATATTAAGGGAATAGCTACACTGTAAGGGGAAACAACTCCGTCAAAATTGTTTTTGTCTTCCTTCTGAAAAGGAGTCTGCTCTAAAAGGAAAGGACCCATTTTCAGAAGCAGTTTGGTATGTAGGAAAGTAAACGGGAAGTTGTCTCCCTTGTAGCTAAGGGGCAAAAATATACTTAGTATAGGAAGTCCCCTTAAAATCATATAAAGAATGTATTATTAGTTATTATCTTAATTGATAAGGTTTGAAATGTGCATATCATGAAAATGAAAATATATTAAACATATTACCACCCCCCCCCCACCCCCCCGGCATTCGAAGTATATAGGGGTATATAGTTTTTATTGTCTTTTCCGTAACAATGTTTGTCTGAGTGTAAACTTCTTTCCGTCAAAGATTTCTCAGGAACTACTCTACCTAGGATTTTGAAGTTTGGTACAAACATTGAGTATGACTTGTTGTATTGAGTATGAGATAATCAGCATCCTCGTGCTTATCATTCCCTTTATTTGCACATTTTCTTTCTCTCCAATATTTTTTTTTCGCCACATGCATGTGATGGCTATTCGGTGGGGACCGCACTTCCGGTTGCCTCGGTCTGACTTGTCCCTAGATACGATGAAAACAAATGACCGCCGTGCATTACCAGTAATTGAATCATATATCTGAACAAATCCACCGCTTGCTAAATTCATTCAACCTCTTATCTAAAATATTCTTTATATGTAAATGTAATTGTCTTCTAGTTGTTTTTACTAAATTTTGCGTCATTTTCGAGGCATAATAATGTTTTATTCCCGCATATTCAGATTCAGTCAGATGCATATTTAATAGCATTAATGTGCAGGCCGGGATAGACTAGCTACTAGTCGGATATCAATATTTTCATCAGTCAATTATAATTATTAATTTACTTAATGAACTAAGGACCATTTACTACTTACTGCTTGCCTCACCTCTTTGATAGCAGCAACTAATCTTGGAGATATCTTGATGTCAGAGACCAACTATTAGAGACTGGCTATACAAGATGTCATACACAAATTTGAATCAGCTTATAGTTAGGAGTGATAAAACATGGCATCAAGGTCTAGGAGCTAGTCTAAGGCCGGGAGTATGTGAGCTTTGCTCAATCTCTGCTATATTAGATAATAAATTTGACCAGAATGATCTTTACTATTTATAGACCATTTAACTATGAACTAATATTAAATTCCTCAAGATTTATTTTCTCTGGAAAATAAAAAGAATAGCATGTCGTCTGCTTCAAATTTTTTTGGCGCTTTAAATGTTAATATTAGAACAGAAATGCTTGTTTGATCAGGTTCCACAATGCTTGCCATCCACCAGCACGTATTAAACACATGACAGGCATTCAAATGGATTTTCTAGTTTCAGGATAAATATGAGCCTCAACATGAGAGAACGAATCTTCTGGTATGTGCCAGAGGACTTGTTAAGGCGAAGTATCAGGTGATAATTCTGGGATAACTATTCTTATTTCTCCTTTCAAACATATGTTGTGGGTACTCATTAGAACCGCCTCGGCGAGGCGCTTCTAATGAGTACACACAACATATGTTTTTATGGAAAACTGGAGAAAATTATCTCAGAATTATCATCAAATACTTCATCTTAACAATTCGTCTGCATGTGCGCCCAACAAAGACTTAAATCATAGTATTTATCCTAAAATTCAGACAGACGGGTTTAAACAAAATATGCATTGGTCTTTTATCATTGTCTAAATTATTGGCCAATCCGCCATTAAATTTTTGATACGCTGACAGTATCGTGTAGCAAAATGGACTTACAATTTACTCTTCAGCAGTTTGACAGAAGTAATTTGATCCCCCCATATCAACCTATGTAAAAGCTGCTACTATTAGTACCATACTACGGGGAAGTGAAACATTTTTAAGGGAGACAAAACAGTAAAATTCATGTGCCCCCACCCCGCCCACCTTCTGAAAAGGGATCTAATATAAGAGGGAAATAATTTTTTCTCTTAGGAGCAAATTCTGTCCCTTTAGAGTAATCCCCTTTTCAAGGGGGTGTATACAAGTAAGCAAACAGGAAGTCAGAAAAATCCCCTGTCAAAATGGCGGAAAATCTACCAAGTGTATCCATTTACCTTAAATTGGGTTGTGGACTAGACTAAAATGGAAATTTAAGAAAGTCTTATAAAAATGGGCGAGCGGCTTAGAAAAGGGACCTTAGAACATATGCGAACAGCCAAGATCCAGACCAGCCTGCGCATCCGCACAGTCTGGTCAAGATCTTTGCTGTTCTTATACACACTGTAGGGACCTTGTTTAAGCTATATGACTAATAGCATAGATCTTGATCCAACGGGTGGCTGCGCATATGATCCAACGGGTGGCTTCGTATATGCCCTATGGGCCATTTTGTCAGCCGGCGGCCCAAATAAGGTGTCCGGATATTTAGGGCAAATACGGTATGATGTCCGAATTATTACGACACCTATACTGGATATATTTTGTAGATATCAGAAATGAAATTGATGATAATTCACCAACAGAGCTTCATACAACAGGTTCAGGAACAAAATCGGGAACTCAGGGCTATTATTGAAGGACTTATGGGAGCAGAAGATTATTCTATGGTAAATGTTTTGCTTACATTTTCTGCGTAGAAGAATGCAAAACTAGTTTTAGTAACTTAAGTATTGAAAAATTCGAGACGGTAAAACATTCTGCTTTTAACTTTAAAGAACATTCTGTGACAATGTCGCCTTCACAGAAAATATTTCTCAAACGTAATTTTTATAAATATGTCATAAATGTGACTAACAGAATTTAATACAGGCCTGAATCAGTATTTCATTTGGGCACATGGATAATCATTATAATACTGTGCTCGAATTGCTGATAAAACCTTGCTTAAATTGGCATCCCTAGTCATAAACGCTAAGCTGTTTTCACCATTCGTCTCTATCCTTCTCAGTCTGGCTTTCTTATTAAATTTCAGTAAGGGAGTTGGCTGTTGCGTTGGCGGAGAGGTTACTATTCTTGTCTCACAATCCAGTGGTCGCTAGTTCGAGTACCCATTGATGCGATTATTCTTACCCGTCCCGTTAATTCCCGTCAGCATCTGCCCCTTCCTCTCTCAACGGCCTGATTTGTAACAAAAATATTATTGGAAAACCCCGAAACATCAGTCTATCCTTAAGCTTGGCAGCAAAATGATTGATGCCAACGGGGAAACATCTTCGAAACATTATACAAGTACACTGAGAACGCAAAAAAAAGCTGGCAATAACATTATGGGCAGCCATGAACCACACTGACTGCACAACAGATAATGATAGACATGGGTGGTCATTTCCGATGGAATTTATGAAACGATCCTTTGGCGAGTTGCATAAATTTCATATGAAGTATAAACTGTTTTTATGGCCGTAGAAGTTGAACCGTTTTTCAACAGAAAATATAAGGTTGTTACAGACCGCGTGATGAGGTTACGCGCCAGTAAGTGTTATAGAACTGTGTGATCATTTTTTATGACATGACGTTATCCCTGAATGATAGCGATGGCATATGATTAATACATGTATTCAACAGAACTGACAGTATGTCTTCGGGACTTTTGCGGATAACAAAGCCACAGATTACTATGCTATCAGATTTTTAATGCACTTGATAATATAGGTCTTTATTTTTCCCCATGTGGCCTGAGCTCCCTTTCCATTATACGAATTACGGTCCTTTCGACATCCTTTGGCATGGTGTTTTATTCTGAATGAAAATGTTTTTGTTCGGATTGACCATACTTTATCAGAACTATTTGTCCTTTTTGTTTCTGCACTTTGTTTTCAAATATTTACTGTAAAATTAATTTTACGGCCAGAAAAAAGGTCTGATCTGCACAATTTCTAGAGGATTTTTTTATTGACAAACAAAAAAACAACAAAAACAACAACAACAACAAAAAACAACAACAACAAAAAAACAACAAACAAACAAAAAACAAGAACATTTTTGCTTTTCTTCACTGATTTTAAATTACTGATGTTTCATAACAATATTGTGTCAGACAATTTCAGAAATTTTGAACAAGTGAAACGTGTTGAAAACCTGCTTTCAAACTACCTATCCTATCGACTTTGCATATTTTGCAGCCATTTATACTATACGAAAAAGGTGAATATATTTGATTTTTTAAACTTGACTAAAATAAAGCTTTTCTGCATAGGTAGTTACGACAAATGTTTTTGCATTAAAGCTTGCTAAAAGTTTGCAAATTTATTTCTTCTGTGTAAAGCGCCAGGTAAAAACGACTTTCTGAAAGATGTCGAAAGGAGAGCAACTAAATATATATATCTGATCTGTTGTAAAATTCTGTAGACTTAATGATAAAGAGACTGAAGTTTCACTGAGTTTTCTCACAGTTCTATCCAATAAGAAACTTCCATTACCCTTCGGTAATCAGGTAGCAGGATACGCGAGTGTTGTTTCACAAGAGAGATATAAAATATTAAATATAGAAAGCAGTGTTGCAAACTTTATTACAGCTTATGAAGAGTCTCAGTAAAACCGAGACTCCCATTTTCTAATCTGTAGTGTGTTCTTTGTTTCCAAAGGCAATCTTTTTGACGTTTATAAAAAAATATTAAATAATACATATAAACGGTGGGTTCTCTGTGGTTAGATGCTATGCGAATATGTTTCTGTATCTGTTTTGCTTTGGTCGTTTGGGCAAACGTTTCTTTTTGCGGATGGTCAAAATTCGGTGTTGCATCACTGTTGTGTTTCGGGACCCTTATGTGGCTCATGCAGTTGTTTGGATAACTGTTATTTCCAGAAATTTTTTATACAGTTGTGTTTTGATGCACAAAGAGAAACAATTATTCGTCATGGAAAAACAGAAAAGAAGATGCCCAGGAATAGCCACAATCACAGGTCAAAGCTTACCAAAGATACCAAGACATGGTTTTCCCTCAAGGTTTTAAAGTGAGGGTCCCAGGGATTCCCTTATGTGGAGTTGAGGAGTCCCTTAATATGATTTAGGGGTTTATTGTTTTAAAGAGGGTCCTTTATGCACAAATTGAAACTGCAGCAGATGACACTTTGAAGTACTTTTTTTTTTTCAGAGAAAATAAGGTTTGACATTTCATGTGAATTGTCTGCATAGCAATTCCCATGAAAAGTCAAGTCTTATTTTAGAAAATAAGGCTTGACATTTCATGTGAATTGTCAGACAATTCTCATGAAAAGTCAAGTCTTATTTTCTCTGAAAAATAAAATAAAATTTAGAATGTGTACTGCTACAATTTCCATAGTTCTTTGTGGATAATTATTGCCCAAATATTGTTAATTCCTGGCCTTTAGACCATGAATAGATTAAAATACAAAGCCATAGATAAATAAAATTAATTTTGGATTTGGTTCTGTATGCATCATTCAGGACCCTTTCTCCTAGTTTTTAAGAGTCCCGAACAAGGTTTTGGGGGTAAAAACTGCCAAAATGCGAGTCAGAGAAAACCCTGCAGAGAGGAAGAGCAAACAAACCATGACATACAGCATACAAAATAATAAGTGAAGATACCAAGAAAATACTACAATCACCAAAAGAAGGAGAGACGAGGAACAAACAATGGTAAAACAAATGCCTCATATGAAACCTCCGAAGTACAAACAAAAAGAACTGCAACAGAAGATTCGCTTTGGAACGGTCAGTAGAAAAACTACTGGGCGCTTAGACCAGTTTTATTCACACGAAACCTCAGCCTTACAAATCACAGACACAAAAAAAGAAGCAACCAGCTCCCTCTTCCCCAACAAGGTGATCATAGTGCTACTGTGCTTTCTACATCTTTCAGAAAATCGTTTTTTGCTAGGCGCTTTACACAGAAGAAGTAAACTTGCAAACTTTTGTATGATTCAATGCAAAACCATTTGTTGTAACTAGCTATGCAAAAAAAAAAAGTTTTATTCTAGTTAATGGTTTTTAAAAAATCAAATATTTTCACTTTTTCCCCATAGTAAAAATGAATGCAAATTATGCAGAAATTTGTAGGGTAGTTAACTTGGAGGCAGATTTTCAACAAGTTCTGCTTGTTCAATTTTTCTGAAATTTTCATAATATTGTTGTGAAACATCAATAATTCAAATTCAACAAAGAAAAGTAAAAAATATTTTCTAAAGACAAAAATTCCTAAAAATCACTTTACTATAGAAATTGTATAGATCAGACAATTTTTTGGCGATTAATTTAATTTTAGGGTACATATTTGAGAATAAAACACAGAAACAGAAAAAACAAATGGTTTCTGATAAGATATGGTCTATCCGAACAAAATATTTTCATTTAAGATAAAACGCCAAGCAAAAAAAAAAAAAACGCCCTTCCGAGAGATGCCGAAAGGACAGTAGACAGTACAAATCAAACAACGAATAGGACAAAACATGAGAAAAGCCCAGATCGAACACCTGATTGTTTGAGTTAAGGTATTACGACCCAGTCAACCCATTAGGGTCATGTCGAGCCGGTCAGTTTACCTAATTACACTTTCCTGGGCAGGCTTAGTCCTCTAAGCGATTGACATGCATTTGTGCATATTCTTTCGTCAGAAACCCGACAAATGTAGTTCTTGAATCAGCGAAAAGGGGAGAATGCCGGTAGAAAATATTTCATGATCAATCTCTACGTAAAAATGTTGCTGAAACCAGTGGGGATCGAACCCGCGACCTTCTGATCACCAGTCGGCCGCACATCCGACTGAGCCACCGAGGCCGGCTAACATCTTCATACCTCATTCTTTCACTGTCATATAATGTTTATTGACCATTTAGTTTGGTCATACTGTTCGGATGCCGGATGGTATACAAGAGGAAAATTACTCCAGCTTTTGCTGCCAGGACAGTTACAATGACTGTCCACCAGTTGACAATGAGGTAGCTAGTTTTGGCCAGTTAGACATCATCAGTGGCATTAAATTTTCAAAGATCCCGGAATGGGTTCCGTGAACACAAAGGACGAGCAAATATAAACTATGCCAGGGTTGTGGAATTAACAAATTCTATTTCTTGTCCACGGACACGTAAATGATCTAAACCTACTTGTCCAACCAAGATTTAGTTGCCCGAAAATTGAAACTTTGCTTATTTCTCGAAGAAACATGTTGTGGGTACTCATTAGAAGCGCCTCGGTGAGGCGTTTCTAATTAGTACCCACAACATATGTTTTATTGGAGAAATAAGAAATACATCTCATAATCTGGATATTCATCTTACCTAGAGCTATGAAGTCCTTGTCGACAAGTAAATTGAAGTTTTCTACTTGTACTCAGGGAAATGGGACACGTTGGACAAGTCGGGCATGTATTTCCACCGCCCTTAACTACACTACAGCTGCATATTAGGAGACGTTTTACGGCCGCCACAATACACTAATAGTGTAGTGAAGATGAACATTTAGACTCTAGAAAGAATGACCCTTGACAGCAGTGAACACACACACACACACACACACACACACACACACACACACACACACACGTGAATGAAAATAGCTTAAGTGTCAAATTTCATTTACAGTGTGTTCAGACTTAAGACATCATTAGCTGCCCAGAAACAACAATGACTGTCCGCCAAGCTGCAAAACATAGAGATGTTTCCATGCATGAATCATAGTTTATTTAGTTACATTTACTGCAGACAAACTGCAACTCATTTCACCATAAGCTGTCAGGACAATATTAAACAATGATTTAAAGGGCAAATACAAAGAAATTTAAAATATGCCTGGTTTTCAGGGTGTTGATAGAATGCTTTAAGAGAATTATTTTGTTGAAAACCCCATCAAAAAATTCCAATCCAATCAAAAGTTATGTTAATTAATTTACGATACCTACCTTTTTTCCTGTTAGAGTAACCTCTCTTGGATTGTGTATTGATTAAGGCCCACAATGCAATATTCTGTGATGTCATAGTGGAACTTAAATTTTAAATTGAAATTTTAAACAGGAATATTCTGCATTTCCTTATATGCTACATAGTTTTTCTCCTTAACCATTATTGATATTGGTCTCTGTCCACAAATAAGCCCATGAATAGAGAATTTAGCTAAAAATTTAATCAGTTATTTAAATTTAAAGCTAAATTTTAAAATGTTTAAAACTTGACTAATATTAAATTTTTCGTAAGTTTTTTTTTTTAATAATAGTGAATTTTGGGTGTATATCATATAAATGAATACCAAAAGAGTCAGTTTTGGCAAATTATTAAGCATTGTAACTGGATTTTAAATTATTTAAATGAAATTTTTAAATTTGAAATGTAACACTTTAAACGGAAAATAAGAGTTAAATTCCTATGTATATTAGTTTAAAGGAGTTGAATAAATTAAACAATGTGAAAACTGAATTGATGCAGATTAAAAAGCAAAATATATTGGCAATTTAAAAAAGTTTAAAATTTTACTGTTCCCTTATGATGTCATAAAAGGGCTCATGAATATTAATGAGGCAGCCTGAATTCAATCCTCTTGGATGTTAAATATCAAATTTCAAATCGCAATATTTCAGAAACCGTTTAAGATAATTTGATGTGGTTTTCGGCAGTCACCTCCTTATTGAAGTGCCCTTAAATATTTAGTAGAATTAAAACCTTCGTATTTTCCCTTTAATGTCTGCAAACTAATAATTACGCCCAGCACACTGGCAGAGATGTTCAAATGGGTGAATGATAGTTTATTTATAGATTTAGCACCGATTTGCTACGTAACACTTACGTTGCCAACAGTGCAACAATGTTCAAATACGTGACGCTAGCTTATTTATGCAGTTACTGCCGACAAGCTAAAACATATACTACCGTTATCTGCCAGGGCCCGGTTGTTCAAAGCGTCGTTAGCTTAACAAGCTCGTTAAGGGTCATTTCGTTAACTATTTTAGCGGATTCAATATACAATATTCTGATATATTTTGGTGAAAAAAATGTGAGTAGCTTTGCAAAAGCTACTCACATTTTTTCAGCAAAAAATTTCAGCATATTAGCGTATCACACAATGTAAAGTTTAACGAATCGTTAATTAACGATGTCGTTAGCTTTGAACAACTGTGCCCAGGTTAATAACAATGGCTGCCAAACAAGCTGCAGCGATATAAGACTAGGGATTTTTTACTTAGGAGACCAGTTTGCCAAAAAGTGAATTTTACATTAAGCAAACAGGTATGAAGCAAACAGGCATTTCGCCAAACTGCAATGGAAATGTTCACATGGATAAATGATAGTTTAAGTTGCATTTACTGTCAAAAGGTTTAAACTAACAGCACCGTTAACTGCTAGAACAATACAAAAATCGTAAAGAATATTACCAACAAGTGTCACAATCACAGGAAATAACCTACCACTGAAACCAAGAGGAATAGTAAACAAACTACGACAGATAGCAAACACATTACAAACCAACGAAAAGCAACGATAGATATATTAACATGCCTGCACGATAGTTTATTAATTCCATTGGCTGAAACTTACGCCACCTTTACCTGTCCGGGCAATAACATGGTTGTCCGCGAAGTTTCAGTTATAGAGATATTCAGAAGCACACATTTATTTATGTTTTTTCTCTCAACAAGCTAAAACATACGCCGTTCTAAGCTGCTAGGACAGCAACAATAGCTGTCTGTCAGTTGCCGCTACAGAAGTCCTCATAATCGTGAATGACAATTTATTTAGTTGAATTTATAACGATAGGCTGAAACTTAGGTCATCATTAGCTTCCAAAACAATAACAATGACTATGCATCAAGCTGCAACAATAGATGTTCACATGCATGAATGATAGTTTATTCAGCTGCATTTACTAACGATAGGCTGAAACTTAGGTCATTATTAGCTTCCAAATCAATAACAATGGCTATGCACCAAGCTGCAACGATAGATGTTCACATGCATGAATGATAGTTAATTTAGCTGCATTTAATATCGATAGGCTGAAACTTAGGTCATCATTAGCTTCCAATACAATAACAATGATGCATGATAATTTATTCAGTTGCATTTACTAACGATAGGCTGAAACTTAGGTCATTATTAGCTTCCAAAACAATAACAATGATGCATGATAATTTATTCAGTTGCATTTACTAACGATAGGCTGAAACTTAGGTCATTATTAGCTTCCAAAACAATAACAATGGCTATGCACCAAGCTGCAACGATAGATGTTCACATGCATGAATGATAGTTAATTTAGTTGCATTTAATATCGATAGGCTGAAACTTAGGTCATCATTAGCTTCCAAAACAATAACAATGATGCATGATAATTTATTCAGTTGCATTTACTAACGATAGGCTGAAACTTAGGTCATCATTAGCTTCCAAAACAATAACAATGACTATGCAACAAGCTGCAACAATATATGTTCACATGCATGAATGGTAGTTTATTCAGTTGCATTTACTACCGATAGGCTGAAACTTAGGTCATCATTAGCTTCCAAAACAATAACAATGACCATGCACCAAGCTGCAACGATAGATGTTCACATGCATGAATGATAGTATGTTCAGTTGCATTTACGAGCGAAAGGCTGAAACTTAGGTCATCATTAGCTTCCAAAACAATAACAAAGGCTATGCACCAAGCTGCAACGATAGATGTTCACATGCATGAATGATAGTATGTTCAGTTGCATTTACGAGCGAAAGGCTGAAACTTAGGTCATCATTAGCTTCCAAAACAATAACAATGACTACGCACCAAGCTGCAACGATAGATGTTTACATGCATGAATGATAGTTTATTCAGATGCATTTACTAACGATAGGCTGAAACGTAGGTCATCATTAGCTTCCAAAGCAATAACAATGACTATGCACCAAGCTGCAACAATATATGTTCACATGCATGAATGATAGTTTATTCAGATGCATTTAAAAACGATAGGCTGAAACTTAGGTCACCATTAGCTTCTCAAACAATAACAATGACCATGCACCAAACTGCCACGATAGATGGTCACTTGCATGAATGATAGTTTATTGACTTGCATTTATTAAAGGTACGCTGAAACTTTGGTCATCATTAGCTTCCAAAACAATAACAATGACTATGAATCAAGTTGCAACGATAGATGTTCACATGCATGAATGATAGTTTATTCAGCTGCACTTACGACCGATATGCTGAAACTTAGGTCATCATTAGCCTCCAATGCAATAACAATGACTGCGCACCAAGCTGCAACAATATATGTTCACATGCATGAATGACAGTTTATTCAGTTGCATTTACTACCAATAGGCTGAAACTTAGGTTATCATTAGCTTCCCAAACAAAAACAATAACTACGCACCAAGCTGCAACAATAGATGTTCACAGGCATGGATGACAGTTTATTTTGTTGCATTTACTACCGATAGGCTGAAACTTAGGTCATCATTAGCTTCCAAAACAATAACAATGACTATGCATCAAGCTGCAGTGATAGATGTTTACATGCATGAATGTTAGTTTATTGAGTTGTATTTACTGACGACAAGCTGAAACGTACGCCACCGAAAAATAAATGGAGAATAATTTACTCTTTTGCGATGAACACCATAAATATTTTCATCGAGTGTAATGAAAACATCACTATTTTTACGAGTGCGAAGCAAGAGTGACAATTTGAATGTTTTATTACACGAGATGAATTTTTTTTTTTTTTTTTGGTTTACACTGAAAAAAAAAGTAAATTTTCTTTTTATTTTATTGTTAATACGCCAATGCGCACTTCTCATGTCATAACTAACATCACCAAACAAAACATGAACGTCATGACGTCGACGTTCAGTGTTTAATATGAAGGGCTGGAGAGACAAAAACAAAACGTTTTGGCAAATTGAAATAATCTCATTGCCAAAATGTTCCTTATATTCTAACTAAGAAAATGCGTACTACATTTGATAGTTTTGTTCAGAAACATCGCGTTGTTATTTTTCACTTGTGAGAAATAATGAAAACATAATTTCTATTCGTTACCGGCGGATATACATTGATTTCACTGCTTGCAATAAAATAAATACCGTTTCTGTCAAAATTTACTCATCGAATAGTTTCTGTCTCCACAGGGGCCTTATATACATACATGTATATAGATATTAACGAAAGAAAATCCACATAAAATCGAAATGGATTTTTTTTTTCAGAAATTTATAACAATTTGAAGTGTCATAAACTTTCTGTTGCTTGCAAAAAGTTGTCCCTGTCGTGTTATCTACCTATATACATGTATAATTTAATATGAAAAATGAACATAAAATCTGAGTGTCAAGTAATTTTTCTGAAATTTACAAAAAGTATTGAATATAACATTCAAAATGTTTTATGTTGTCTGCTACTACATATGAATAAAATTATGAACAAAAAAAAACAAAAAAAAAAAAACGACATAAAATCGGAATCCTAAGACATTTTTCTGAAACCTACAACAACAGAACGCAGTGAGAAAAGCTTTTTGTTACTGTCAAAATTCTGTCCCTGTTTTATTTCTTCCCTTATCACAGGCCTGCAAGCATGTATAAAATCATGAAAATAACAATAATAATATAAAAAAATAAATTAAGGCTTTGTTACATATCGGACTGCCAATTAAGGATTTTTTACAACACCAAATTCATTTAATGGCCACATCGTTGGGAGCAAGTGCTGTCGTTGTAACGAGGGTTTACTAAATATTAATGTATAGGATGATTCTGAGAGGTCGAGTACTCCAGCCAGTGCCGCAAGCCCAGAAAAAGCCTCCCTGCGCCGGTCCCTTGACAGGTTGACGGAGAAACCAACGGAATCGGGAGTGTGCAAGATATCTGATGTTCTTGATTGTGATAGAGGGGAAACCTATCCCGGGATCAGCACCGATGGCGACTTAGCTACTGTCCAGACATACGGAATAGGTAATAAATGATATCGTTGTTTTGTGTCAATATTACGAAGACAAGCCTATTCAAATACACTGAAAGTTTTACCACCAAAAAATGAATATTTTCAGATAAAAATTCCGATTTTCTTTCATATTTCTGCTCAAAACATAGATTGTGAGTACCCAAAATTTACGTTTATGAGCAGAAATAAGAAAAATAAGGTATACCCCTGTAAACCTCAGTTTTACTATATAAAAGTGGGGGTTAAGGGGGTCAACATTATATAGGCATGTTTTCGTGATGAAGTCTTTTTCAAATAAAATTTTCTCATAAGCGACAATATGTATGTTGTCGTATACAGCCTCACAAAATACACTGCTTTATATGAAGAGATTTAATACAACCAAGTCTCCGATATTCGTTCTTTTGTGCATTCTTTGTTTGCAAAGGCAGCCTTTTAGCCTTTCGTTTTACTTCACTGCAGCTGATGTTAAGTGCCGTGTGGCAGCCGTAAAACGTCTCCCCGTACTTCAATATACAGTCGAACTTCAATGGCTCGAACACCTTTGGGACCACAGAAAATTGTCCGATCAATGGGTAGTTCGAGCCAATGAAGGTTAATCATGGCGCCAGGTCGGGAAGCAAATATCTCTAATTCTGGGAAATCTATCGATCTTCTACACAATGATTGTATGTTGAGTAAACTCATTAGAATCGCCTCGAAGAGGCGATTCTAATGAGTACACACAACATACAATTTCATAATGAAATAAGAAAGCTTCCTTAAATATTTTTTTTTTCTTGAGCTATCGGAAGAATTTCGTAAGGACTCAAAACCGAGTTCAAATTAGCCATGGTGAACGAGCCATCGGTGTTCGAGCTATTGAGATTCGACTGTAGTGCAGATTATGTTTTTGTATCCTTTGGGATCATTGAGCCTATTCTGCTTCATTTTAAAATCGAATAATGCTTAAGCTGGTGCTAGGGGCATATATAATTCAAACTACACTGCTGTAAATGAAGAGACATAATAAAACCGAGTCTCCGATTTTCGTTCTTTTGTCTGTTCTTTGTTTCCAAAGGCAAACTTTTCGATTTTGATTCGTAAGAAACAAAATATCTCGGCCTACTGTTATTCGACATCCTGTGGAACGACGTTGTTTGTTTTCTTGGCGTTTTATTCTAAATGCTTTGGATTTGTTTTGATTGGAAACCGGTTGCCTTTTCTGTTTCTGTGCTTTGATCTAAAATATTTACCCTAAAATTAAATGTACGTGTAAAAATGGTTTGACCTATGCAATTTCTACAATAACGTGATTTTCTTGAATTTTTGTCTTTGGGAATATTTTATTGCTTTTTGACTTTTGAATTATTGATGTTTCACTACGGTAGTGTGAAAGTTGCATAAAATCATAGCAAGTGGAACTTGCTGAAAACCTGTCTCCAATCTATCTATCTGTCGATGTTTGCATTACCTGCAGTCACTTTTCTTACTATTGAGAAAAATAATAAACCATTCATTTTTTCTTTTTTTTTATTTTTGTTTTGTTTCGTTTACTGCTTCTGAGTAAAGCGCCAGATAAAACAAAACAAAACAAAAACAAAACAAAAAACAAAAAAAAAAAAAAAAAAAAAAAAAAAAAAGAAGAAGAAGAAGAAAACAAACAAACAAAAGACAAACAGTCCAGATCCAGATGGGACAGCTCGGCACGTGATATCGTCTGAATCTTCTCCGTTTGCAAAGGTATCTTGTTTGGTCTGAAGAGACAAAAGGTTAAAAGCTTATAAGATGGCCAGCAAATCCCAATAAAAAGACTATGACACATCTTTGGACATTGGCAAAATGTACATATTAACCCTTGCCATGCTGAATAAATTGATATGCCACGCCCACTTCTAATTCCCAGCCAATCAGATTACTTGATCCGGGTTTTTGATAAAAATTCACATATTCAGTGACAAACAGTGCAGATTCAGATAAAGCCAACTGACCTGGATCTACATTGGTTGCTAAGACAGGGCATATCGTGTTTAGCAAGAGAATGGTTAAGACGGGCGTTTGCTGAAAACAGGGATATCAGCTTGCTTGCATTTTAAGGTACCAGACAAACAGTTACAGTCCTTCTGGATTGTATTCAAATTGTCTCCAAAGGAGCCAGCATGAAAGGTCAAAGCCTATTTTCTGGGAAAATATGAAAAATATCATCAGTTTGACGTTTGCTCAATTTTCCCATTGTGGTAAACGTTAATACAAATGGCCGTAAATGCAAGTGCGTACACACAAAAATAATTTGCCGCCAGTTTACTATAAAAGAACACGTTTCGTAGACAGGAATATGCTTCAAAACTTAAAGATAAGAATTTGCTCTCAGATGGCAAATATTTTAACAATGATATATTTTGGAAAGAAATTTTGTCTGAAATGCAAAGATTAAATGTCATGCAGTATAGATCTTGGTGAGATGATTGATCATCTGGATCTCCACTATTTGCAAATGCCTCTTATTACCGCCTACGATGCTGAAAGGGTTGGTTCATATACTTAAATTCTCACTTTTACTCTCATGTTTTCTGTTATCTGTGTTTAGGAAAGGACAATAATACGATCGACCCAGGGGAGCCGCTCGTGTATGATCCACTGACGGTCTCTTACATACGAGATCAGTGTAGAGCTGTAGAAGAAACAGAAAGACATCATCATCATATTCTACAAGAGCAGGTAATACAAAACAAAACCGGTAGTAATTATCCTGTCTAACACTGAAACATCTTAACCATTCAGTTTAAAGTAAACATTTAGGAATAAATTGAAATTACTGTCAAATATTCTTTATTCTGCTAATTATAATTAAACCGAATTTAGTCATAAAATATTCGAGAAATGTGGATACAGCTGTATAAGGATCCACATTTTTAAGTAATCTGTATCAGGTTATTTTTAATGCGGTTCCCTCTCTTATCCTTTTATACTTATAATTGCTTAGAATCTAGAATGTGGCTGCATTCGCACGAGTCACCTATGTTACAATTTACCCGATAAATCTACACCTCCACGTAGTATCAGTGATCTTGGTCAACGCCGTTCCTGTCACATATGTCACATTAATGTTTGGATAAAAGTGAATTTCAAAGTGAAGGGTCAACTGCTAGCATCTCGGGGGCATCGTATGACAGTGAATATTCCGAAGTAGGGGTCCTTTAGAAATACAGAACAACACTAAAACAGAAAAAAAACAGACTCGCTTTGTGCCATGTAACTCATGTTTGTGGTTTTCTTGCGTTCTGGTTTCAGATCGCCATTGAGCTCATTGCTTTGTCTCATCACAGTATGTTTGATTATATGTATTTCAATGTGATGTTTCACACGGTGTAGAGGACCTCTATAAGGAACGCACATATATTTGTAATTTGCTGCATCAGAGCCATTACGAAAACACGTCTATTCAAATATATAGGAAATTTCACCTACAAAATCTGAAAAGTTTCAGATAAAAATTCCGATATTTTTCATATTTCTGCTCAAAACATAGATTGTGGGTACTCGTTAGAACCAGTACCCACAATCTATGAGCAGAAATAAGAAAAATAATGTATACCCCTGTAAACCCCAGTTTTACTATATAAAAGTGGGGTTTAAGGGATCAAAATTATATAGGCATGTTTTCGTTATGGCTGCGTTCAAAAAAGCAAATCACTCGCGAGAGATAAAAAAACAGAACTAGTTTGCATCTTCTGACCCCTTCTAATGTGACTCCAGTTTAGAAAGTAGCCATTATTTCGTTGATGAGATTTGTTATTAGATCGAATAAATTGTATCAATAATTATCAATAATATAAGGGATCGACTGTATAATATCAACCTAGTATTTACTTACGCCCAGTATACAATAACTAGAATGTGCATGGAGTTTGCTTTTTTTTTGTGAAAAACAGCATCGAAATGGACATGTTGGTGCAGGCTAATCTGAGTCTTCACTGGGCGCAGAAGCAGTCTTGTAGGACATGAAGTGCATCGGCTCAAGTTAAAAAATTCGCGTACAGCTGGCAAGTAAAATGTTGGTAACTTGCGTATTAAAGTTTTGCTTTAATTTATCTGGTCGGCGTTTCACAGAACCTGTGTTTGAGAAATTAATTTATAGAGTTTTCGCTTATTCTATGACCAGTGACATAAAAAAGAAGCTCTAGATTAGATTGCGCAGGTGCATAGGCCGGTTAGCCATAGGAATCCAAAGGATGTTTCCATGAGGTTTCAATCTATCAATGCCTTTACAGGAAGAAGAAAACAAAGAAAATATAGAAGCGGAAGATGACGTCCAGACATTTGGTGACGGAGTCGATATTGTCAACATTGAACCGTTTCTCAGAAAAACTGAAGGTATATATAACAATGTATTTATACCTTTACTTCATGTAGATGCATTTTTATTTAATTCGCAAAACTCAATACGCAGTGGTAGTCAGAATAACAAAAAAGCCTTAAAACTCTTCCCTCGGGTTCATGTGAACCGCAATGTCAAAAAACGTACCTTCGGACATGTGCGACCAACGAATATTCATTTTAGCTTGCGCATTAGCGTAGTCTGTTCAGACTCTTAACTGGGTGCATTTTGGATAGCAAGGACGCCAAGGGTTTTCATGCGGACAGCGAAGACTCTGATCAGCCTGCGCATGTGCGCAGGCTGATCTGAGTGCGTTGGGCTCACATGTCAGAAGGTACGTTTTCTAACCTTTAGGTTCAAATATTTTCAAGTTGTCTTCTCTAGCCACAGAACTGAAACCAGAAAACTTGCATGGATTACATGTAACGACCGTCGCTACACACATGCCAGGCATTTTAGTCTGTAAGTTTCAAAAGAGCCGGTGCACAGCATTTCCTGCAAGACTGCATGTGCACCCAGCGAAGACTCAGATCAGCCTGCACATCAGCTGATATTTATAGAGTAGCTATTAAAATAATTTCAGTTTTGTGTGTGTTTATATGTCTTAGGGTAAGATCAACCCACACAATCTATTCAGGGCATTTGCTGAAGGTAAAGGCAATCTATAATATAGACTAGCTACTAGTCTGATACTAAGTCTGATCATTTTTTTTTTTTTTGTATTGAAAGATAAGCCACTTCATAATAATGGCAAGTCTGTTTGACAGAGTCTCCAATACACAGTATTATCATAAAATTTAAGATTGAGAAAAGAGACTATAGGTAAAATATAATACAGTTCATTTCAATGCAAATAGATGGCGTTGTTTGCATATTATTCATTTTAACGCCTAGTGGCTAGGCTATCTACAGTATAAAACGAGATGACTTAGAATATGTCCAGTGGCAGATTTAAAGGGGGTTCGTGGGGGGTCAGTCGAACCCCTGTTGGAGTCTAAATTATTTCATTGTCACTGGGGAATTCTGAGAAAATGCTGACAAAATGGTCAAATCGAACCCCCTCAGCAGTTGAACCCCTCCCAATTCCACCCCCCCCCCCCCCCCCCACACACACACGCACACTACTTAAAATTCCTGGATCTGCCCCTGCAGTCTGTCCGAATATGCCATTGAAGACCCCATTTCTTACGGCACGGCACAGCTCAGGAGCTGCACCAGAATAAAGAGGGAAGTTTCGCCCAATACAACTGGTTTAAACTCCCAGTAGTTTTTCCACTGACCATTCCAAGGCGGTTCCTCTATTATTGTTCCTCTTTGGTCGTTCGTCGGTGGTTTTATATGAGATGCTTGTTTTGAAATTATTCATTTCTCATCTCTCTAGCTTCCGGTGCCTCGGAAAGGCTGTGGATTTCCAGGATATCTTCACTCATTTTTTGGGGGGTGAGATCCACCCGTACAATCTGTTCGGGGCCTTTGCTAAACGTCGATACATTTTACAGAATAAAATGAAATGGTTAAGCAAATGTCAAGATAAAGTAAAATGGTTCTATAATGCAAATGCGCAGGCTGATCAGGGCATTCACTGTCCGCATATGCCATCGAAGATCCCTTTTCTCACGGTACGGCACAGCTCAGGAGTTGCATCAGATATAAGAGTGAGTTTCGCGCGCGTACAACTGGTTTAAGCCCCCACCCCACACCCCCGTAGTTTTTCTACTGACCGTTCCATGGCAGTCCCTCTGTTGTCGTTCTTTGTTCTGTCAGTGGTTTTATATATGACGTTTGTTTTGTTATTATTTGTTCCTCTCTCTCCTTCTTTTAGTGCCTCCGGTACTTCATGATTTTACAGTCAGAGGCCAAAAGTAATTCCACAAAAATATTTTCTCATAGACTTTAATGCATTTTAATGTTCACAAGACACTTAATATTGTGTAACATCGTAAACAAAATACTGAGGTTCTGTAATGAATGGAAAGGTAAAAGATGCATACCCAAAATATATGACTTTGATAAATATCGGATATCTATCTTCTCAGATACAACAATTTAAATTATGAAGAAATTTTAAAAATGGCAGATTTCCATTGACGTCAATGTTGACGTCGCTCAAAAACTGACAAAAATGTCTTGCACAAAATTTAATGCTTTGTCTCTCAAG
Source organism: Anodontia alba (assembly GCA_964016985.1). Lineage (NCBI taxonomy): Eukaryota > Metazoa > Mollusca > Bivalvia > Lucinida > Lucinidae > Anodontia > Anodontia alba. The sequence continues at coordinate 16,339,407 of OZ024834.1, forward strand.
TTTGCATAGAGAAAATCCAATGAGAATCACAATGTATATTACATAAATCATCCAGCTTTTAAATGGTGTGAACGTTATAAAGGTATAAACGATTATTTTTTTTTTATTATTATTATTTTGTAAACATGAAAATGCATTGAACTCTATGGGATTTTTGACGCTGTGGAATTACTTTTGATCCCTGACTGTAGCATTTCCTGGGTATCTTCACTTATTTTTTTTATGCCCCCACCATTCGAAGAATGATGGAAAGGGCATATAGTGTTACCTCTGTCCGTCCGTCCGTCTCCGTCCGCGTCCGGCATTAGCAATTTGCGTTTAAGTTTTCAGGCGGAGGCATCCGTGTCCTTTGGACACATTTCTAGTTATGCCCCCGCCTATTCGAAAAATAGCGGAAGGGCATTAAGTGTTACCCCTGTCCGTCCCGTACGCACCTCCATACGTACGTCCGTCCCAATTCGTGTCCGGGCCATAACTCCTAAACCGTATGGAATATATTTATGAAACTTTACAGGTACATGCATGACATTGAGACAATGCGTCATGAACAAGGAAGACAACTCTTGCTTGTTTGGTTTTTGAATTATCTGCCCTTGACTTAGTTCCATATAGTAAACCGTGTCCGGGCCATAACTCCTAAACCGTATGGAATATATTTATGAAACTTTACAGGTGCATGCATGACATTGAGACCATGTGTCATGAACAAGGAAAACAACTCTTGCTTGTTTGGTTTTTGAATTATCTGCCCTTGACTTAGTTCCATGTAATAAACCGTGTGTGGGCCATAACTCCTAAACCATATGGAATATATTTATGAAATTTTACAGATGCATGCATGACATTGAGGCGATGTGTAATTAACATGGAAGACAACTCTTGCTTATTTGGTTTATGAATTATTGTCCTTGACTAAGTTCCATATAGTAAACCGTGTGTGGTCCATATCAACCTTAATAATAACTTCATGCTGTACCTGTCACAATTACATATGTAACCTTTTTCTGAATGGCATTTTGGCGGGGGCATCCGTGTCCTATGGACACTTTTTCTAGTTTCAATTATATTTTTTTCTTGAAATGGCTCAGAAGATGTTAAGATCAAGGTAAATAGTTCTGTGAGCAAATAGTGACTGCCCAGATCATCCTGCGCATTTGCGCAGGCTGATCTTGGCCTTCACTGTCCACACTTGCCTCCGAAATCCCCATTTTTATTGCACGGCTGAGTTATACTTTGTTCTCGTAACAGACAAAACAAAAGATTTGGAGGTGACTGAAGAAGATGAGTCTAGTTCTGCAGAGGTAGGAGATATTGAGGCTGGTGGCGATGGAACTGATGCTCTCGTCAAGAATAAAGTATCACCTTTAAAAGGAGACCTAGGTGAGATAGAGGATGATGATGACGATGATAGTGGAGGTCAGCTAGATATAGAAGATATTGATTACGTAGTTAATGAGTGTGATTTCACTGAGGATATACCTATAGCTGAGCCACCTTTAGTAGACATAGAAAATACGAACAATAATGATGATCTGGAGTAAAGGACGGGAACTACAGTCAAACTTCAATGGCTCGAACGTCTTTGGGACCATTGATTTTTTGTTTTGTTTTTTTCTCAGAGACATGGGTAGTTCGAGCCATTAAGGGTTAATCATAGCGCCGAGTCAGAAGGCAAATGGAGATAATTTAGGGATGTCTTTTCAAACTTCTATGAAATAATGGTATGTTGAGTGTGTTAATATTCAGTGATGGCTTTTCAATATTCCATGAAATAATGGTATGTTGAGTGTACTCATTAGAATCGCCTCGATGAGGTGATTCTAATGAGTACACACAACATACATTTTTAAGATAAAATAAGAAAGTTTCCCAAAAATATACCAAAATATTTGTTTTCTGGAGAATTTCCTAGGGACTCAAGAATGACTTCGAATTAGCCAGGGTAAACGAGCCATCGGTGTTCGAGTCACTGAAGTTTTACTGCATGTTGGGAATAAAAAACAGTGTTTGATTGTCTGTGATATGCACTAGATAAAAGTATCATTAATGTAACAAAATTTTGAAGCTGATATAAAATGCCAAACAGCAGATTAATCTTTGTGCCTCAACATGAGAAAACGTACCTCTTGACATGCATTCAACGAAGACTCAGATCAGCCTGCGCATCCGCGCAGTCTGATCAGAGTCTTCATTATCCACATGCAGAAACTTTGCACCTTTGTCTATCCAAACTGTGTCCATTGAAGAGTCTGATCAGACTGCGCGAATGCACAGGCTGATCTGATTCTTCGCTGGGCGCACGTATCTGAATTACGTTTACTGACGTTGCAGCTCGTTTATTTTTTAAGAGATGACGGTGGTAGGTAAATGAGAGATGGGAGAAGAAATTGTTTGAATAAAATAAGACTGTGATATTCTATTGTGATACAAAAACAACATAGTTTGCCCATGCTTGTTTTAAATGCGTTTTAATGTTACATATATATATATACATGTATTTTGAACAGTACTGTTAATGTGGCAGCTAAAAATCTGTTAGTGGTATATCAGTGTAATTGTACGTTTCGTTGTACCATAAACCAGGATTCTTTAACAGGGGGTTCAAATTTTGGAGGGTGTACGATTTGATCAAACAACCGTACTTATCCTAGGTGTTTGAACAAACAGACAAATTCACCCACTTAAACTCTTTACCTTATATTTCTTATAAAATTAACAAGTCCATGTTACCACCTGTGAATGTGTCTAAATTGCTGGACGAGTGGCAAACAGTGTAGACCCTGATCAGACGCAGCGTTCTGCGGCGTCTGATCTGCGTCTAGTGTTTGCTTAGACCTATCAGACGCCGCAGAACACGGCGTCTGATCAGGGTCTACACTGTTTGCCACTCGTCCAGCAATTTAGACACATTCACAGGTGGTAACATGGACTTGTTAATTTTATTAGAAATACAAGGTAGAGTTAAGTGGGTGAATACAGTATCCAAATCTTCTCATCCAGAATTTCCAATGAAAATAAAATTATAGTCAAAGAGGGGTTCGACTGAACCCAGGAACCCCCTCTGGATTCGGCTGTGATAAAATTGTGAATGAATGATTGTTAGTCTTCTGAATTGGCTCGGTTTCAGTGACAGCGCGGTAGGGTAGTGTGTCTTTTTCTAATGTTGGATGGGTGACTTCGTGAGTGATGGGTGATAAAATGCACCTACTGAGTCAAAAACAATGGTGTAGAATGACCGCTCCAGCTAAAATACTTGCTGGCATATGACCAGTGTAGATTTAGACATGCATATCCATGCACTGTTCAATAACGTGTACTCACTAAGAATTCTATGAACAAACACCCTCATCGGATTGTGGGATGCGCAGGTTGTACTGGTCTACACTGTTCATAATGTCATAAAGACATTTTATGTCAGGGGTTCACTTGCAGATGAGAAATAAATGAAAGAATGCTTGAAATATATAAACAGTAATATTAAATGTGATTTCAAATATTTAATGTACCATGAGCCATGCTCTATGTATTCGGACAGAGAGGCCTGCAAAAACAGTGAAGACCCAGATCAGATGTTACATAATGTGGCTTCAGATCAGAGTCTGCACTGTTTGCCACTTATCCAGGTAGTTGTAGACACATCAACAAGCAGTGAAATGGACTTATTTGAGGGGTGAGGGTGTCTGAATATGTACGGTTAATACATTATGCAGTTATCCTGTTCACTTCGTTAGCTGATGACAACTGTCTGTTAATTTAAGCAAGCTCACAACAGAAAATGTCATTGGGATGTTTGGGGAACTCAGTGCAAACTGTACATACCCAGTGCAGGCTGTGGACTCGCGCTTTGAGGTCCCAGAATTAAGGCGAAACGGGTGCTCCATGAACAGAAAAAAAACAAAACAAAAACAAACTGAGATTAAAAATTTGACTCCCTTCTCGTTCCTACTCTTAACCCATTTTAGTCTGGAGACCCCCAAATGGGTAATTGGCAAACAGTGCAGACCCTGATCAGACGCCGCAGAACGCGGCGTCTGATCAGAGTCTACACTGTTTGACTAATCACATGAATTTATGTATAGAAACTAACCAGACACCCTGCTATTGGAAATGGACCAGTCCAAGCAGTTGTGAAGAGACCACTCGACGTAAATGGGTTTAACAAAAAAATTTGGAGCAAAGTCTTAAATTTTAGACATCACGAAAACATGCCTGTACACTTTTGACCCCCTTAAACCCCACTTTTATATAGTAAAATGGGGTTTAGAGCGGTATACATTATTTTCGTACTTCTGCTCAAAAACATAGATTCAGGGTACTCGTTAGAACCGCCTTGCCGAGGCAGTTCTAACGAGTACCCACAATTTATGTTTTGAGCAGAAATATGAAAAATATCACAGTTTTTTATCTGAAAATTTTCAGTTTTTGGAGGTGAAATTTTCTATATATTTGGATAGGCGTGCTTTCGTAATGGTAGCCACTAGTTTTGAAAAGAATCGACTGCCAGGGAAGCCAATTGTCTCCAAAAGTTGTCTCCCTTTGAAAAGTGGCAACAAAATTTCCAGATATATCTTTTTCCCTTAAAGGGACTAGATACATCTGTTTTTTTTCAACAGCTTTGTGACTTCATGTATGCTTTCCTGTGGGCCAATTTCCTTCATACCCTTCTGAAAAGGGTCTACTCTTAAAGGAAAGAATTTGCTCCCCAAATTCTTTCCTTTTAGAGTTGACTACTCTTCAGAATGGAGGTGAATACTATTTGACAGGGTTGTCTCCCCTGAACGTGCATCTATTCCCCTTAAGCTCTGCAATGCCCAAGCGTAATTTGGATAATCTCGTGCGCACAAGAGAACCATTTATGTTCGAAAAGAAGTGAATTTACAGGCTGTGATTTGTACAAACCACATTTTTTTTTCATTTATGATATAAATGGTTTTGTTAAACTGTTACAAAAACATTAAATGAATTTAAATTCATTAAAATTGAATTCATTGACTTTAATTTGTTATTTCTCTTTGTTTCTTATTCTCAAATCCAGAAGTATGGAAGGGACATGACTCTCTTGACTAATGGTGGCTAGGCGAATTTTTTTCCACATATACATTTTTGGTGAATGTGTAATGATCAACTTGTGTGAAAGAAGTTCCTAGCATGTGCGCAGCATTAAATTAAGACTACAGAGTATCTGTATGAACACCCTTTGAATAACCCTGATGTCCAAGAAGGCAAATCGGAGTGTTAATACAAAAGAAAGTTTATATCTTTTCTTTTTTTCGAAAACTATACCAATTCTGAAATTTCAAACCCAAGTCATGCATGTAAAACATATATTCAACCCTACTCACGATTAAAGCATATATAACATACAATTACGCAAATGATATAGAAATAGGTAACTAGACATTAAGTTTCTATTCTCGCAAAGCCCAAATACCAAATGCATATATTTCAGAAAACCATTTTGAATTCATGACTAATGAAGTCTACTAGTAAAGCTCTACACAATTTTACTTTGACGCCATCATACGAGCCCTAACGTGAGAATACGTACCTTCTAACATGTACGTCCAACGACGACTCAAATCAGCCTGTGCATTCACACAGTCTGATCACTTCCTTACTTGTCCACATGAAGAAACTTTACCTCCTTGACTTTCCAAAATGCGCCCAGTGAAGATTATGACCGTGAATGCACAGGCTGATCAGAATATTCGCTGGGCACATGTCCGAAGGTATTTTTTCTGACGTTGCAGCTCATATAGTAACTGTACTGAACAATGCTGAATGTCCTCTTGAAAAAAAAAAAAAAAAAAAAAAAAAAAAAACATACACAGGTTTTAAAATAATATTTTTTGAAAATAAATGCTTGTTCAAAGCACTAGTCTCTTGTAATATGCATTGGTTCTATTTAGTTTAAACCAATCCCGGTGACCTAGTTTTTCACCAAGGTGTTTTCTAAGATCTGACCTGGTAACCTTCTTTTTACCCTATATGACCACAACAGGCCTAGATTTTGATCATTTTTTTATGCAGATCTCGTCAAAAATATGGCCTCTAACGTGTACACAACTCTTTTCTGAGATTTGAACTAACGACCTACATTTTGACCCATAATATCCAGTTTTGAACTTGACTTAGATTTAAGTTTTTGACTCTTTATGACCCAGTTTCGTACCTGACCTACACTTCTTTGCTAAGATAAATATTCTAAGCACGTTTAATGAAGGTCGTATAAAAATACAGACTTTATCGTGTCCACAAGCAAAGTGCCGACGACGCACGAAGGACGTCGATATCAAGCGACCCCAGAAAGCTCATAGATGAGTTATACAGCGTAACAATGGATTGCGAAGATGGTATAATTTCTTGTTCGGAAAATGGCTACTATTCGGCTTAGTCGATACTTCAAGCCACATGTTGATGCCAGCACACATGTCGCTTACGTAAGCTTATTAATGCACTCTTTGCTGAGCTAGGCTGTTTAACTTGAGAACAGGATGAGGCGGCCAGCCTTCGCTATATCTAGTTACAGGAAAAACGACAAACAAAATGGTACCTTATCTCGGATGCTAATTAGCACAGATCAGCCTGTGCATTCACGCTATTTGATCAGTGCCTTCATTGTTCGCTTACATATTCAACAACATCCCAGTTTTGGGTTTGCGAACAGCGAGGGCCCTGATCAGACTGCGCGAATGCGCAGTCTGATCTGGGCCTTCGCTGTTCATATTTGTGAAAAAGTACAATTGTGCCCATTTCGGTGGAGCGACAACTGGACATCATATGGCGAAAACATGGAGAAAACTAAAGAGTTCTCAAGATTTAGCTGAGAAAGAAAAAAAAAAAAAAAAAAAAAAAAAAACGGCCAAGATTATATCTAATGGATTTGCATCACAAATGAATGCTATTATAATCTCGGGCGTGGGTAGGGGGTTAGTTTCTCATGTCAACAATGCAAATTTACGAAAACTGATATCTGCAACAATAATCCTTTACCAAGTAAGCAACATATATCACAGCGGGCACATGACGTTTATCTAATGTCGCAGTTAAGTCGATGTAACGTCATGGCGTTTATACAGCGTCGCATTAACGTTAATGCGACAATGACGTTGCGTCGATGTTAATGCAATGTTGATGCGTCATCTGCCCGCTGTGATCTACAACAATCCAAAGTCATCAGCATTTTTTTTTTTATTTTGTGTTTTTCTTTCTTCTTCTTCGTCTTCTTCTTCTTTTGTTTCTTCTGTTTTTTGTTTTGTGAAAACATGAAGCTTGTTTTGTGGTAGGGTCTATTAAATCAACTCACAACTCCCATGTAGTGTATTTTTTCAAGTCGATTTTTGCGCAGTTTTCAATTACTTTTCAATAAATCGTATACATTTCACTTTTTATAGTCTTCTTCGTACGATGTCGTCGATTCCTTCAGCGATATTAGGCGGTTCTGACGAGAATCTATGCTTTTGAGCAGAAATAAGAAAAAATAATGCCCACCCCTGTAAACCCCTGTTTTACTATATAAAAGTGGGGTTTAAGGGTTCAAAATTATATAGGCATGTTATCCTGATTCAGAATAGTGCAGTTTTTTTTATATTTTTCTTGGGATCATTAAGTCCATTCTGTTCTCTTAGCCAATCAAAATCCACTGAAGTCGGCGCCATGGGTCATAAGCCGTGCTGGCATATGAAGAGTCTCAATCAAACCGAGACTACGATATGCAATATTTTATCTTTTATGTGTTTCCTTGTATCCAAGGGCAACCTTATTTTATATTTTATTAAACCATATTTTGTTTCCATTAACCCTTGTCCTGCTGAACCTGGATATGTCCTGCTTTTGCAAACAGTGTAGATCCAGATCAGTTGGAAGAAAGCAACTGATCTGGATCTGCGCTGTTTGTTGTTGTTGTTGTTTGTTCAGTTAAGTCTCCTAGGTGCAGAGGGTCCCAGGGTACGGAACCATAACATGCACAACCCCTACACCCGCGTCCGTACGTCATCAATCGTCAAAGTTTCCGTCAGTCTCCACGCGGTCGTCGAAAATGTCAGGAAAAGCAAAAGGAGGTAATCAGAGGCGACGGTGCAAGGTCAAGAATTCAGGCGTGGAGGCAAGTTTCTGCGCTTCCGGGGGTGGGGGGGGGGGGGGTGCGGGGGGGGGGGGGGGGGAGCTTTAAGACGGAGTTTCTGCCCGAGCATAGACTCCTCGCCCTGCAGTCAACGGTGCAAGTAAAATCGGAAGCACACAGTAAGTTACAGAATTTTGAGTGCAGTACATCAGACCAATGAGTGAGCTTTAAAAAAAATATGTAAACATCGTGCCAATACCGGCTGCAAAATGTTTACATCTCACTCTGACCTACTTAGAAAGTAGGTCAAATTTCAGCCAATCAGCGTTCAGCGAGTACATCGGAACAGTAGTCGATCTTCCAGCATCTTTAAGTACTCCTTTCTGGTCATCTTGTGAGTTGTCTTGAGCTTTCTGCTGGAGACTTAAAGTTTGGTGTCTGACATACTCCACATCTCCGGATTGTAGTACTTGGACTCCGGTGGCTTGTATAGCGAGGCGTAGTCGGCTAAGGCAACGTAGGCTGATCTCCTGTCTGTCTTCTGAAGGTGCTGTAGTTGGTTTTGTTTGTGTTGAGGTTTTACGGCCCAGTTAACCCAATGGAGTCATGTCGAGCGCGGTCAGTTTACCTAACCACACGTTTAATGGGCAGACTTAGTCCTCTAAGCGGTTAACCAGTATTGTGCACATTCTTTCGCCAGAAACTGACAACTACCCTTCTTGAATCAGCGGAAGGGAGAGAATGACCGTAGAAAATATTTCATGATCAGTCTCCACGATAGAATGTTGCCAACCTCGGCGGGGGTTGAACCCGCGACCTGGTCTCCAGTCGGACGGCAGTACCCTATACTACTGACGGCGCATCCAACTGAGCCACCGAGGCACTGTAGTTGGTACACGATCAGGGCGATCTCTGGTGTGCCTCCGTGGAAAATCTTGGATACTCGGTATTTCTTCAAGGAGGAAAATTTGTCTTCTACTGGCTCGTAGTCTTCTTTGTACGATGGCTGGCTTGGCGAAGACTGTGGTGGTGTCTTCGGCGTCCATCTTATACCTGGAGGCGGCGTTGTATCTGGTATGCCTAGTGGCGAGACCATCTCTACTGACGGAGGCTCTACTGGTGGCGGCTTCGGTGGAGATTGTACTGTTGGTGGAGCTGATTTCGGCGAAGGTGTTCTCGCAGGGCTGGGCTGGCGAGGCCACTCGCCAGCAGGAGAAGCGGTCTTAGCACTGGAGCGAATACCAGTGCTATATCCGCTTTCGGCCTCCTTCTTCCTGCCTGGTGTCTTCTTCTGTAGACGCTTCTGTTGCTTTGCTTGGTTGGGTGGCTGCCAAGTCAATTCTAGCTTGACAACCCCATGCTTCCCTTCTGATAACCTCCAGATAGGGGAGCTGTCGAACTCGTAGGTGTCTAGAAGTTTAACCACTCTAGCTTTCAACTGGTACGACGAAGTCATGGTGTTGTAGTTAGACTCTGCGATGTATACACGTCGAGAGCTATGCGTCAAATGTGATATATCAGATCAGAAAATGGGTGGGGTGTGTGGGTGTGGCTGCACTGTTTGCCATTAAGTATGTGGATTTATACAAAAAAAAAAAAAAAAAAAAAAAAAAAAAAATCTGGATAAAGTAACAGATTAGCTGAAAATTAAAAATGGTCGTGGCGTCTTAATTTATTGAGCATGACAAGGATTAACATAAATAGCGATGTTTTGAATCGTTAATGCTTAACCCATTTATTCCTAGCGTCCCATAAAATACGGTCATCACACTTTACCTTGTGCACAAGATATCTCAGAAAGCATTTGAGCTAAGACGTTGATATTTAGCAAACTTACCTGGGCTGAGGAGTAGATCACCTGTGTAGCTTTTGAAAACAATCGGATTAAATTTTTGAGATTTATGCCCCTTTTCAAGTTTAGCATTGTATAGGGACAAGCGTATATTTGGGAGCGTAGTGTGTGTGTGCGTGTGTGCGTGCATGCGTGCGTGCGTGCGTGTATGTGTGCGTGCGTGCGTGTGTCATTATTTGATTGAAACGACAAAGAAAAGAAAAACATGAAATACAGTCGGGAGATGACAAACGCATGCGTGTGTGCGTGTATGTGTGCGTGCGTGTGTGTGTGTCGTTATTTGAGTGAAACGACAAAGAAAAGAAAACATCACGAAAACATACCTATATAATTTTGACCCCCTTAAACCACACTTTTATATTGTAAAACTGGGGTTTACAGGGGTATACATTATTTTCTTTATTTCTGCTCTAAAACATAGATTGTGGGTACTCGTTGGAACCGCCTCACCGAGGCGGTTCTAACGAGTACCCACAATCTATGTTTTGAGCAGAAATATGAAAAATATCCGAATTTTTTATCTGAAAATTTTCATTTTTTGGTGGTAAAATTTTCAGTATATTTGAATAGGCATGTTTTCGTAATGACACGAAATTCAGTCGGGAGATGACAAACAAAACTGCTGAATATTTATTTGAATCATTCTTTGTACCAATCATATTACACATGTCCACAAATGAACATTTGCTTGCTCGAAGTATCTGGTGGAGAGCATAGATTTAAGAATCACTCTTTGCTGAATAACAAATCGGTTTAGCAGGACTGGATAAGTGAGAAGTAGCGAACGGGCATTTTTATATACCGAGTAAAACTCTATTTTCGGAGAAAATAAGAACTTGTCTACTGAAATTTTAACCCAGTATGCTTACGCGTTAATTACCATTACTTTGAGGTAATAAGTTCGTTTTGACTTGTTACAGCTCCTTTGGTTAATTCAGAAGTATGGGGGCCGTTATTAATTTAATGTATGTTTAATGATAAATCTTGATAATTCGGTCCACGTGCCATTCACCTGCACGCGCAAGTGTGAAAAGATAGGGCGATAAAATATGAGCCGTGATCACAGAAAACGTACCTTCGGGCATGCACGCCCAGCTAATACTCAGATCAGCCTGCGCATCCGCGCAGTCTGATCAGAGTCTTCGTTGTCCGCATGAAGAAACCTTGCATCCTAAGCTATTCGAAATGCGCACAGTGAAGATTCTGATCAGACTGCGCGAATGCGCAGGCTGATCTGAATCTTCGCTGGGCGCACATGTTCGTTTGCTGACGTTGTGATCAATTATTTTCCTGGTATTGACCTTGTGGTTTGTAATACACGTGCTTGAAGTGAGCCATGTCACGAGAAGATTACCTTGTGCCACATGCGAACAGGGAAGGCTCTTTCCGGTCCATCAGTTTGGACAGTGATGTCCGGACCAATATGTTTGCTATTCAAGTTCTACCAAGTGTGTGAACAGTAAATGCCCTGGTATGCAAAGCCTCCAATGTGCCTTCTTTTCTAATATGAAATTCAAACAAAAGCGCAGCTGACGACATTCTATTTATTTTTTAATTACGAATCTATTGATTTATTTATTCATATAAATTAAGGGTTGGTATTTCATGTGAATCGAGCAGACGATTCGCGTGAAATGTAAAGCTTTATTTTCTCTGAAAAATAAAAAAAAGAATATGTACAAATAATTAAATAAAAATGTGGTGGACTGCAGTTCATCACGAAAACATGCCTATATAATGTTGACCCCCGCAAACCCCATTTTTATATAATAAAACTGTGGTTTACAGGGGTATACATTATTTTTCTTATTTCTGCTCTAAAACATAGATTGTGGGTACCCGTTAGAACCGCCTCGCCGAGGCGATTCTAACGAGTACCAACAATCTATGTTTTGAGCAGGAATATGAAAAATATCAGAATTTTTTATCTGAAAAATTTCATTTTTTGGTGGCAAAATTTTTAGTATATTTGAATAGGCGTGTTTTCGTAATGTGTGAAAGGCGCATTAAGAATTAAATCAACTTACAACTGCCATGTAATGTATTTGTTTCAAGACGCATTTTTTTTTTTTTTTTTTTTTTTTTTGCGCAGTTTCTCAGTATTATTTTACACTTCTGTTACTCTTTGTACGATGTTTGAGTTTTAAATGAGTTATCCTTCTTTCAACGGTATTTGACTTTGCGAAAGTAAAGTAAAGTAATTCCCGCAAACACCCCTCCCAACCACCACCACCCATGAGTCAGCGAATCAGGCTGTAATAATATTCCAGTACACTGCTGGAATCTGAAAATGTGACAAAGGCAATGTTCAACAACATCAACAACAACAACAACAAAAAAAAAAAAAATCGTAAAATTGAACGACCCGTGTGTACATATATCGATTATATCCGTATTACTGTAATGCATGTATATAATTTTGTAAATCATCCCTTAATATGAGTACGGTAGATATCTATCCTGCAAACTCTATTGTCTTTTGCAATACGTTAGGAAAAGGAAAATATAACTTGCATTAATAAAAGTTTGATTTTTTTTTTTTTTGTTTTTTTTTTTTGTTTTTTGCGTGCGTTTTTACATGTTTAGTGCTATCATAAATTGGAAAAAAAAGAAGAGACGTTAAGATAGACATAGATAAGGAAACTATGAAATTCAGATTTCAATACATACAATACATACAATGACAATAAGAGGGGAAAAAAACCAAAACGAAAATAAAAAAAAAAAAAAAAAAACGTATAATACAATTGGATTTTAGGATTGTTTATGCTAATAATACTATATCATATACCGCATAAGAAACGTACTCGGAATAGTTCGAAAACGGGTATATTTAGACACATACGGGTTATCTTTTATACCCTCCAAAACATACATAAAAAAATAATCAATAAACAAATAAATAAAAAAACAAACAAACAAAAAAAAAAAACGTCGTGCTGAGATTATGTGGGCCGTACCACTGTCAGGCAAAACAGGCTATATCGCATACATATGCGATCAACTTAGCAGCGTGGTTTCATCAAGGTCTGCGTTGTTCACATGCTAGACTTTACTGTCAACACGTGATGGACTGACCGGACTAGTCCAAACAGTCTGACCATGATTAAGACGTTCTTTTACGCGCGGAGATAGACTGGCTCCAGTCTCCAATGACAAAATATTTTTTTCATAATCCTGTTTGATAATCCACTAAGATAAAACAAAAAAAAAAAAACAAACAAAAAAAAAAAAAAAATATCATGACTATAAAGGCTGGTCACTGACCAGCCTTTATAGTCATGATATTACTTTGGTTTTATTTTAGAGGATTATTAAACAGATTATAAGAAAAATTATTTTGTCACTAGAGACTGGAGCCAGTCTAGCGTGGAGACTGCTTTCTGTGTTACGCGGCCCGATTATCTAACGACATTTGCTTCTGAACTATGATGTATGCATTTGTTGCTTCATTTTATTTATTTATTTATTTATTTATTTATTTATTATTTAGTCTGTTATTTGTTATATTACCATTTATTTATCCTGTTAGTCACATTACGAAAACATTCCTATTCAAATATATAGAAAATTTCACCTCCAAAAACTGAAAATTTTCAGATAAAAACACTGATATTTTTCATATTTCTGCTCCAAACATATATTGTGGGTACTCGTTAGAACCGCCTCGGCGAGGCGGTTCTAACGAGTACCCACAATCTATGTTTTTTAGCAAAAATAAGAAAAATAATGTATACCCCTGTAAACCCCAGTTTTACTATACATCACGAAATCATGTCTATATAATTTTGACCCCCTCAAACCCCACTTTTATATAGCAAAAATGGGGTTTACAGGGGTATACATTATTTTTCTATTTCTGCTCAAAAACATAGATTGTGGGTACTCGTTAGAACCGCTTCGGCGAGGCGGTTCTAACGAGTACCCACAATCTATGTTTTGAGCAGAAATATGAAAAATATTACAGTTTTTTTATCTGAAAATTTTCAGTTTTTTGGAGGTGAAATTTTCAATATATTTGAATAGGCGTGTTTTCGTAATGATAAAAGTGGGGTTTAAGGGGGTCAAAATTATATAGGCATGTTTTCGTGATGGTTAGTTTAATATATATATTTTGAGTTTTATTCAGTGTTTTGTTGCTCATGATATGTTTTATGATTTTTTTTCTCCTTTTTCTTTCTTTCTATATTTGAATATTTTACTTCTGCAAACAAACAAACAAACAAAAAAAAAAAAAAAAAAAACGACGAAAAAACGTAAATAAATAAACAAAAAATAAAAATAAATAAATAAAATAAGATTAAAAAAAAAAACAACAAAAAAAAAAACGTATAGAATATCCATGTAAATAACGCAGTGACTCAAGTTTTTTTCTTTTGAAAGGATGTTTATTTTAAACAGCTGTTAAAAACAACCTATTTAGGAAGTGAGGAAAAGTGATTTAGGAAGTGAGAAAAAGTGAGGAAATTATAATTATCCCAATATTATTTTCTTATTTTCAATAATTATTTTATTTAAAGAATTATTGAATTCTATATATAGTGTATTGTGGTCTGAGTCTGAGTCTTCACTGTGCGGATAGGGTGTGAGATGATACAAGATTTATCTGAAAGCAGCTTACTCTTTGATTGATATGTATCAGATAAATCTTGTATCATCTCACACCCTAAAACATAAGAGTGAGCCGCCGGATGCTGTCATGAATTCATGAATATTAACCTTTACCACTCTCTGGGCTGATTCAGCAGACGACAAATTGATGATATTTTCCTTATTTTTCCCTGAAAACAGGAATTGACATTTCCTGCAAATTGTCTCCATTGGAGACAATTTGCATGAAATGTCAAAACCTGTTTTCTGGGAAAAATAAGAAAAAAAATCAATATGCCATCTGCTAAAAATGTCACCCAAACTGTTAAGCTTTAAAGCGAGGTGTGAAAATAACGGAATACCGGGTAAGTACCCTAACACCCATATGGTTACCAGAGACGTATTCGGAATGCGAACATGCTGAACGTATTTTTGACACCTACCTGTTATCTTTTCTTCTTATTAACACCTTCTTAAGACGTCATGCTGATGTAAGTCTGTCTCGAGTGCAGTTGCCCTTATTTACATAACAGAACACACCACCCACGAAAGTGGTCACCACCACAGGGTTAATCTTGGAACTTGTACCACAGGAGATTGTCTTGCAGGCTACTGACATACATTTATAACTATGAATGAACCAAAATTATCCATACAGCATAGGGTGAATCAGGGCTTTTAGAAAACACACACACACACACACACACACACACACACACACACACACACACACACACACACACACACACACAAAATCCATATTATTCTATTTATTTTAACCGTACCACCGCACCAAGCGAATATAGTTAAAAAGCAAACTTTATTGTAGATATTTTCCCTACGCATGTAACACACGCGTAATGTGCGTAATGCGGGTTACGCATATGATATATACCCGTTGTTTCCCCATAATATATAATCATTGCGAAAACACGCCTATTCAAATATATTGAAAATTTCACCACCAAAAAACTGAAAGTTTTCAGATAAAAAATCTGATATTTTTCATATATCTGCACAAAACACAGATTGTGGGTACTCGTTAGAACCGCCTCACCAAGGCGGTTCTAATGAGTACCCACAATCTATGATTTTGAGCAGAAATAAGAAAAATAATGTATACTCCTGTAAACCCCAGTTTTACTATAAACATCACGAAATCATCAGTACCTATATAATTTTGACCCCCTTAAACCCCACTTTTATATAGTAAAAATGGGGTTTACAGGAGTATATATTATTTTCTTAATTTTGCTCAAAAACATAGATTGTGGTACTTGTTAGAACCGCCTCGCCGAGGCGGTTCTAACGAGTACCCACAATCTATGTTTTGAGCAGAATACGAAAAGTATCAGAATCTTATCTGAAAATTTTCATTTTATAATGATGAAATTTTCAATTTATTTGATTAGACATGTTTTCGTAATGAAAGTGGGGTTTAAGGGGGTCAAAATTATATAGGCATGTTTTCGTGATGGGTTAAAAGGCGTATTCAGGGGTATAAATTAATTAAGCGATTTGTTTTTGTTCTGTTTTTTTTTTTTTTTTTTTCCTGTCAATCTGTACGAATAGGTACTTAGTAACCAAGTTTTCCTCCTTTCTTCGTAGAGGAATAAGAAAAAAATATTGGTATAATATGGTTAAAAAATGGTATCTTATCTCGAACGATGCCTTAGAAATATACGTATTAAGAAAACATAAAAAAAAATCCGTTATTTCCATTCGAATGAACCGTGAATGATAATAATAATAATAATAATAATAATAATAATAATAATAATAATATGAAGAAGAAGAAGAAGAAGACTAATAATCATTTTTATCATTGGCAAGCGGCAGATGTCTAAAATCAGACTGCTTATTGGCCTAGTATGATTAGGATTTTTCCAAACACCTTAATGCTGGAGAGTAAAGATTCAAGCTAGATTGTGTTGATGCACGGGCTGTTCTGGATCAGCCGGCCTCATAAGAGATAAATTATACCCTGTGGTCGAACGGCAGCAAGAATTTGGACAAGTCCTTCTTGGGCCATGTGCTGAAATACGAAGTGTTTTAAGTCAACAAGGATTATCAACACTTGCCACACGTGTTTGTTTATTTTAACACTTACTTGAAATGTCATGCTGACGGCACTGTTCCGGTGAACACACTGGTTTTCGCCATCACAAATGTCTCTCCCACCCGCATGCATGCATTCGTGCACTTTGCACACACTTTGGTATGAATCCAGACTTGAATACCAAACTTCATCACGAACACATACCTATATAATTTTGACCCTCTTTAACCCCGCTTTTATATAGTAAAACTGGGGTTTACAGGGCGGGGAGGGGTGCGGGGGATGGGGTGGGGGGGGTCGGGGTTATACATTCTTTTTTCTTGCTAAAATCATTGTGAGTACTCGTTAGAACCGCCTGGCCGAGGCGGTTCTAACGAGTACCTACAATCCATCTTTTGAGCATGCAGAAATATGAAAAAATATTAGAATTTTTATCTAAATACTTTCAGTTTTCGGTGGTGAAATTTTCAATTTATTTGAATAGGCGTGTTTTCGTAATGTCAAAACCACGTCTGTTTTACTACTATGTCTGAGAAAATGGCAACGGACATTACATACCTAATTTTGACGGAGTGAATAAATCAAAAACGTTTTACCCTACCCGCCTTCGCACACTCCAAAAAATTTGAATTTTGGAAGAATAATAGAACAAAATGTACACGACCCGCCTAATTCTTGCCTATGCCTCTACTAAGCTCCGGGCTTCTGGCGATTTTTTTGGCTATATCTTGTCAGGGTGTTGCCTCGGTGAGGGAAAATTGGTATTTGGCAAGCGCACTGGCTAGATCTTTTCTGCAAAAATATCAAAGTATTCCTAAGGTTTCAAGAGTTATGGGTATTTTCGCTGTCACATTTTGGCCTCGCCAATTCCTCGGTCAAAGAAAAGTGTCATTTGGCAATTCCTTCGTCTGGATCTTGTCAACATTAATGTGTATACAAAATTTTATCAAAATATCTCATATGGTTGATGACCTACTGCAATTTCCAGATACTCACATTTTCTTCGGCGTTGCTTTGGTCAAAGAAAGGTGACATTTTGCAAGCGTGTTGGCTGGATCCAAAACATATCAAAATATTCCCAACGTTTTAAGCGCTAAGGCTAGTTTCGCTAACTGACTGCGGACGGACAGACGGGCTCACAAGGTGATTCTAGGGCACTCTTCGAAAGTCAACCTTTCAATCGGTCAACTTTTCTGCGGGTCGTACAGTACTACTATCATTACTGCTTATTACTATTACTAGTCCACTACTACTATTGCTACTACTACTACTACTACTACTACTAACAAATCTAGTTTGCACTGCTGTTAAGAGAGAGACAGAGAGAGAGGTACATGTATATATTTCTCAAAACAGATTTATATCATCTGTCTCGCGCAGCTGCACTCTCGACTCTCCTAGATTCGAGGTACCATGGGCTTGGCATTCTGAATTTTAAATCTCCGTTGGTGGGGTAGCTTACCTCTTAAGAGGAACTGACAGACTTTCAAGGGCGATAACTCTATCAAAATCATTTTTGTCCCCTTCTGAAACGGGGTCTACTCTATAAGGAAAGAATTTGCTCCCATAGGGAACAAATTCTTTCCTTATAGAGTAGACCCCTTTTCAGAAGGGCTTGGTGTGCATTAAACTAAACTGGAAGCAACAAAGTTGTCTCCCTTTGCGGAAATGACGAAAAATCCACCACGCGTATCAATCTCCCTTAATATCATTTCTATTAATGAGATGAAAAAATCTTCTTATTCACAGATCTGAAGAATTATTCAAGATGATAAATCAAATTACGTTGCAACCCAACCGTGTTTCTGATAGAAAGTAGATAGAAAAAGACAGCTCCTAATTTCTCAAGACTTATGAGGAGGAATTTTTTCTTGAGTAATCAAGCCGAGAATCAGTAATTACGAAATCTGAATCTGTTACTTGGGAGATCTTAAAGGAATCTTCGAAGATTTCCGAGAAGTTTAGCTGCTTTGGAACGGTACCGCCTAATCGTGTTATTCTCTCTCAGTTTTGGCACAATAATTAGATTTTAATCTAATTTAGGAATTAAGCAGACTTTTTCGATGTAATTTTTATTCCATTATCCTGTGATATGGTAAGTCAGAACAGCTGAGATCCACATCAAATTGATGAAACTTTATTTTCATGTATATTTAAAATAAAGTCAAGCCTGTCTTAAAGGTCACCTGTATGAAGCAATCAACTGTATTTAAAGGTCATTTTTCTAGGTCCCATAAAAGACAAGGAATTTACCTCTTTCAATCATGCAGACCAAAACATATACCTTTGAAACAGTGTAGATCCAGATGAGACGGCTCGTTAGGAGCCGTCTCATCTGGATCTACACCGTTTGCAATTCTGTTTGATTTGTCACTGACACCCTATATGCAAACAATGAATTGTCCATTCAGAGATGGAAGAGTCTACCTTTTAGAAACTCGGGAGTAAAGGGGTTATGAAGCTCTTGTCTCAAGCAAATCACATTTTAGCACATCATCTCTCTCTGTCTCTGTCTCTGCCTCTATCTCTGTCTCTCTCTGTCTGTCTCTGTCTCTGTCTATCTGTCTGTCTGTCTGTCTCTCTCTCTCTCTCTCTCTCTCTCTCTCTCTCTCTCTCTCTCTCTCTCTGGGGTACACTGTTTGCCATCCGTGCAGCAATATTTTGACACACTAATAAATAGGTAGTAAATGGAGTTGTTCAAATTTAAGGACAAGTATGGTGAATAGTTAAAGTGCCTTAATATTTAGGATAAATATGGTATATTTCCACACTGAAAACAGGATATTTCCCCAATTCAAACACTATTTCAAGGTCGACCCGAGTGACAGTACAATTTCAATTTTCATGTGAACTCTGCCGGGAATCAAACCCACGAACTCCTGCACGTGGAGTGGACACTCTATCTACACCCTCCCCTGGCGGTATATATATTTGCTTATATATACTAGGACGAAGAAGAAACGCCGGGTAACCTTTACAGATAGTTTTGAAATATTTAATATAATGTTTCATTTATTTTTTTTTAATTTTGCTATAACCTTTCATCTTTATTTAGCAATTTGACAAAGTTTAACTTGATTTTCAGTGACGATTATGAGAAAAAATACCACAATGCATGAGATAGCAATCTGGCCGACTGGCCGATGTTCATTATTCTAGGCCAAGCAATGAAATATATTGTTGCATATTCTATTTACCCGGCGTTACTTTTTCGTCCTAGAATATATATATATATATATATATATATATATATATATATATATATATATATATATATATATATATATATATATATATATATATATATATATATATATATATATATATATGCCATGTAACAAATATTCTGAGCTTTATTTTTTTCCATATACAAGATACAAGACCGTATTATAAAATTATAAAATCTACTTGTAAATGAAATCACAGTATTTCCCGAGATAATATTTATGAAACATAAATAAATAAACAATAAAATAAATACCACAACTCTTAAACTTTCATAGAAAAAAATGGTAATTGTTGGTATACAGACAGGCTCTGTAACACAATTCGCCGAACTGAAAGCAGCGACAGAGAGAGAGAGAGAGAGAGAGAGAGAGAGAGAGAGAGAGAGAGATAAGAGAAGCCGCATGATGCGGTGGCATCTTATTTGGATCTACACTGTTTGCTCAGGCCTGTCTGCACGAATACTTACGATACCTGTTTATTACTATTACTATTATTATTATTATTATTATTAGCATGACAATACTAACACGCATACCCGAATGCATATAAATTACACAACTATTTGTAGTTTGTAGGAACTGTGTTCGGAGTCAACTCTGAAGGGAAATAATTCGTTCTAAGGTTCACAGTTACTTCATCTGAAAGTATATGCTAGTAGTGTGGACGATATCAGACTGCGAATCCACGCATTTGATTATGGCATTTGCTTTCGCTGTGGATTCTACAAAATACACGCGCGCAAACAGGGGTAGCTCCAACCAGGCTGTGCGAATGGTGACCACTGGTGATTTAATCTTTACCACTCACTGGGCATTTTCAGCAGACGACAAATTGATGATATTTTTCTTATTTTTCCCAGAAAACAGGATTTGACATTTCATGCAAATTGTCTCCTTAGGAGACAATTTGCATGAAATGTCATATCCTGTTTTCTGGGAAAAATAAAAAATATATTTCAAACTGTCGTCTGCTGAAAATTTTACCCATAGTGCTAAGCGTTAAGACTTTTAACATTTTAAAATAAAAGCGGCGGCAATTTCTTGCAGTTGTATTCACGGAAGAAATGACAACATGATATTTTCACAGACGAATTACAACAATATATTTATGGTTAAAAAATGAACATGAAACACTGGCAAAATAAAAACAGGAATTTACCTGCTGTGAAAATCAAAAGAATGAATTTGTGAAGCTGAGGAATTCCCACCTACTTATTATTAAAACTAAGGCAGTTTTTCTGCTCCTATCATAATTTCAACATAAGTGTACCTTTTAAAATATACGTAAAATATATATTTTATATCTTTCCCAGCATGATGCCGCTATCATTTGTTTTAATGCAGGGATAAGTGAGGAGGAAAGACTGCGTGGAGAAATAATGAATCTTGAGATCACGCTGATTTAATTTTCTAGGGTCGGCGAGACGCTCTTAAAGGGTCGCCGAGAATATATACGAAAACATGGGGGATTTCTGTCTCAAAAAATAGTGGGAAATATTTTTTTTATCAGTCTTGCTGTTGTAATCTTAGTCTGCTGCAAGTTTCCATTAACGTGTTTGTAAACTTCATAATATTTTAATTGCACGTGTGTGTTTTCTGTTTAATTCCATTCTGAGTTGTTGATTTTTTTACTCGTTTCTAGGAATGGTTTTGATGCACAGGAAATCACGCAGGAAGTCACAAAATATGTCTCCCATATAGAAAATGGCGGAAATCTGTTGAGGGTATCTAGTCCCTTAACTCTTTCGGTGCCAAATTTAAGAGGACATTTGTCGTCTGCTTTTTTATTTTAACAAACTATCGTTTGGAAAGACGTTTATATGTAAAGTTGAAAGACTGAATGTCAAACAGCATAGATCCAGATGAGACGGCTCATTGAGCCGTCTCATCTGGGTCTATGCTGTTTGCAAAAGCCTATTATTATCGCCTGTGGCAGTCAAAGAGTTCACCTTTACCACACTCTAGGCTTATTTAGCAGACGAAAAATTGATATTTTTCTTATTTTCCCGCAGAAACCAGGCTTTGACATTTCATGCAAAATGTCTCCTTAGGAGAAATTTGTCTCCTTAGGAAATTAATTCAAAATGTTGTCTGCTGATTTTTTTACCAAGCATGCTAAGTTTTAAAGCATCCACAGAAAATAGACTGTGACATTCCACGCAAACTGTCTCCGCAGAAGAAAATTGTCTCCTTATTTTAAAATGTCGTCTGCTGACATTTTTGCCCAGCATGCCAAACATTAAGCGCCATTTGTACTTGGAGCAGTTTAGAGTCATTTGCAAAATACCATGCCTTTGAATCAGCCTAAGTTTCGTTTTAGTTAAAAGCACATATCATTTACACGCAACCATTTTTTTTTTTATCTTTCTAATTCTACTTAATTCATCCTCTTGCCATTAATGCTTTCATTCCTGCATTTCTGTAGTGAACTCTACCGTCTTTCAATTTGGACACGTCCTCTGTTGCAAACAGGAATGTCAGTCGAAAATTAAAAACAAAATGGCAAACAGTGTAGATCCAGATGAGACGGCTCGTCAGCTGAATAGGTTATTTTGCTGTTGTGGTGGTTTTTTTGTTGTTTTTTTTTTTTTTTTTTTGGGGGGGGGGGGGGGTTGGGGTTTTTTTTTTTGTTGTTTTTTTGTTGATGATGATGATTGATGGTGATGATGATACTGATGATGGTGTTGTTATTGTTGTTCTTTTCATCTTTTCGCGGACATGGTTTGAAGGCCTGGCCCTGAATGAGTCGACATCTTGTTCTTTCGTTTGACTTGTTAGTTTACCTTTTTTTTTTCTATTATTTTTGCTAGAATTTCAAAGGTTATACCGACTCATACTACATATTCTTTTAAAGGAGTGAATTTAACTTATTTACAGGTTTTATTGCGAACGGAACAAGAAAGCGGCATATAATGAAACAGAACTGGCGATAGAATAAAGTTAATTAATTTCATATCAGTTTTACCAGCATTTTGTAGCCAATTAAGTGCTTTATTCTTTGTAAAATTGCGAAATTATTTCTGAGAATAGAAAGTCATCGCAACGGGGTATATATAATTTTTACTATAAAGGTTTGTTTTATTAGCACGTTTATTAGGATGCACTGGCTGGAAAAAACAAGTGAACCTTCACCAGACGAACACTTCTGAGAAGAAGATGAATATAAAATGTAATTAATTTCATTATGCTTCCTTATGAAAAACATATGAACTGGTTTTCCTAGGAAACCTTGCGCATATTTAATGGTTGTACTACACGATACTGGCACCGTATGTCTAAAATCTGCGCAGCAAAATGGTTTGGTGAGGGGAAGAACGGATTTTGCACGGAGAAAGTAATTTATATTATAAACGTGTTTCAAGTGGATTATCCTTTAAAGCGCTAATCGCGGTCGCAGCAGACGACCTTTTTATTTTTTGAGTATTTTTGAGATTGTTTTCATTTTGTATTCTTTTAGTTATTTATTTTTATTTTATTTATTTATCTATTTTTAGTCTTTTTAAGGGAATATAAGACTTGACATTATTTTCCGAATCGTCCGCTCCGCAGACGATTCACATGAAATGCCAGGCCTTATTTTCTCTGAAAAATACAAAGCAAACGATTCACATGGAATGTCAAATCATATTTTCGCCGTCACTTGAAATGTCAAGGCTTATTTTCTCTGAAAAATACAAAGCAGACGAGTCATATGAAATGTTAAACTATGTTTTCTCTGGAACTTGAATAATATATAAAAAAAAAAATAAAACAGAATGTCATCCGCTACAATTTTACTTAGCGCTTTAAGGGTTAAAAGGTTTTCAAGGGTTTACTTTTACGGATTATTTCAGATTATTACCGTTTAAGGGTTCCGCACGAAGACTGGTTCAAGATAACAGGATGCGCGTGACACCAAGGTTATCCGATACTCTGACCCTCAGGGGGCGTGGTCTGGTTACAGCGCGTGCGAACACATGGCGACGGGTTGGTAGTATTAAAACTCCCGCGCATCTTGCATTAATTCAATTTTCATGTCGACTTCTACAGTGAAAGATACAGCGTTTGATGAGCAGAAATTGACATCTTGTTATCTAATTATTCTGGATTTATTCTAATTCTTATCTAACTAGATTATTAACATTGATAGAAATCTTAATATTCTCTAGTTTATTCATTAACACATTATCTTTAGTGCTTATCAACTTATCGTTGATATATTACGTGTTTAATTTAGATTTTATTGCATGTTATAATTTAGAAACTCAGAGAACGGGAAACTGAAATAGTGAAGCGAAATTGAAATTTGGATTTAAAGACGTATTCTTGGGTAAATTATGTCAACTGGTGATTTAATGAAACTGGACAAAGCTATGTTTGATAATTATGGACTGCGTTTACCGCTAGACCAAATGAAGGGACACGAAGAACTCTGTGCAGACAGAACGGGAACGGACCCGGAATCTGGAGACGGAAGACACGGGACTTACAATCATCATTCCATAGACGACATCTTGGGCTACAGACGAATGCAAGAGTCCATAAAAGGTTAGATAATTCTATTTTTTATATGTTTTATGAGATAAAATAAAGCTTGACATTTTATGTGAATCGTCTGCCTTGTGAATCGTCTAATTTTTTCGCACAAAGAAAAAAAAAAAAAAAAAAAAAAAGAACAAAAGAATGTCGTCTGCTGTGATTTTGAAAGGCGCTTTATAAGTGTTAACATAGTTTTATCATAATCATATATGTATACAAATGTTATATTAAATTTATATCATATTAAATAAAGCGAATATCTTGAAAAGCGCAAGCAATATATCTATTTTTACAAAACACAACCTGGCATATGTTTTGTAAAATAATAATAATAATTACACTTTAAACAAGCCATAGAGTTAATGAACGGTTTTTATATTTCAACAGACATATGACGAAACAAAGTTAATTTTATTAGAAATTATTATTATTATTATTATTATTATTATTATTACTTTTTCTCTGTGCTGGACAATGTCAAATGCGGAGTGCTTGTGAATTTTAAAAACAAACAAAGTTTTATTCAGCATTAGCAATTTATTCAGAACTAAAACACCGGTTCATATTCAAGATTTCTTCTATGGTTGTCTAAAACACGCACAAAATTATCCTTCTGTTCGTATGTTGTATCATTGAATGTTGTGGATGTTAAGGTTGATCAGATCCTTCACTGTTCCTCTGAGATGTACAAACATCTTTGGATCACCGGTCCCAGATCAAGTTCATTCGTTTAAGATGATTATGCCTTAGAACGCTCATTACGAAAACATGCCTATTCAAATAGATTGAAAATTTTACGACAAAACAAAAGGAAAACTTTCAGATAAAAATTCTGATATTTTTTTCATATTTCTGATCAGAACATAGATTGTGGGTACTCGTTAGAACCGCCTCGATGAGGCGGTTCTAACGAGTACCCACAATCTATGTTTTTAGCAAAATAAGAAAAATAATGTATACCCCTGTAAAACTCAGTTTTACTATATAAAAATGGGGTTTAAGGGGCTCAAAATTATATAGGCGTGTTTTCGTGATGTTCTTATTTTCTGAGAAAATACGATTTGACATTTCAAGTGAATCATCTCCTTTAATGTGAATTGTCTTCATAGCCGTAGGAGACGACTGAGACGAAATGTTAATTCCTGTTTTCTTCGAAAAAAAAATAGAAAAAAATATTTAAAAAAAAAAATGTCTTCTATTATTTTAATTTGGTCGCAATGTAGTAAAATGCCTTTTGACGAGTGCATTAATTAACTCTTTCACTGTCACAGGCGAAATTGATAAGATTTTGCAAACAGCGCAGATCCAGATGTGACGGCTCATCTGGATCTGCGCTGTTTTTCAGTCTATCAAATTTACATATAAACTTCTTTTCAGTCGATAGTTTGTTAAAAAAACAAAGCAGACGACAAATGTAGTCTGAAATTTGGGCGCTGAAAGATGCAAATAGCGCAGATCCAGATGAGACGGCTCATAATGAGCCGTCTCATCAGGATCTTCGCTATTTGACATTCAGTCTGTCAAATTTACATATTAACTTTTTTCCAATCGATAGTTTGTTAAAAAAAACAACAACAACAAACATTTGCATATTTACCCAAACTTTACTTTTACTATTCGAACACAACTGCAAGAGCAAAATTAGAACCAGATCATACTACGCTTTTTACCACTGGACTTGATATTTTAGTCCACCCAAGTTGTCAAACAGATGTTCTCAACTTTTAATCTGATGGTCTTATAAATTACAACTGAAAAACATTTTCTTTCTTTTCAGAAAAATAGGATTTGGCATTTCATGCGAATTAGTATTCTCAGTAGAATATTGTATGAATGTCTTATCCCTTTTGTTTTGGAACAGAAAGGGGAAAAAAATCACCAGTTTGATGTCCGCTGAATTTGCCCAGATAATAATAGCGGTTAAATATTTGAGCCACAGCGTCACAAAACGTACATTCGGACATGTGCGCCAAGTGAAGATTCAGATCAGCCTGCGCATTCGCGCAAACTGATCACAATCCTTACTGTGTGTATTTTGGATAACCAAGGATGCAAAGTTTCTTCACATTACAAAAACACGCCTACTCAAATATATTCAAATTTCACCACCAATAACTGAAAGTTTTCAGATAAAACAAAATCTGATATTTTTCATATTTCTGCTCAAAACATAGATTGTGGGTACTCGTTAGAACCGCCTCGCCGAGGCGGTTCTTACGCGTACCCACAATCTATGTTTTTGAGCAGAAAAAAGAAAAATAATGTATACCCCTGTAAACCGAATTTTACTATATAAAAGTGGCGTTTAAGCGGGTCAAAATTATATAGGTATGTTTTCGTGATGATGCGAACAACGAAGACTCTGATCAGACATAACGGATGCACAGGCTGATTTGAGGTTTGTTCGAGCGCACATGTCAAAAGGTACGCTTTCTCACGTTGCGGCTGATTTGGATAATTACGGTAAAGAGCCATGATGTTCAATTATATACGGTAGATTCTGTAAGTTTCAAAATTTAGTTTAAAAAATTAAGTTTTTGATTCTTGTTAATTACTCATGCGTTATTATAATATAGTGACAACTCCTTACAAAATAAAATTGCTGGGTCTATACTATTTTTCTAAGAGTAAAGATGGCAATTTTAAAAAAAATAACTGTGTTATATTGATGTTTTAGAGACAAACAATAAAAGCACCAGTGCCCAGTTGTTCAAAATTTAACGAAGTTGTTAACTAACGTGAAATTTCTTTCTTGAAATATGGCAAATACATTGATAATTTTGCTGAAAAAATGTGAGTAGCTTTTGCATTGCAAAAGCTACTCACATGTTTGCAGAAAAATATTAATGTATTTGAAAATACCTTAGCTACAACACATAACGAGTTTGTCATCAACGAGCTCGTTAAGCGAACGATGCTTTGAACAACTGGGCCCAGTTACTTTATTTCTTTACAAATTCAAATATTTAGTCAGCAGTAACATATACAATGTTTATAGAATATGAACTTTAATACATATCTATGTTTTGCTGAGGAGCAAAGCAGAACGTAACAAATATTGTACAATCTATTTAGAAACGATATCAACAAGTCGCAAGAAAATAATGTTTAAATTCTATGAAAACAAAAAAGTTGAAAGAAATATGCAAATGATTTGTTTTTAATTTATGACTGTACATTGGAATAGTTTTATATATTATAATGTATAAATTAAAACATGAAATGTAGAGAAATGGAAATGATTTTTGTAAGCTTATAGCTTACTATAAAATCCTGAACCTTGAATTGATGTGATTGTACAATTGTGGTTTGAGAAATAAATATTGTCGATCTAAACATATTTATTATCAACAAATATATGTTACAACAACATATACAATATGACATGCAAACTAACGTTAGGATCAGAACCAAAGCTAGATGTTCTCCTAAGAAATATTAAAATAGATATTGTTTGAAACAAATACTGACATAAGAAAATTAGGAAACATAAACATGTTTTTAAAATATATTTATTCAAGTTCATACAATATAGTAGTTGATCTGGCAACATTAAAAGTGAAAACATCACGAAAACATGCCTATATAATTTTGACCCCTTAAACCCCACTTTTATATAGTAAAACTGAGGTTTATAGGAGTATACATTATTTTTCTCATTTAAGCTAAAAAACTTAGATTGTGGGTACTCGTAAGAACCGCCTCGTCGCGGCGGTTCTAACGAGTACCCACAATCTATGTTTTGAGCAGAAATATGAAAAATATCAGTTTTGTTTATCTGAAAATTTTCAGTTTTTGGAGGTGAAATTATCTATATATTTGAATAGTCGTGTTTTCGTAATGAAAATTGTAAATGGTGGCAAACCGTAGTGCTTACCATTTTCAGTTACCCGTCCTTGTTGTTATTAGAACTACACATAAGTAATCATGTTTAAAACAAGCACGTTTTAAATGATTTACAATATGCCTCAGAAGACCAGAACAACCGTCAGTATCACATATTCCATATTTTGAATTGCATATATCTAGATTTCTAAATTGAAAAAGAAAAATAAATATTACATTTTTCACTGTGATATTTTTTTGTCCGTGCAGGGGTCTTATGCTTGTAGTTTAAGATATCCGACCATCAATAAAATCTGTCTGTCTGAGTTATAATTAAAGAATAAAATAAAAACCATAGGAAATCTTCAAAAGAATACCTGTAATGGAACTTAAATTTGCATTTACTATGAGTTTTAAACAGTTCCTATTCTTTAACGTGTAATATTAGAACAATTCATGTCAATTTCGTACATTGGTTTTGCTCCCTTCTGAAAATGGACCAGAATTCGCTCCCTTTAAGAAGGGACTGGGTGCAGGAGAGCAAAGGGAAAGACACAAGAGTTGTCTACCAGTTATGTCTATTCACATTAAAAGGGGTACTATACAATGCTTTGCTTCCGTTGGTGGAAATTGCGATTGTTATGACAAATCTTGTTTTACCTCAGTATTTTCATTAGAAGCTTTTTATTTCTCATCACAAAAACATACCTATATAAATTTGACCCCTTAAACCCCACTTTTATATAGTAAAACTGTGGTTTACAGGGGTATAATTATTTTTATTATTTCTGCTCAAAAACATAAATTGTGGATACTCGTTAGAACCGCCTCGGCGAGGCGGTTCTAACGAGTATTCACAATCTATGTTTTGCGCAGATATATAAAAAAATATCAGATTTTTTATCTGAAAACTTTGAGATTTTGATGGTGGAATGATCAATATATTTGAATAGGCGTGTTTTCGTAATGTTTTGTTTTTTAACCAAAATTATTATTGTTTCTATTCTCCACGAAAAGGTGTTCTAAGGGTACATAATGGAATCATCTCTGCGAATCCGTTTTCGGCGAGGATTCCATTGATTATTCACAACATATGTTTGCCCGTTTTAATAGATCTATGGATCAGACGCCCTTTCTGGACCTATACCGTTTAACATTACTGGTTTATGATAAACGCACACGCTGCTATAATAATAAATTAGAACTATTCTAGCATATTTTAGCCTTCGTCGCTTTCTGGGCAAATTCAGCAAACTGATGGTTTTCTTATTTTTTCCAGAAAACAAGATTAGATATTTCATGCCAATTGTCGCAATTGTCAAATAAAAATGTTGGCGGCTGAATAGTTTATCCAGAGTGCAAAGCGTTAATAAATGCATAGTAGCATCTATTTTCATTGTGGTTTTGCTTCTTTTAACGCTTAGCATGTAAACTTTCCAGCAGACGATATATCAGTGAAATATTTTTTTCATATGTTCCCCAGGAAAGAGGCTTTGATATTTCATGCAAATTGTACCCATTGGAGACAATTTGCATGAAATGTCAAATTCTATTTCGGGCGGAAATAACAGAAATATAATCAATTTGTCGTCTGCTAAACTAGCCAAGGGTGTGGTAAAGGCTAAATCATTAAACTTTTCCAACTTTTGTGAATAGTCTTTCTTTCATTTATTTTGTGATAATCCACTTCATAAAATATAAGAGAAAACAGAAATGCTGTGACTATATTTTAACTTAAATAAGATTAGACCTTTCTAACAAAATTAACAAAATGTTGTCTGCCTTCAAGTTGCCAAAATGAATCTAATGTTGACGTTGACAGTAATTCATTACAGCTCATTTCAAGGTGTATAGATACACGTTCAGGGAAGTAACTCTGTCAAATTGTTTTCGCTTCCCTTCTGAAAAGGGGTCTACTCTAAAAGGAAAGAATTTGCTCCCGTTGGGAGCAAATTCTTTCTTTTTAGAGTAGACCCTTTTTCAGTAGGGGATACACTAGGAGGAAAGCAAACAGGAAGTCCCAAAAGTTGTCTCCCTGGTAAATTATGGCGGAAAATCTATCAGGTATATAAAGCCCCCTTAAGCGCCTGGAGTTGAAAAGGCGACTGAAATTCTAAGGCACTATCAAATGTTAGGCCTTATCGTGTATCCGTAATTTAATTAGAAATATTTTTTACCAGTTCTTTTATTTTTTGCTATCCATTATAAGCTTTGCAGCATATTGTTTTGTTGCTATAATTGAGCCGCAACGTCAGAAAACGTACCTCTGGACATGTGCGCCCAGAGAAGATTCAGATCAGTCTGCGCATTCGCGCAGTCTGATCAGAATCTTCACTGGTCGCATCTTTTATTTTATTGTTAGCGGTAAAATCAGTGTATATCTGGTGAAAATAAAAGTGGTAGCAATCACAAGTGAATTGATATCGTATCATTTCACTAGTTATTGATACGATTTATATTTTCACTCCTCGCTTTGGACGACTTTGGTTTTCTTCATTGTTTCAGAAGTGGATGTTACTTCCACTTCAGATTTTTGAACACCTCCAACTTCTTTGTTTCTGAACTCAACTATCAAGTGTTGGTATGCATTTTCTTAGTTAGAATGTGAGGTATCAAGATTATTTTGATTTGCCGAAACTTTTTGTTTTTGTCTCTCCAGCGCTTCACATGTTTTAAAAGCACTGAACGTCGACGCCATGACGTTCATACTTTGTTTGGTGACGTTAGATATGACGTCAGAAACGCGCATTGACGTGTAAACAATAAAATAAAAAGAAAATTTACTCTTTTTCAGTGAATACCATAAAAATTTTCATCTCGTGTAATGAAAACATTCAAATTTTCACTCGTGCTTTGCACTCGTGAAAATACTGGGCCCAGTTGTTCAAAGCTAACGATGTCGTTAGTTAACGATTCGTTAAAATTTAAATCAAGTGATACGCAAATATGCTGAAATTTTTTGCTGAAAAAATGTGAGTAGCTTTTGCAGTGCAAAAGCTACTCACATTTTTTCAGCAAAAAATATCAGAATATTGCATATATATTTGCTAAAACAGTTAACGAAATGACCTTTAACGAGCTCGTTAAGCTAACGACGCTTTGAACAACTGGGCCCTGATGTTTTCATTACACTCGATGACAATATTTAGGGTATTCACAGCAAAAGAGTAAATATCCTCTATGTATTGGTTGCAAAGTTTCTTCATGCGGACAACGAAGACTATAGCCAGATTGCGCGGATGAGCAGGCTGATCTAAGTCTTCTTTGGACGCACATGTCGGAGGTACGTTTTCTCACTTTGCGGTTCAATTATATACTTTTTGTGTTCTATTCTAGTTTCTTCCTTCAAAGAAACACCTATTATGGAATAATGATGTCATACATTTTTATCTTACGAAAGCATAACTCGATGAACGTCAACGTCAAGACTACTTTTACTATACTTAACATGCTGGGTAAAAATTTCAGCAGACGACATTTTTAAGCCTAAGGAGACAATTCTTATGAAATGTCAAACCCAGTTTTCTGGGGAATATTAAAGAAAAAATCCTAAAATAATCAATTTGTCGTCTGCTGTTTTACTCGAAGAGTACTAAAAGTTACTGAGGAAAACGTTTGTCTGTCTTAAATTTTTAAACCATTTTAGCCTGGAGACCCCAAAAGGGTAATTGGCAAACAGTGCAGACCCAGATCAGACGCCGCAGAACGCGGCATCTGCCCAGTCTACACTGTTTGCATTAACAACAGGAATTCTATAAAATCTAGTAATGATAAAAACTAACCAGACACCCTGCTATTGGAAATAGACCGGTCCAAAGAGTTGTGGTGAAAGAGTCCACTCGACGTAAACGGGTTAAAGGTTGATAGTTGAGTTGCTTTAGAAGTGACAAAAATCAAAGGAGCATCACTTTTATCCAGACTGATTTTCCCAAACTGTTTTTGATAATTATATTCTCGGTAAAATTAATTAGAATAACTGTTCTGATACTCAAAGTTTCATGAAAATAATTTATGGTCACTGAAGAATCTGAATGCTCATTTTGAAATACATATACATGCTAACGTAATATAACGTATATATATTAAAACATGAATATGCCACATCATTTTTAAAAGCCTTTCGATTATAATTATTTAATGGATAGCATAACTGTCGCCATTGTCCTAACTTGGATACGTATCCTAGTTTGCAAACTACGTACCTATTTAGACAATATTTTCTCCCATAATACTTTGTTATTCAGTGATCAATAGCATTTTATAGCATACTAGGGACAATCGAATTTCATTTGGAAATAATATTTTCAGATAACAAAAAGTAAATTTATATCGAAAGTAGCACAGGTGACGTAAACGGGTTTTATGATCATCTGGGCCGGGGCACAGCATTTCCTCTAAGATCGTATGTGCGCTAAGCAATGACTCAGATCAGCCTGCACAGTCTGATCAGAGTACTTGCTTTGCACCCCATGGGTAGCCATACATCAAAGCTTTTTTTTAGACGGACGACAGAGGATCTGCTTAGAATGTGTGGATGCGCAGGCTGCCCTGAGTCTTCGCTGGGCGCACAAGCTATCTTGTAGGAAACGCTGTGCCCCGGTTCATATCAAAAGCAGCTCAGGTATCTACCTTTAACAGCACTCTGCGTTAGAGATATAGAACATGAGATATGTTCCTGAGTTGCAAACTATATTGAAATTGGCCGACGTACGTTTCCAGATGAATGATACTGTATCAATTTCCGCAAGATACATGTCAACTTGAAAACCACTTTCCTTTTAACGGACCGGTATCCAGGAAAATCTACCTGTGAACATACATGTACGCAACCAACGAAGAATAAGACTATTCTGTAGTTTCACGCAGTACTGTCAGGGTCTTCTTCGTCCAGATATAGGAGGAATCTTGTAGCTAACGGTGAATAGATATGTTCGAGACCAGACTGTGGAGGCTTCTCTGGATCTTCGCTTTTGCAATATCTCAAGGAACATTTAGGCATATCCCGGTCCAAATATGAAACAGCCGCCATACAGGTAGGACTGATGCCAACTTTTCAATTTACCTGTTGTCCATTTCACCTGGCGATAGAAGCTTCAGTAATGGCCGAGTAATTTGATTGACACTCCTCTTAAATTGTGATACAAACACCGAATTGAGTTGATTATTCCTTATTATTGCTTATTTATATCGTGCCTTGCCCTAACCTTATCCCCAATTCCAGGGTAATAGGGACAAATTGAAAAAGAATTCTATTTGTATGCAAAACATTTACGATAGAAGGTAATTATGGATTATTTGTATAACAATGATTAGCCTAATGCATTATGTTTTGGTCATAAGATTAATATTGTCTGCTTTCTTGCTGAAGCAGACACAGGAGTACATGTATATTAGCAAACGTTTTGGCTGATAGTCGAGTCTTCCGTT